>MU216986.1:592192-605630 GCA_018584345.1 Thuja plicata | reverse complement strand
ATAGGGGTTTTATATGATTTTAGTTCATATATATATATATATATCATGTTGCTGGTTTTTTTTTTGTTAAAAAAAAGTTCTTTGTTCTATATTTTTTGTACAAAAAAAAATAATACTATATTTTTTTAAAGAGGAATATTAAAAAAATATTTATAAAAAATATATGTAATTTAATTGGGGGCGGGGGGACCCAACCCCCACCCCAACACCTAAGTTGTAGTCGGCAGCTAGGTTGCCTACTGCGATAGGAGTAACTGCTCGCGGCAGCATAGCTGCCTATGGCAGCACTTGGGGGGCTTGCCTCCCTTGGGGAATAGGGAGCGGGGTACGTCCCCCCTGCCCTTTTTTTATAAAAATTAAATTAAATTAATATTATATTCTTTAAAAATTATTTTATTTATTTATTATTTTATTATCATTAAATGTTTCCAAAATAGTTTAATTTATAAGGTTAGTGTTAAATTTATTTAATATTTAAAAAAAAATAAAAAAAAAATTAATTAATGTTAATTAGTGTTAAATGAGGTTTAGATTTTAAGATTCATATTAACAATTAACTTAGTCATAATATTAATTAATTTGATATTAATTAGTATTTTTTATATAACGTTGATTATTATTAAAAAAAGAATTTTGAATTGTGATTAATGTTCTAATTTCTTTTAATTACATATTTTCGTGCTCTTTTTCCCTTGTTAAATGTAGTTGTCTTTTGGGTTGATCTAGGGAACTATGTTGACTCCTAGGGAAATATACTAGAGGTCGGGGTGTGCTTTAGATAGTTATGTTTCTGCCTCTTTTGTGACATAGTATCTATTTGGTTGTCCATACCCAATTGTTAGTCTAAGCTCAAGTAAGAGAGAGAGAGAGAGAGAGAGAGAGAGAGAGAGAGAGAGAGAGAGAGAGAGAGAGAGAGAGAGATTGATTTTGGTTCATGGACAATTATATGTTCCTGATGGCCTTATGTGGAACTAAAATCTGATTAGCGTACCTATACAGTACTTTTAGGTTATTATTGACTTTGAGCTTAGGGTAGGTAATCTAAGTGTTTAAGGGGGGAGTGGCTTGCAATGAGGGTTGGGACCCTAAGAGGTTGTCATGGTAACTCATTGTAAGTTACTTAATAAGTGATAACATAATTACACTATGGGTTTTTAAAATAAATTAATAAGACATTTGTATTCCTCTCCCATTCCTTGAGTGCTTTTATAGGCTAGGATGGGAGTGGGAGAAGATGCTTGATTTGATAGTTTATAATTAGTATCCTTTTCTATACAGGAGGTTACTGATACCGCATAGAGTCACTAGGGGGATGGGGTCCAGTGAGACTATTAGGGTAACTCTAGAGTTGAATCGTGTGATGACACTTCCCCATTTACATTTTAGGTTTCCTACATGTGTGGGTTGCCTCTAGGTTTATAGTTTTTTACCTGTTTAGTTGAGTTGTACTTTAAAATATAGAGCTTTTAGGATCCCTTGTTTATTCCTAGCTTATGATTGGTTTGTAAACCGAGTGGGATTTGTTGTTATCTCCTCAGCATAGTGGGAGTGGACCATTAAGGTGCCACAAGGATGGGTGGTAGTGATCCTCTTTACCATTGGAGACCTCGATGTCCTCGTATAATTTTTGATGATCTTGTAGCAGTTGTACTTCTTTGCAACATCTTTGGAGATATGCTCTTATATTTCTTAGGTAGTTTATCATATCATGTATATGTATTTCAGTTATGTTATTTATAGATTAATGTATTGTACTTTGTATTTTATTATAATTACATACCCTGCGACTTGTGCAACGGATGTCATTTAATTGGATATACCTTAGGGTACTAAATGTAATTGTATCATTATTTATGATATGTTGTACTTGTTAATCATTATGTACTTTGGAATATTTGTAATTAGTTGTTAATTAATTTATGAGTAATTCCTACATTATGGAACCCTTGAGAATTGTATCCTTGTTGAGTTTACTCTTATGATCATGTTTTGTGTTTCACTCTTGTTGCTTCCTCTTAATTGTTCATCTTGAATGTAAACTATAAAAAAAAAGTGAACTTAGTTACTTGTTATAGGTTAATTTCTCTTGGGTTCCCTAGCGGGGTGTTACATTTGGTATCAGAGCTCATATATCTCTACACTAGGATCTTTGGTAATCGCATACATCCACTAGTTGTTTAGTAGTTGAAAACTTGAAACAAACTTAGAAATATAACACTCTTGTATTTCACACTACTATTTTATGACCATATGCCACGTCTTTACTTTATGACTTATTTTGTGTTAATGTTTCTCCTCAATTTTGATATATGAAGATGGTTATCAAAACTAGATCCACTATTGGGGGCTGAAGTGCAGGCCGCAGTAGAGGGTGCGGAAGGGGTAGGATCCCTAGCACATCTGCGGGTGCTAGGATTGAGAATGTGAACGAGGAGAATAGGAAGGAGCGCACTGGAGAATGAGAGATTGAGTCAGAGTCTCAAACTAGGAAACTACTACAGGCCATTTTGGATCGTCTTCCCAAGGCAGATAGAGATCAAGGGGAAGAGAATCACCATAATGAGGAGGAGACTAGACATAGATCTAGGAGCCCGAGTAGGAAGGGCATTATGGGTGATCAAGAGCCTGAGTAGGAAGGGTATTACGGGTGGCCAGGAGGCTACTAAGGTTAGGCAGATGAGAGACTTTTTGAGATCATGACCACCTCCATTCAAAGGTTTTGTTACTGGGTTTGAGGCAGAGACTTCGCTCATTGTTTTGGATCATTGTTTTTCTATGAAACAGTTTGATACCAATGTCAAAGCGAGGTATGCTATCATACACCTTGAGGGTTTTGCAGCCACATGGTGGAAGATCATTAAAGATAAGATATGGATTAGTATGGACACCACCACTTGGTAGTTATTTATTGAAAACTTCCATGAGAGGTTCTTATTTGACCAGTGGCACCAGCAGCGCGCAGATGAATTCCACAATCTGCGGTAGTTATCCCTTATAGTCTAGGAGCATGAGCATCAATTTTTTGAGCTAAATCCATATGCAGGGTTTACTGATAAGTCTCCACTGATAGTTCAACATTTAATTAGGGGGATTAATGGTCGCATCATTGAGGGAGTCAAGGTTTTTGAACCTAAGACCCTCAAGGTGGCAGTCAACAAAGCTACTCTAGTAGAGGAAAATCAGATTTCAGGTCATGGTGGCCAAATGGGTGTTCAGAATAGGCGATCTGCCTCTTCGGGGTTTCAAGGTAATCAATCCCAAGGGTCTAGGAACTTCAAGAAACCTTTTTCTCAATTCTGGGGCAATCAAAATCAATAGCAGAAGGGTCCATATCCTCCAACTCAGAGTGGTAGTTCTTAGTCGAAGAGCTTCTATAACTTTCACTACAATTAGCCCAATTAGCTAACACAGAGCTCACACTCAGTGGCTAGTAGAGGCAGCTATTATCAATCTAGTACACCCTCCTCTAGGAGAGGTTATATTAGAGGTGGTGGTTGCTTCTCTTGTGGTCAGTTTGGACACATTGCAGTGAATTATCCTCAGTGTGCACCATAGTTTTCAGGGTAGAGGGTCGCAACTTTAGAACCTACAGAGGGAGATGTTAATATATCTCATAAGGTTTTTCTAGTTGTGGATCATCACCAAGCAGAGCACCAGGGCACAGTGATAGAAACTTCGGGTGCTACTCGAGGTATTTCTCTTTCTATCTTGTTTGATTCAGGAGTTATAGATTCTTTTATATCTCCTTTTGTAGTAGAGGGATGTGGGCTTGTAGCAGTAAAGCAGGACATAAGTTGGAAAGTAGAGTTAGCCTCAGGGGAAAGGGTACCAACAAATTATCTAGCACTTAATTATGAGTTGAACTTGGGTAAATTAATCACCTTGGTGGACCTTTTTGTGATTCCCTTTGGGTCATATGATGTTGTCCTAGGGATGGATAGGTTAGGATCTCATGGAGCCAACATTGATTATAGAAAAAATATTATCAGATGCAAGGATGATGTTGGCAGGGACATGGATATTTTGTTTATTCAATGTCCTATTTCCCTTCATATGATTTATGCCATGCAACTCAAGCAAAGAAATCCAAAGGGATATTCGGTTTTTGCTATATCTATGAATGAGCTAGATGAAGTTGAGATAGAGGACAAGACTCTTGACCATCCTACTCTTTAGGAATTCATAGATGTCTTTGTGAGTGATATCCTAGGTATGCCACCAAAGCATGACATAGATTTCTGTATTGACCTCATTCCAGGAGTAGAGCCTATTTTTAGAGCTCCTTACCAGATGACCACTCAAGAGTTGAGTGAGCTACGACTCTAGCTAGAAGATATTTTGGTAAAGGGTTGCATTCAACCAATTTTTTCCCCATGGGGAGCACCTGTACTCTTTGTCAAGAAGAAGGATGGATCCTTACGCTTGTGCATTGACTATAGACAATTGAACAAGGTAATGATCAAGAACATGTATCCTCTACCAAGGATTGATGACCTATTTGATCATATCAAGGGATCCAAGGTGTTCTCTAAGATAGACCTCAAGTTAGGATATCATTAGTTGCATATCCAGGATGTAGATATTCACAAGACTACATTCCACACTCACAATGGACATTATGAGTTCACAATAGTTCCTTTTTGCTTGATGAATGCTCCATTAGTATTCATGTGCTTGATGAATGGAGTATTCTTCTCTTACCTTGATCACTTTGTTCTCATCTTTTTTGATGACATATTGATATATTCTATATCCCCAGAAGAGCACGAGGAACATATGTGACAGGTTTTACAGTACCTTCAAGATAATCAATCGTATGCCAATGCGGCCAAATATGACTTCTTTTAGTCAAAAGTTCAATACCTAGGCCATGTCAGTTTAGGTGAGGGTATCTTAGTGGATTCCTCAAAGATTCAAGCAATGGTGGATTGGCCAACACCCACTAATGTGTCTAAGGTTTGTAGCTTCATGGGATTGGTTGGATATTACCATCAATTTGTTCAGAACTTCTCTAGAGTTTCTCATCCTATCACCTCTCTTCAGAGGAAAGGGAAGAAGTTCTTTTGGATAGAGAAGTGCGAAGAGGATTTCCAAAACCTCAAGGAGCATTTGACTAGTGCACCTATTCTAGTAGTACCTGATCTATTGGGTGAATTCATAGTGTGTATTGATGCTTCTTTGGAAGGTATAGGGGCAATCCTTATGTAAGAAGGATGTGTGATTGCTTATGAATCTCACAAACTCAAGAATCACAAGTTGAATTATCCTGCACATAATCTTGATTAGGAGTGGTAGTTCATGAATTGGTTTGATGGAGACATTTTATTTTAGGACATCAATTTGATCTTCATAGTGATCACCGTAGTCGACAATATATCTTTACCCAACCTAATTTGAATGCTAGGTAGAGACGATGGATGTAATTCCTCTGTGAGTATGAATTTGAAGTCAAGTATATTTAGGGTAAGGATAATGTGGTAGCTGATGCCTTGGGTTGAAGGAGGCAATGAGATATTGACATTGACTCTTGGTGTATATTTGTGGAGTCGTATACTGAAGGTGCTTCCTGTAGATACTGGGTATCAGGAAATGGGTGCAGAGATTGAATCTGGGAGACCTTTATAGGGAATATTTATAGGTTATGTTCTAGAGGTAGATGGTCTTTTGCATCATACAAGCCAGATATATGTACCCCCATTAGATGATCTTTGTATGTTGATTCTATTTGAGGCTCATCACGCACCTTACTCAGCACATCTCAGTGTCAAGAAGGTGCATGCAGATCTTAGACAGATTTATTATTGGACCGGTATGAAACAAGACATTGTTGATTTTGTGGAAAGATGTCTGGATTGTCAGAGGGGTTAAGGTAGACCACCAACATCCAGTAGGGATTTTATAGCCTAATCTTGTTCCATCATGGAAATGGGATATCATATCAATGGATTTCATCATAGGTTTGGCTGTGACTCCTTGCAGACACGATGCTATCATAGTCACTGTTGACCGGTTGACCAAGGTGGCATACTTTTATCCTATGAGGGAATCCTACATAGAAAATTTAGTGGCTAAATTATTTATGCATGACACTATGAGTCTACATGGTATTCCCTGCAAGATTATATCAGATAGGGATCCTATATTCACTTCTGTATTTTGGACTTCATTACAACACAATCTGGGAGCCCAGCTGAATTTTAGTTCAACATATCATCTTGAGATGGATAGCTAGATAGAACGGCCCAATTAGGTATTAGAGGATATGTTGAGGATGTATGTTATGAATAGACAGACTCACTGGGAGGACTATCTATATTTGGTTGAGTTTTCTTATAACAATGGATACCATATCTCTATTGGTATGTCGCCTTTTCAGGCTTTGTATGGTCATCCTTGTTGTACACCTTTGAGTTGGGATAGGCTAGATGACCATATTATTCTAGGTAATGATATACTTTGAGATATGGAGCAACAAGTAGAGAGCATTCTAGAGCATTTGATCACAACCTAGGATAGATAGAAGAAGTATGCATATGCTCATAGGGTGGATATATAGTTTGCAATTGGTAATAGGGTATTCTTGAGAGTGCAACCATAGAAGAGTCTGATTCATTATAGAAAGGGTTCAAAGTTGGCACCTCATTTTGTAGGCCCTTTTGAGATTCTTGAGAGGATAGGACCAATTTCTTACCATCTTGCATTGTCGCCCAACTTAGCTCACATTCATGATGTTTTCCATGTTTTAATTCTTAGACAGTATATTCCAAATGTGACACATGTTCTTGATCAGAATGCCTTACATGTAGAGGATGGGCAGCTGACTTTGGATCCCATTCACATTCTACAGCAGTGGGATTTGACCCTCAGGGATCACACCATCGAGCAGGTAAGGGTCTAATGAGACCCTTCTAATGAGTCATCAGCGACTTGGGAGGATGCAACGAGATTACACGATTTATATCTATATCTATTTTTAGGCTTCCAAGAGTAATCCTAATCTATGGGGGGTGAATGCAGTGCCCACCCTTTAGTAGCTTTTGTAGTTTATTTTGTTAAACTCCTTTTTGCCACTTACACGTGTGCATCAGCTACTCTAGTTCTATTTGTAGTTGATATTGTATGACTTTTCACTAGATTTCAGTTAGTAAGAACCATGGATTTTTGCATGATTTTATGTGGTTATAGTTAGACTTATGATCAATTTAATTATGTTTATCTCATGTTATGATGACATTTATGATTATGGATTACTGACAATACCGACACTATCGTTGTATGCGCATGGGTCATATATATGATTTTATTTTGTGTATAATGTTATTTTTATGGTATGAGGTGGGATCATAGTTACTTGTGTGTGAGACCCACATGACCTACCATTCTCAACCACTGCTTGTTACATATTATATGTATGCACATGTTCATCTTTGTGATGACAGGATTGCAGGTACCGGACATCGTCTTCCCTAAATTGGCAGGAGTGAGCGTGCCCTATTGCAACGTCTTAATGGTAAGAGGGGGGAGGTAATGGACAGGTCCAAAACCCCAACTTAAACAATTTATTGTCCTGAAATAGAGGACAAGATTTAGTGTTTTCACCCTTCAAAATTTGTCAAGTGATGTGAATTCGAGAACTCCTTTTTCTTGTGTTGAGTTTTGGTTATGTTTGGTTTTTCAGGTTGTATGCTTTTTTTAAGGTTATATTCATGTTAGAATAGAATTTGGGTTATTATGTTATTAATGCTATATTTATTTAAATCCTGTTATTTATAGAATAATAAAACAAGGGGGCATTTAATTAATAAAAGTTAATTAAAATACTTTTGTTGATTAAAAAGATTTAATTAGAATTCCTAACTTTTATTAAAAAGGGTGTAATAAACTTTTAAGTCCAAAATTGAATTAAAAGTTGTCATTTGGAGGATACAGATGAATTTTTGTAAAATCAAATCTTTTGACTCAAAAGTCAAACTGAAGTTACTTTTGAACCTTAGGGGTAAGTTTAGAAACCCTAGGTTAGTAGTTTTTTTCCTATTTAGGATTTTTTGGCTCTTTTCAAGAACACGCAGGTTTGAGGGATTTGAGCTCTAGATTTTGACAAGGAGGAATTTTTGGAAGCTTAGGAACACTATGGAAAGCTTGCTTGTTTACTATTGATCAGTGGTTTTAGATTTGTTAAGAACTTGAGGTAGGATCCTAGATCTGAAATTGTGTGTCTATATTTTGATGTAAATACTTTATTAGGAAAATTGTATTTTTACTTAAAGATTAGTTTTGGTTGATGGGTTAGATCTTAAACTCTTTATGTATATCCTAGGATGGATTAAGACTAGGTCTATGGATTCAGAAATGTAGAAAACAAATTGTAGATTCCAGATCTGAGATTATAGAAAAATGAGCTACTCTTAGAAAATAATTATATGTGCTTGAGAATTATTCAAAAAACTGAATTAAATGCACAATCAGGCTTAGAAAACAAAACCCATTAGTTTTTAAGGCAAAACAAGAACATGGTTCCTTTTCAAAATAATTATATATATTTTTACCTTTGAACAATTGGTGGTTTTATATGATTTTAGTTCATATATATATATATATATATATATATATATATATATATANTTATATATATATATATATATATATATATATATATATATATATATATATATATAGACACACACACACACACATACATACATATATATATTTATGTATATATACATATTTATGTATATATATGTATATATATATATATGTGTGTGTGTGTATATACATGTATATATATATATATATATGTGTGTGTGTGTGTGTGTGTGCGTGCGTGCGTGTGCGCACACACACACACAGTTCACGTTGCTAGTTTTTTTGTTAAAAAGAAAGGTCTATGTTCTGTATTTTTTTCAAAAAAAAAAGAATACTATATTTTTTAAAGAGGAATATTAAAAAAAATATTTATAAATAAATATATGTAATTTAATTGGGGGCAGGGGTTGGGACCTTCGCCCCGACAGCTAGCTGTCATGGTAGCTGATGTTGCCCACGACAGCTAGACTGCCTGCTGCGACAACAATAGCTACCCGCAGCAACATAGCTACCTATGACAGACCTTGGGGGCCCACCTCCCTTGGGGAATGGGGAGCGGGGTACGCCCCCCACTTCGCCCTTATTTTATTTTTTTATTAATTTTTTTATAAAAAGAAAATTAAATTAATATTATATTCTTAAAAAATTATTTTATTTTTATTAAATGTTTTCAAAAAAACAAAAATTTGGTCTGTAATAGGTTTTTGTATTGATATAAATAGAAATTACATTCATAAAACTTCAAAGTGTTATCCATCACTACTCTATAGTTTTATCTTCTATAGGAGTCTGTGCTCCTTTACAAACTGTAAATATAAAACTACGTCCTTCAACCTTTACTGTCTATATCTATTCAAATTTAATCCTTCTCCTAACCTTAAAACATTCACTTTACATAGGCATATAGCCGAATGCACTAAAATTCAAAAAAATCCTAAAGCTCTGCTTTTACGGCTTTAACCCTAGCTAGGTTTCTGCGCTCATGCTTCAATTCTGCTCTTGCTTCTGCCATTTCGGCCATTATCTATATGACCTACACTCTTCGCCATTGGTGGTAGCTGATCTATTTTTTCCCACATTAGCACAAAATTTCAAAATTCTTGAATTCACCTTGCAGAAATGGGGAAATTACCTTTCATTGCTAAACCGCACTCCTTTCCCTTCGGCCAGCCTGGGTATGATTTTTATGCGGCACTTCCACCATCAATTTCTCCATCTTTTCGTTTTCCCTGCACTGATGCATTGCAACCTCCTCCTTAATCGGTTTCTATCCCCCCTTGCTTTCCTTATCATCATAGGCTTATCCACTTTCAACCTCCACCTGAGGAACATAATCAACCCATATTAGCGAGCATCATCATCTTCTTCAAACCATTCAGAGAAGTCTTGCCCAGGGATAACTTTAAGAAACCCCCACCTTCCAAAAAGTATAAAATTGTGGTGAATCACATTTTTTTTGGAGGGAAAATTTTTAATATTGATGACGAATTGTGGTTCAAATTATAGATATTTGATGGCGAATTTTTTAATACCATATACAATTTTTATAAAAATATGGCGACAACAAATGATTTTAATAGGAAAATTATTAATATAATTGGCGAAGTGGGAAAATTTTACTGATAAATTATGGTGAAATAATTTTCCAAATATTGTAATTAATTATTTGTCATGGCGAATGTATTTCAAAAATACATATAAACTTGGTGATTTAAGAGAATAGTTGTATAGTTGGTATGGCAATTTAATAATTGGAAATAACTATTAAAGTTTCATTCTCCTAAGTTTTCATTCTCAAAGGATGACACGTGTGATGTTTCCAGAGAGAGTTTTTAGTAAAGGAGTTATGTCACCACATTTCTTCTGAAATGCACCTTCCACCGTTCATCTCTCTTAATCCAATGGTTCTGATTTGATGTTGAAGTTGCATTGGGTCCCACCACTATGACGTCACAGAATCACACGTCCGTTGGATTACAACATATCAATGACCAAAGGTGAATTTTGGGCCTATTGTTGGTCTTCATAATGTTTATGGCAAACTCTCGGCAGAATCATGACACGTGGTATGATTGATCATAGCAATAAGTCCATGATCAATGATACCAATTTTCATGATTCCGCAGAGAGTTTTCCCTAAAGATTATGAAGTCCATCAATAGGCCTAAAATTCATCTTTGGTCATTGATATGTTGTAATCCAACGGATGTGTGAGACTGTGAGTCTGTGAGTTGTGACAAGATTTATTAATTAATTTTAAAATTATAAACAACTGTTGTAGATATGACATCAAGTAAAGTAATGACAATTAATGGCGATGAGTAGATATGACATCAAGTAAATTTAATTAATGGTGATGAGTAGATATGAAATCAAGTAAAGTAATGAAAATTAAGCCGTAATTAATTGTCAATGATATATAAGTGTGAACTGTGACATCATTATCTATTCATTACCAATTTACCTCGATAGAATAATGCCTTAAAGTTAAGACTTAAATGAAAACATCATGTCATTTAAGGACATTTTTTTCTGACCGTTCGATGATCTTACATCAATGGCAAAGTTTTTTTTATAATAAATAATTGTTATGTCCACCTGCATGATGTTCGACCTTCGTTATTCCAAAGAAAGCAAATGTCTTATCATAAGTGTTGTTTCTAATTTCACCCACTGTTGCATTAAATATGAAAGATTTGGAGATTGCTGAAGGACAGTTACTATTTTACTTACGAATTAATTAGATCTTTAGGGTAGAGAAATAATTTCAATCAGGGCTTATAAATAGATGATATACGCTCGTTAAATTATGATTGTCAAAGCAGATTTGGGGAAATAGTCTATGACTGCTCGGTTCTCTTTATTTTTTTGTCAAAAATTAGAATACTAATTAGTTTGATTTTCAATGGACACTCCAATTCATTTAAGATGCACTACCTTGGAGGATTAGAAGGCCTTTTTGGGCCTGGTCACAAACCCAATCCTGGCGTCTGTAGTTACGGAGTTGGGAGCCTTCACCAAGGAGGCTATAAGGATGGTGCTGGGACGTGAATTTCTGGAGAATGAAAATAGGTATAGAGTTAACACCAAAATTTCATCTTGGTTCATGGCATCTCTATTGGATCTAGGTGGGGAACAGGTGGAAATTCTCATGCTTCTGAGGAAAGTTTTCAGAAAAGAGTACCTCAGCGACGATGTGAGTGTTGTTGTATTTGCAGAAATTGGGTTTGGTATTCCTTGGGCAAATGATTTGCCGAGGATTCTACAACCAGGAGAAATTGTGCCTAGGCAACCATTTCTACTGAACCTTGATGTTGAGCAGCTCACGCATCATCAAAAGTGGGCACAGATTGGGAGGGATTTCCTCTAGAAGTGGCACAACCTGGAGGATACCGAGGACTATTGATGGCTAGAAGAATTCTCCGAGATCATCCTCTCTTCAAATTTCCATATAGAAGCAAGGGAGCCTCAGCAGGATAGTCCTTGACTATGTCCCTGTCCCTGTCCTAGTCTCTATTGTGTCTCCGGTTCGCTACTGATCACAATTGTTAGCTCATAATCAACTGATTTTTTGTACTCCTAAATCTCTTGAAACTATCCTTATATACAAATTCTTATTTCAAATTTAGGCGAAGGGGACGATATTTGCATATGATAAAAACTAATATTTGGCGAACCCCACGTAATTCCAAGTAATTGACTAGGCAAATAGGGTGGGAATTTGGGACACGGTGAATTACGATGCTTGGTGAATTGGGTCCTAGTGCAAATAAAATTTTAACTTGGGATAATGAGACTTTGGCGAATGGCAATCCTTGATAAATACCCCTTCCTTAATCCGCGGTGAATAATAGTAAATATAAAATAGATAAATGGGCGAACAACCCCACTACCATAGTGAAATTACATACAAATAGTGGCGAATAACCTGACCAATTAACGTGTTTTTTATAAAATCTGGGCGAACCAGTCAAACAGTGCACTACGCATTTTTTTGCCAAATTCTATACGCCCGACAGGACATATTCGCCAATTGGTGAAGAATTACCACTAAAAAAATCCCTAGTCTTGCCCTATTTCATGTATAAACCATTCCAGAATAGAGTCAAGCTCACCCAACACATCATCTTCAAATATTTCCCTTACGATTCGACCCTCTTCCTTGGTTTCCTCTTTGATTTCAAGGCCCCATGATATGAGAACTACAATAACATCCAGGTTAGTTCTTCATTTGATCTATCATTCTTGAAATTGTTTTCCAATTACTTTCAAAATGACCTCTATCATCCTCGCAGTTCTGATTTTCAACAAACTTTTCACCCTTTCAAAGCTTGCTGGTCCTTTGAAGGCTTTGAATAGCTTCTCAGAGTCTACACAAAAGGTGGCTTCCATTTTTCCTTTCTCTGTTATACTCTTTGTTATGCATTTAAAGCATTTAGAAATTAGATTTTAACACCATAGCTATGTTGCTTCCTTTACAAGACTTTCTGTTAGTAATAATTGAGAGGGGGGCGGGGGTGATTCAGTGACCTCAAAAATTTATCCTTCAGACTTAACCACCAATCAATAAACCTCAGATTATCAAGTCCCTACAAGATGCATGCCATGAAATACTAATATTGATTAACTGTATGTCGGTGTTCTCTATCTTTCCTTATTCTTTCTTAATTACTGATAAGCAGTATAACTATTTACCGAAACTCAGTAAATAAGCAGTGTATACCAATCAATCCAGTGTTAACTATGTCAGATACAAAACAATAAAGAAATGAATCATACACACATAACACATGAATTTTTAACATGGAAACCCTATTAAGGGAAAAACCACTAGGACCGGTACCCCAAATTT
>MU216986.1:549187-576727 GCA_018584345.1 Thuja plicata | reverse complement strand
TATATATATATATATATATATATATTAATCTTAATATTATGCTAACTTGATAAATAAGACTTGTATTTTTTTTCGTATATACTTATCTCTTATCACACAACCAATAACTATATATATGTGAGGCATGTCATTAAAGAGACATGTCTCTTTGAAGGGACATGGCTCTATAATGCCATCTCTTTTCATCTCTATAATCATAACTTTAATCTCCCAATATACTAATCAGAATACATTAGTTAATACAATAATCGACATACTAGTTGATACATAAACCATCCGATGACATAATAATGCCCGATCATTAATACACCCGATCGGTCTTATTTCAACCAATAACATACGATCGGTATATGACAGGGACCGATATAAATCAGAATGCAGATAGTTTGATTTAATTTGTAATTCGCAGGTTGCATATATATTATATAACAGTCCAATTACTAAATGGTATGCTAAACCGTTCGATACCATTGCATGGAATTGATCGATACTACTTGTATCGCATGACATATTATTAAATCAATTATAATATTATATATGTATATTGATATATATATAATAATATCATTATTATTTATATATTAATATGCATATATAAAATATAGAATAATATAACAATATTATCAATTTAGACATTCATATAATGAATAATATGATGTCATTTGATCAAATCCATTTTAATAGTTAATTTTATTAATAATATGATAATAGATTATTTTCTCAATTAAAATACATTAATATATATAATAATAATATCTATTATTATTATCATATATATTGATATGCATAAGTTAATCTATTCTCATAATATTAATACCTTATTCATTTTATCTGATCGAAGCTACAAACATCAACACTCCCTTTTAGCTAGGGAAGATAAAATTCATCATCCAAGATCACATCACAAAGTTAATTGTGAAAGTCAGATCAAAGATATCAAAATATCCCCATTATGTAGATTACGTCCAATGGCGATTCTATCCACCAGCTCTCGTGTGGATTGCCTCTATCGGTGATTCGATCCACAACCTCACGAGCGTTTGGTGTGGATTTCCTCCATCGGCGATTTGATTCACAAGCTCTTGTGTGGATTGCCTCCATCGGTGATTCTATCCACAACTACACGAGCTTCAATGTGTGGATTGCCTCAATCGGCGATTCTATCCACCAGCTCTCGTGTGTGGATTGCCTCTATCGGCGATTCGATCCACAAACTCATGAGCTTCAAGGTGTGGATTGCCTCAATCGGCGATTCTATCCACTAGCTCTCGTGTGGATTTCCTCTATCAGCGATTCGATCCACAAACTCACAAGCTAAGGTGTGGATTGCCTCTATCAGCGATTCTATCCACAAGCTCTTGTGCGGATTGCCTCTATCGACTATTCTATCCACAACTCACGAGCTTCATTGTGTGGATTACCTCTATCAGCGATTCTATCCACAAGCTCCTGTGCGGATTGCCTCTATCAGTGATTCTATCCACAACTCACGAGCTTCATTGTGTGGATTGCCTCAATCGGTGATTCTATCCACAAGCTCCTATGTGGATTGCCTCTATCGGCGATTCTATCCACAACTCATGAGCTTCATTGTGTGGATTGCCTCAATCGACGATTCTATCCACAAGCTCCTATGCAGATTTCCTCTATCGGTGATTCTATCCACAACTCACGAGCTTCATTGTGTGGATTGCCTCAATCGGTGATTCTATCCATAATACAAAGTTATTGTAAGATCGTCACCTTATAATAACTTTACCGAATGCAAGTGATAATCATTTGGAAGTCGTCACTTCCTTATGATTTTCACAGGGCCCATATAGTTATAAAATAACATTAGTATAATAATCAATAATCATGTCAACTTTACCTTAGAAGTGTTCAGTGAACTCCCTCTCAATCATAAGGTGTCTACTCTTCTAGTTTTCATGATTCCTTTATACTCTTCTAAATGCAGTTGATCAAATTTGGAGAGCGAGCACTTACTCCTTGTCTAAGGTTTTCCTATTAACTTTGCTCATCAATTTGCATTAGGTTTCTGATGATTTTCCATTATGTCTTTAGCTCATTCTTCCTTAATACAGTCATCATTCGAAGTTTCCATAATTCAAAATCAGAGGTACTTTCAAGTGTGTCTTTGAGTCTCATTCCATCTGCCATTCTGTAGGTGCGTGGCTTTCAAAAATCTGATCTTGATCTTCCTTTAATTTAATCGGATCTTCCTTCAAGCGGTTAGGCTTTTAACGAAGGAACCTGGCTCTGATACCATGTTAAGTTTGGATCAGATTTATGTCTTTTAATTTATTTTTTCTTATATAATCTTAATATATATAATATATATATAACCTCAATATATATATATATAAATATATAAATATATTAATCTTAATATTATGCTAACTTGATAAATAAGACTTGTATTGTTTTTCGTATATACTTATCTCTTATCACACAACCAATAACTATATATATGTGAGGCATGTCATTAAAGAGACATGTCTCTTTGAAGAGACATGGCTCTATAATGCCATGTCTTTTCATCTCTATAATCATAACTTTAATCTCCCAATATACTAATCGGAATACATTAGTTAATACAATAATCGACATACTAGTCGATACATAAACCATCCGATGACATAATAATGCCCGATCATTACTTCACCTGATCGGCCTTATTTGAACCAATAACATACGATCGGTATATGACAGGGACTGATATAAATCGGAATGCAGATATTTTGATTTAATTTGTAATTCGCAGGTTGCATATATATTATATAATAGTCCAATTACTAAATGGTATGCTAAACCGTTCGATACCATTGCATGGAATTGACCGATACTAATTGTATGGCATGACATATTATTAAATCAATTATAATATTATATATGTATATTGATATATATATAATAATATAATTATTATTTATATATTAATATGCATATATAAAATATAGAATAATATAACAATATTATCAATTCAGACATTTATATAATGAATAATATGATGTCATTCGATCAAATCCATTTCAATAGTTAATTTTATTAATAATATGATAATAGATTATTTTCTCAATTAAAATACATTAATATATATAATAATAATATCTATTATTATTATAATATATATTGATATGCATAAGTTAATCTATTCTCATAATATTAATACCTTATTCATTTTATCTGATCGAAGCTACAAACATCAACACCTTGTGTAGTCCTATCTTATGACTGGTTTGTAAACTGAGTGGGATCTATTGTTATCTCCTCAACACGGTGGGAGTGGACCATTAAGGTGCCACAAGGATAGGTGGTATTGATCCTCTTTACCATTGGAGACCTCGATGTCCTTGTACCATCGTTGATGATCTTGTAGCAGTTGTAGTTCTTTGCGACATCTTTGGAGATATGCTCTTATCTTTCTTAGGCAGTTTATCATATAATGTATATGTATTTCAGTTATGTTATTTATAGATTAATGTATTGTACTTTGTATTTTATTATAATTACATACCCTGTGACTTGTGCAATGGGTGTCATTTCAAGTGATATACCTTAGGGTATTAAATGTAATTGTATCATTATTTATGATATGTTGTACTTGTTAATCATTATGTAGTTTGGAACAATTGTAATTAGTTTTTAATTAATTTATGAGTAATTTCTACATTATGGAACCCTTGAGAATTGTATCCTTGTTGAGTTTACTCTTATGATCATGTTTTGTGTTTCACTCTTGTTGCTTTCGCTTAATTGTTCATCTTGAATGTAAACTATAAAAAAAATTGTGAACTTAGTTACTTGTTATAGGTTAATTTCTCTTGGGTTCCCTAGTGGGGAATTACGTTTGGTATCAAAGCCCATGTTTCTCTACACTGGGATCTTTGGTAATCCCATACACCCACTAGTTGTTTAGTAGTTGAAAACTTGAAACAAACTTAGACATATAACACTCTTGTATTTCACACTACTGTTTTATGACCATATGCCATGTCTTTAATTTATGACTTATTTTTTGTTAAAGTTTCTCCTTGATGTTGATATAAGAAGATGGTTACCAAAACTATATCCACTACTAGAGGTCAAAGTGCAGGCCATAGTAGAGGGTGCAGAAGGGGTAGGATCCCTAGTGCATTTGTGGGTACTAGGATTGAGAGTGTGCAAGCGGAGAACAGGGAGGAGCACAATGGATAATGAGAGATTGAGATAGTCTCAAACTAGGTAGCTACTACAAGCCATTTTTGATCGCCTTTCCAAGGTGAATAGAGACCAGGGGAAGAACATCACCATAATGAGGAGGAGACTAGACATAGATCTAGGAGGCCGCTAAGGTTAGGAAAATGAGAGAACTTCTAAGATCATGAACACCTCCATTCAATGGTCTTAGTACTGGGTTTGAGGTGGAGACTTGGCTCATTGTGTTGAATCATTTTTTTTCTATGCAATAGTTTGATACCAATGTCAAAGTGAGGTATGTTATCATACACCTCAAGGGTTTTGCAGCCACATGGTGGAAGATCAAGGAAGACAAGTTAGGGCTTAGTATGGACACCACCACTTGGTAGTTATTTCTCAAAAACTTCTGTGAGCAGTTCTTATTTGACCAGTGGCACCAACAATACGCAGATGAATACCACAATCTACGATAGTTATCCCTTACAATTCAGGAGTATGAACATTGATTTTTTTAGCTAAATCCATATGCAGGGTTTACTGATAAGTCTCCATTGATAGTTCAACATTTCATTAGGGGGATTAATGGTCACATCATTGGGGGAGTCAAGGTTTTCAAACCTAATATCCTCAAGGTGGCATTCAACAAAGCTACTCTAGTAGAGGCAATTCAGACTTCTGGTCATGGTGGCCAGATGGGTGTTCACACTGGGCAATCTGCCTCTTCAGGGTTTCTAGGTAATCAGTTCCAAGGGGATGGGAAATTCAAGAATTTTTTTTCTCAATTCAGGGGAAATCTGAATCAACAATAGATGGGTCTATATCCTCCAACTTAGAGCGGTAGTTCTCAGTCAAAGAGCTTCCATAACTTTCAGTGCAACAAGAGCAATCAGCTCAGTCAGCCTGCACAAAGCTCACACTCGGTGGCTAGTAGAGGCACCTATCAGTATTCTAGTTTACCCTCCTATGGGAGAGGTTATGGTAGAGGTGGTGGTTGCTTCTCTTATGGTTAGTTTGGACACATTGTAGCGAATTATCCTCAACGTGCACTATAGTTTTCAGGGCAGAGGGCCGCAACTTCTAAGCCTATAGTGGGAGATACTGGTAGATCTCATAAGGTTTTGTAGTTGTAGATCATTTCTAGGAAGATCACTAGGGCATAGTGATAGAAAATTTTGGTGCTACTCGAGGTATTTCTCTTTCTATCTTGTTTGATTCAGGAGATACAAATTCTTTTATATCTCCTTTTGTAGTAGAGCAATGTGGGCTTGTGGCAGTAAAGTAGGACATAAGTTGGCAAGTAGAGTTAGCCTCAGGGGAAAGAGTACCAACAGATTCTCTAGTGCTTAATTATGAGTTGAAATTGGGTAAATTCACCACCTTGGTGGACCTTTGTGTGATTCCCTTGGGGTCATATGATGTTGTCCTTGGGATGGATTGGTTAGGATCTCATGGAGCCAACATTGATTACAGACAAAATATTATCAGACACAAGGATGTTTTTGGCAAGGACATGGAGATTTTGGGTATTCAACATCCTATTTCCATTTGTAAGATTTATTCCATGCAACTCAAGTGAAGCATGCGAAAGGGATATCGGGTTTTTGATATATCTATGAATGAGCTAGATGAAGTTGAGATAGAGGATAAGACTCTTGACCATCCTATTCTTCATGAATTCATAGATATTTTTTCTAAATGATATCCTGGGTATGTCACCAAAGTGTAACATAGATTTATGTATTGACCTCATTCTAGGAGCAGAGCCTATTTTAGAGCTCCTTACCAGATATCCATAGACTTTCCCAAAAAAATTGTCCAAGACTGACTACTAGAAATCTTTTTTCAAAAAAACTGGATAGGGAAAAGTACAAATTCAAATTGAAGAAATTAAAAATAATTTTCCTCCATGACTCAAATTTATAAATTCCCCTCTTTTCATCCATAAAATAAAATTTAGCTATTTGGAAAGTATTCGAGTCATTGTTAGAAATTGAACGTTCATTTTGTAATACTTTTTTACAAGTCATCAAATCAGAGTATGGAAAACGTTTAACAATACTATGTAAATGAATCAGGAGACCTGACAATGCAATTTTTTTTGTTTACATTTGACTATTTTATTGCATTTAAGTAGTTTAAATCATTAAACAAAATGATTTGCAAAAATTCAGAAGGAGAAAGAATCATAAAAGATTGATCTTTTTTATTCTTATTAGGTACTAAATGAATAGTTCCCTTACTAAGTAATTTACTTTGATCATTAGAAAAAAAAAATTAGCGTGACCTAATTTGTTAGGAAAATAAGAACTTGCCATATTGAAAAAAGGGTATTTTAGCGAGCTAATTTGAAACATATTGATAATGATCTTATTTGTTCTTACTGAAATAAGAGAAGCATAAGACTTTTTTATTTTGAATCTGGGTCCTTCATCTAATTGGTTTTCAAGAAAAATCCTTTCTTTTTCAATCGAATAACCCCCGATAATATTCCTATATTTTATTATTTTTCAACAAGGGTCATTCAAAATAGAAAAAATGTTGTCATTTTTATAGAGAATACCTTCTATGGACATTTTAATAATGGTGCAATCGATAGAGTCTTGATGTTCGTTAGGTATGGTTCGCTTAGTTTCTAGATGATTCAAGATTTTTTCCCTTTTTCAAAATAGTTTGAGTTAACTTATTTGTGTTTCACTTGATCCCCTGAATAATTCAAAAGTGATTTATGCTTGTGAAGAAGAAGTTCTAGAATTTCCACTTGATCTTGATCTTTATGAAAAATGGGTTCATATATACCTCCCGATAATACCCATAAATGAGTTTTATTTTTTATTTTTTTTAGACCCCATAGGGATATTCTAGTGCATTTCTCCTGTCAGGACATAATATATATATTTCTTTACTTTTTCTTTGAAGGGGAGTTTTTTGGCACGAATCTCAGCAATTATTTGTTCTGATTCCATGAGTTGATTATTTATGAATGAATAGCAAGATTTCTGGCAGAATATTTAAGTTTTGTACTTCATATTGATTATCGATAGTCACATCTAAACTATTATGATATATATAAGAAGGGTGCCCATGATGGGTGCGGGTAGGAGAAATTGAATTTTCATTGAATTCCATTTTTCTGGTTAATGGGGCTCGTATATCTTCTACAATATCACCTGTAAATACCCCACCCATATGAAAAGTCCTTAATGTTAGTTGAGTTCCCGACTCTCCAACTGATTGGCCTGTAATAATGTTGACTGCTTCTCCTAATTTGATTAAGTTACTATGAGTAGTATTTTGACCATAACATCATTGAAAAATCCAAAATATAATTTTGCAAGTAAAAGGGGTTCGTATATATATTGGTTGTATTTGGAAATAATATAATTGATTGGCAAGATTAATCCCAATATCTTCATTATGCATGGCAATACATCTTCCATTTATATATACATCGTCTACTAACACACAACCAATTATTGTTTGCAGAACAAATTGATTTTTAATTGCTTCTTCATCTTGAATAAGATTTACAAAAAGACCTTGGATAGTACCACAATATACTTTACATACAATGAAGTGTTGTACTACTTCAACGAGTCTACATTTAAGATATCCAGCATTTGCGGTTCGTATAGAAGTATCTACAACTCCTTTACGAACACTGTAACATGAAATAATATATCATGTTAAAGAAATCCCTTCACGTATATTTCCTTGAATGGGTAGATCAACAATTTTCCTTGAGGATCTGACATTATTCCTCTCATACCTACTAATTGGTGAACCTGAGATATACTTCCTCTAGCTCCTAAAAAGGACATCATATGTACTGGATTAAGAGCATCAGTCATCTTAAAATTTGGAGTCATTTCACATTTCAAATATTCACTGGTATCATGTCATATCTCAATCAATTAACATAATTTTCCATTACATGTACATTTCCATAATCATTATGTCTTTCTGAAGCAAACCCTTGTTGTTGCGCATATTTGATAAGCCATAGTTTAGCTGGTGTTGTTAAAATAACATAAATTCCTAATGAAATAGTTGTATCGATAGCTTCCTAGAAACATCAAATCTTTAGTAAATCTAATATATGTTATGTACACGTCATTCCAAATTGATTTACGAATCTTCTAATAAGGTGATTCATAACAAATTTATCCATCCCTTTATTAAAAAATGACACTTCAAAAGGAAAGGGCACTTTGAATTTAGGTTGTGTCATAAGAATAAAATATCTCCATTTTGGATTTAAAAAAGTCACCCCATATCGGGGAGCAAGAATCATCAATGGGCTTAAGCGTGAAGGCTTCCTTAATATTCATCTCTACATGAATGAAAGGATTATAAGATTAATAACATTAAATTCTGAATAGTGTCAGTTCTTGTCAGATATCATAAGTCCACAAGCCTTTTATAGCTTCTTATATTTCTTCATTAAAATGAATACGACCAATGGTTGTTCGAATGTATTTATTAATTATTTACCCCACTCTACCTTTTATTATTCTAAAATGATCATATATTTCATAGAAGGTACCTAAAGATTCATATTAAACTTTGAAAGGAAGTTCTTGATTTACTGAATTAATAATAGAGGTATCTATATCTCTCCTCCATCGAAGCGATAAAGGACTGTCTAAATCAATTTGTTTTTGTTCATAAGCTTTAAGAACACCATCATAGCTATAAACAAAGTTGAGATCATCTTCTTTTTTGATTTATTTGGGTGGTACCCATTTTCATAAATACCTTGGTTTTTTTGAAGAGTTGATATATAAAGTCCTAGAAGCATACCTTGAGTCGATACACAAATAGGATCTCCTATGGTATGAGAGATAAGATTGAGATGAGAAAATATATGTAAATGAGATTCTACTTGAGCTTCCATAGATAAAGGTATGTGGACAACCATATGATCTCCATCAAAGTTCACATTAAATCCTACGCAAACCAATGGGTGTAACTGAATGACATGTTCTTCTATTAAAATAGGTAGAAATACTTGTATTCCTAATTTGGGTAAGGTAGGTGCTTGATTATACAACATGGGATGTCTTTTGATAATGTATTTAAGTACATTCTATATAATAGGTTTCCTATATCAAATTAAAAATTAAGTTCTTAGAATGGGAGAAATTTGTCGTTCAACTAGATCACAAATTAAAAATGCTTGAAAAAGTTCTATTGTGATTTCTTAGGGAAATCCACATTGATACAATGAGAGACGAGGACCTACCATGACCTACCACTGTAATAGAATAACTTTAATAATCAGCCAATTAGTTAACCTACCTTATTTATTGGTTCTTCATTGAAAATGACACCAAATATTTTTTCACGAGTGTCCATATGATCAAATTTTAAAGTAAGTATCTTGTCTAAAATATAAGCAACACCAAAACCTTGTATAGCCCAAAATTACATTTGTCCTACTTGTTTCCCTCCTCTGGAGGATTTTCCATTTAGATGTTGTTGTGTAACTAATGCGTAAGGTCCACGGGAATGTGCATGAATTTTTTCATCAACTTGATGGCACAATTTTGATACATAAGCTATTCCTATTGTAACAAGTTGTTCAAAAAACTTTCCTATTCTTCCATCAATGTAATGTTCCGAGCCCCTGGCACGCTGAGTTGAAGTTCCTAACTCTTGGAGCACTGAAACTGTAGGACATACGATGGAAAAAAGGTTAGTACGATGTAAGAAATGTGGTCGTACTATAGGGATAAAAGGTCGTACAGTAGATGGGAGGTCGTACGGTATGGCTAAGTGACCATACAGAGAGGTTTATACAGTGGAAGAGGTGTGGTCGTACAGTAGGGACTAGAAGGTTGTACGGTAGCTGGGAGGTCATATGGTATGACTGAGAGGTCATACAGTTGTGATAAGGAGGCCATACGGTGATGAATAGGAGGTCATATGGTTGTGACTGGAGGTTGTACGAATGTTCTAGGATGTTTGAAGGGACATGCCTGCAGAGTATGAAATGTGCCTTCAAACTAATATAAAGTAAGGAACTAATACAATATACAATGAAAGATCAAATTGATACTTGCGAGGAGAGATAATAATAATCAAATGATAGTAGTTTAGATTTTCTAGATCCAACAAGAGAATAGGCAAAGTAGGGTGAGGGTTGAATCCCACTAAAATTGAAAATGCCAGATAGGGAGGGTCTTTCACCTCCAAAATGGCAGATGACAGTATCCCAATAGGAATTCACAATTACAAATAAAAGATCAAAACTCAACATGAGAAATACATCCTACACGCCGGTAATAAATACCCATCAGACAAACTCCCAAGGTGTACAAATAAAGCTGACACGACAACACTAACACCTATGCTAAAATAAAAGATGGGTCTGAGATAAGCTAAATCGATCGGAACCCAAATACAAGTTTATTTTATTTATTTAATAACGGGGACATTACAGTCCTCTCGTCCCAAAGATTTCTTGTCCTCAAGAAATTGCGAATTCAGATGATTCAAAATTTGCTCGCCCTCCCAGGTAGCATCCTCCAATGGAAGGTTCTTCCAATGCACCAAAAATTATTTAACTGTGTGAGTCCTCAACTTTATCTCTTGGGTGGTAATGACTACAGTCGGCTCTAGAACTAACCTCCCTTCTTCGTCGAGGGGTGGTAAATCTTTAGAAATAGTGACATGTTTCCCCACCGCCTTCTTTAGGAAAGACATGTGAAATACATTGTGAATCCTGCTTCCCTGGGGTAGACCCAGTTCGTAGGAAACCTCACCCACCCATTTGGAAACACAGTAGGGACCGTAGAAATGCGACCTCAATTTCTCCTTCCCGGATGTCTTTCAGGACGACTGCCTGTATGGCTGAAGTCAAAAGTATACCAAGTCTCCCACTTCAAAAATCCTCTCAATGTGATTCCTATCATCATATATTTCATGTTGATTATGAGCCTATAGGAGATTCTCCCAGAGTGATCTTAGGATATCTATTCCTTCCTGCAGCCAATCTTTTTCCTTTGGCGTGCGACTATCTCCCAACGTCATATCCATGAATGAAGGTGGTTCATACCTATATAAGGCTTTGAAAGGATTCATTCTGATGGACATGTGATAGGTGGTGTTGTAATAGTGCTCCCTAGATGTAGCCACTTGACCCACACTTTATGTTGTGCGAAAACATAGTTTCTAAGATATCCTTCCAGCCACTTGTTCACAATATCTGTTTGTCCATCCAACTGTGGATGGTAGCTTGTGTTGGGTGACAAATTTTTCCCCGCCAGTTGAAATAGTTCTTTCTAGAAAGTACTAAGAAAATGACTATCTCTATCACTCACTATGTTTTGAGTGAGTCCGTGCAGGCGGAACACTTCTCGGAAGAACAAGTCTGCCACCTATGCTTCCTGGTATTCCCCTAAAATAGAAAAGAAGTGCACATACTTGGTCAATCTATCAACCACCACAAAAATGCAATCTCTTCCTTTCACCTTCAGAAGCCTAGTAATAAAATCCATTGAAATGCTACTCCATTTCTGCTCAGGAATTGATAGTGGCTGAAGTAGACCTGCTGGCATAGTGTGTTATGATTTGTTCTACTAATAGGTAGGACATTCTTGGACACATCAGAGGAAATCATTCTTTAAACCCTTCTAGGATAACCTTTCCCCGATCTCCCTGTAAGTCTTCAAATATTCCTAATGCCCGGCCAGAGGTGAGTCATGCATCTCCTTTAGAATCTTTGCCTTCAATTTAGATTCAAGCACCAAGTATATTCTGCCTTTGTAGTATATAATATCATCAACCAACTTGTATCTATCATCTTGTCCTTCATTGTCTAGCATCTGACATGCGAAAGTATTCTCAGAATACTCAACCAGCATGTGTGCTCTCCAATCGGTTGAGATTTGAGATAAAGAGCATATCATTGGCCATCTCGACAAGGCGTCAGCCACCACATTATTTTTTCCCTTTATATATTCAATGTCAAAATCAAAATCATGTACTTTACTTACCCACTTTTGTTTTCGTTCATTGAGTTCCTGCTGTTCTAGGAAGTGCCTAAGGCTGTTATGATTTGTACGGACAGTGAACTTGGCTCCGACGAGGTAGTGTCAAAATTTTTTCAAGGCATGCATGATGGCGAGCATCTCCTTTTTGTAGATGGAATACAATTTCTCAGCTCCTGAGATATTCTGACTCTCAAATGCAATTGGGTGATGGTCCTACATCAACATGACCCTAATAACCTCTCTGGAGGCATCACACTCCCAAATGAAGGGTCGGGTGAAATTTGGAAGTGACAGCATCGGGCAAGAGATAATGTCTTCCTTGAGCCTTTCAAAATTTTGTTGTGCCTATTCGCTCCATTGGAATGATCCTTTATTTGTTAGATCTACCAATGGTGCACTAAGCTATGAGAATCCCTTCATGATCTGCCTATAATAACTACACAACCTAAAGAATCCACGCAGGTCTAGGAGAGTCTTCAACGACGGCCAATCCAGAATGGATTGAATCTTTTCTTGATACACTTGAACCCCTCGCCCATTGACAATGTGCCCGAGGTACAATATCTTTGTCATCCCAAACTCACATTTTGACCTTTTGACAAACAAGGACTGTGATTCCATAATATCAAGTATTTCATCCAAATGCTTCAGATGTTCCTCCCATGTCTTACTGTATATGAGTATGTCATCAAAAAATACCAATAGAAACTTATGCAGTTGCTTTCTAAAGATGTGATTCATACAGGACTGGAATGTGGTGGGAGCATTGGTCAATCCAAATGGCATGACCAGGAACTTGTAATGCCCATAGTGGTAGTAGAAATTTTTTTTCTCCACATTTTTTCCTCTCATGTGAATTTGATGATACCCAGATCGGAGATATATTTTTGAAAAATAGACTGCACCATGTAGTTCATCTAGCATCTCGTTGATCTTGGGAATAGGGTACCCACTCTTGATAATTTTCTTATTTAATGCATAGCAATCCATAAACATCCTCAAAGTTCCATCCTTCTTCTTTACCAGTACGACGGATGATGCAAAAGGGATGGAACTGGGCCTGATCCATCACTTGTCAAGAAGTTCTTGTATTGTCTTTTCAATCTCATCCTTAAACCTTTTAGGATGGCAATATAGTGTGGTGATAATATGTTTGGCACCATCCTCCATCTCAATAGTGTGTTCAAACCCACGGTGCACGAGTACGCTTGGTGGTATGTCAGCAAAGACTAATTGATGCTTATCCAATACACTCTGAAGTTCCTCATCCTGATAGAAGGTAGGTTGTCCATGTAGAGGCTCTGATGAGATAAAACAGTGTGTGGCCCAGACCATATCTTCATGCCTGAGGATGGCCTCCATCCATTGGGAAGAGATTTCCCTTGGTCCTTCATTCAACATTCCCCTCAGTTCAACCTTCTTTCCATCCACCTCGAATGAAAATTCCACCCATTTGAAACTCTGTGTGTATTCATCCAAGGTTTCCATCCACTAGATGCTGAGGATGACTTCCATGTCATCCAAATCAACTATGAAGAAGGCATCTTTCACCGTGTGGTTACCTATAGTAATGCTCAGCTGTAGAACCATAGGGGTGCAAGACAAAATGTTTCCTCCTATCACCTTGATGTTGAATCCTTGGTGTGCCTCTGTTTGTAAACCCCTTCATTTGACCAGTGAGGAGTTGATGAAGTTGAGGGTAGCCTCGCTATCTAGCATGACCACAACCCTCTGTCCCTGGAGAGTACCCCATACTAGGAAGATAGTGTATCTTAGAGTTCCAGCTTAAGTAGAAATGGACCTGCCTCTTTTCAACAATGTGGCAATTCTTTCTGCATGGTTTAGGTTAACCTCTCGGGCGACTGGTTGTTTGTCTTCCTCAACTTTTGATGCATGTTCTTCCTCTTCATCATCTAACATTACTTCAATATAGTTGATTTTACCCTTGCCTAAGCAATGATGTGAGGTTCCCATGACTCCCTAAAATTGAAGCACAACTTCCTCCTTCTGATCTCCCGTCAAGTAGCCTCATCCAGTAGAGGTCTCTTTGGCAGAGGTCTATTGTCCTTTTATTTGGGAATAAGGGGTGGTTTGGACTATGGATAACTCTTGGATGAGGAAGAGGAAGATTTTGACATGTTGTGTGCCTTCTTGATTGCCTCTATGAGTGTGATGGGATTGAACCCATTTACCCAACATCTTAAAGGTTCTCCCAACCCATCCATGAATAACATGACCAATCGTCTCTCCAAAATATTAGTTACCAGGACTGATAATCTTTGAAATTATGTAATGAAACTGTCCACTATACCCATTTGTTTCAACTGGTCCAAATCTTTGAAATTAAGCTCTGAATCTCTTCCATAAAAATGATCCATTAATCTCTCAATGAAATTAGCATAGGAGGTTATCTGATCATGGCCCAGAGTGACCATGTCATGAATCCACCATTCGTGAGCTAACCCTTCCAGATGTAGGAATGCAAATTTTATAGCTTCATCCTCTAGCATAGGGTTGAGTTGGAAATAGGTTTTAGCCTTCTGCACCCATGCCCTAGCTATGGTGGAACCAAAACCATCAAAAGTTGACAAATTAAATTTACCAATCTTTCTCCTAAGGTTGTTGTTATAGTGTCCACCCCAATTGTTGAAACATGAATATCTCATTCTCAGATCTATATAATCCTTGTAGGCTATATCCCCTTCTAGATTTGCATTCTTTCAGTCCTCCCAAAGTTGATCTTGCATATCTTGGAATGTTGGTTGTTCTCTGTGTTGTGCTTCCATTCAAGGAGGGAAGGTGGGCATCGATGGTCGAGAGTGTGTGTGTGTGTGTGTGTGTGATTGAATGTGGCCTCTAAATCAGGCACAAACTCAACATAGTCTTTACTCAATTGTTCAATTTACAAAGACAAACATGAATTTTTCATCCTGCAAACTCAATTGAAATGACTTGCTGCCTCCTAATTAGTTGTGGATGTCAAATTTACCCTCAGAATGAGAGCCAACAACCTGACCATTGCTAACATGGAGGATTTCTAAAGCATGAGGAAAGATAAATTTTCCATTAATCTATGAAATGAATCGCAACTAGTCTAGAATTGAAATTGCAACTAGTCTAGAAATCAAGAACTCTTAATCTAGAAAGCTTGAAATGCTCTTAATCTAGAAATCAAATGCTCTTAATCTAGAAATGAAATTGCATTTAAACTAGAGAGCTTGAAAGAAAACATTGATATGTTAGATATGTAAACGAATTGCAAATAAAATCAACATATCATTACTAATCCAAATTGAGATTAATTTAATTATGTAATTTAAGCTCAAAAGCATGAAATAATCAATGCAAATTTCACTATAGATTTGATGCTCTCAAAAATCATCATTCTCGAATAAAGAAAATGAGGTCCAATTTATAGAAAACCATGAAAAGAGTGTGAAGAGTTTATTGAGAAGAAACGGTTGCCTCTTCATTCTCATTTGAGACAAAGATGCAAGAATTATTTAATTAAAAGGATGGATTATTGCCACATGAGTGTCCTTTCACATGGAATTATGAAATTCCCTTTTTGAGGATAATTCATCCAATAATTAAATAACCTTTCAATTCCTTTTATGTATATTAGCTAAAGGGGGTGGAATTAATTTAATTAAAAGCACTTAGGAATTTAGAATTAAATCAATTAATCATAGGGATTTTTAGCTAATAAACCCTGAGAATTTAGGAATTAAATATAATGTCAGATTTATGCAAATTTGGGTTTTCTGCATTTGAAACTCAGTCAATTAAAGTCAATTAGGAGAAGAATTTGCCTAGTACAATAGGACTTCGAAGATGAGAAAATGCACCAAAATTGATTGGATTATAAGGTGCCAATTTTGGGGTGTTACATTTTGCCCCTCTTTGAATTGATGTGCGAGCATCGCATTGATTCAAAGAATAGTTTGAAGTGAAGATGAAGATTTCAGAAGTCTAGGTTAGGTTGCCAAGACACCGAACAAATTAAGAAGAAGAATCATCTGAGAGAGGATCAAAATCGGGGTTAGATTGCCCCAATGTCCACTGATAGCTAATGAAGATCCAGGACTATCTCCAGAATCAGAGTTAGATTGCCCCAATATGAAGGTTAGCCCTCTGAGATCCAAGTTAGATTTCCTAGATAATGGTCTAAAGAGTTTTTGAGAGCCATCTTCAGAACAAAGCATAACTTTCAGGAATTAGGGTTAGATTGCCCCAATACCCAATGATATTTCAGGAATCTTCTCCAGAACGAAGCTTGATCCTTGAGGATCCGAGTTAGATTGCTCAGGTACCTAGAAAGATAGATGAAAAGATGTGAGACATCAAGATGCCCCTAGAGATTCAAGATCACGAAATATCCAATTTTGACCATAAGGTACGAAAAAATTGAATATGCCCCAAGTGATGAGATGCCCCTAGAGATGGGGATTTTTGGTTTTGATCAGACTGATTCGAGAATGATGTGACAAGATTATAATGATGCAATCATCTTGCCCCCTCAGGAGTGAATTGAAAGATGACACATCATAATGATGAGTGTGAGAAATCGCAGAGAACTAAGATCAAAGATCCAAAGATATCAAAGAGAAAGCATAATCGATTTAAAGCAATTGAGAGGTCCTGTTGATTAGGTTTGACCACAGTTGACTTTGATGAAAAGATTACAGAAACTGAGAAAATGATAACAAGAGATAATCCTGACAAGCAAGCAATGTTAGAAAATTGACTGCACAAGCGTCCGATCATGTTGGTCCCAAAATTTTAAAACGCGATTTCAAGTTGCTTAGGAGTGTCAGATTTCGATTTCAATCATGAAGATGGATTCAGAACGGTCCATTTAGCCAAGGGTGCAATTTTTGTGGAAAACGGAGCACTTTGAAAAATTAGGTCAAATGCTATATAAGGCCCGGAAGGGTCATTTTCAAATCATTATTCATCTTTTGACTTTAGCGATGGTGAGGGCTCCAGTTGATATTGAGAGCACTCCCGTGCACACACACCGATTTGAGCACTCCCAACGACACAACCGCCCAACGGAGTATGACGCACCTATGAGTAATCATAACCTGAGCCTGTATTTCAGAAATTATTTTATCAATTTATGTCATTTTATCATGTTTTAGGCCTTTTTAATGTTGTCCCATCCAATCTCGCGCGAGGAAATAGTTTCCTTGAGCCGGCCTCAGTTGCCTTTCGCATGAGGAATCTAAATCCTCACGTGGGTTAGGGTTCCTCGCACGGGCCCCTCCCCTACACTCGTGTGAAGAGCGCACTTGTGCCACGCGAGATTTCTAAAATCTCACACGAGAACACATCCTGCCTCACGCGAGCCAGAAAGCTCGCGTGCGAGCAAAGTTTCCGCACTCGGGAAAAGAGTTTTCTCGCATGGAAAACTGACCAAAATTTAAAAGTTGTCATTTTCTTACGTCACAGAGTCAGTCAGTTACAATATCTCAAAACTATGCATAGGATAGGTCTGTAGCTGTAGTTATTGTCTTTTGCTTTGAAAATCATCATGTTGAGGTATTGATCCAATTTTGTCGCTTGCTTTGTAGGTTGACCTCCCTGACATTGGTTTCAGATCACATCATCCTGTTATGAGTGAGTTTCTCTAGAGATTATCAGACGCTGACGGTGCCCATATTGATGGGCTAGGATTGAATTACCTTCATGACATACCCAATATTCGGGTAAATCACAAATTACTAGGTGCCTTGGTTGAGCGTTTCCATTCGGAGATGAACACCTTTCACTTGCCACTGGGGAAGATGACGGTTACTCCTAAGGACGTATACCGGATACTGAGAGTGCCTTTCCATGGAGCTCGAGTAGAGTATGTAACACACAACCTAGAGAGGGTACAACGACTTTGAGAGCCATTTTCCAAGATGATTTGGTCATGGGCCGGGCCATCTCATGGGAGGAGTTGATATGCAGCTATGGCAGAGATCATCCCTTGGAAATTGTACTTTCACTATTTTTGAGTTTCCATTTGGTTCCTGATCATGGTCAACATGGACTAGAGTGCGGCTAGGGAGTTATGTTGCGGAAGATGCTGGCCGCACCTATAGTTACTTTCAGATGGGGCGAGTGCATGCTTGCGTAGATGTACCATGAGATGCAAGAGATCATGTATCAAGGTGCTCGTACCATGGTGACAGGAGTTGTTGTATTATAGATCTGGGCCTGGGAGTACCTTCCCATATGTAGGCCGATATTCCATGATACACGGTAGCCTTTAGAGCCATATATTTATAGATATGCAGGTCTAATGACCTAGCCCGCGCTGGGTAAGACCGAGCAGTGGAGGTCTCAGATAGATGACATGGCTGCAGTCATATGGCGACCTTGGGAAGCCACTGAGGTGTGGGATGATGCTCGCCATGAGCTATCATTTATGTTCTGTTCACGTCCTCTAATAGGACATACTATTACTATTATTGAGCACTTCTTGCTCACGCGTGTATTGCGCCATTTCGGGAAGCCACAGGATGTGTCTCTAGAGTACTGTACTTATGCTTGATTTGTCGATGAGATAAAGAAGGGCTGGCAGAGGCAGCTTCACAGGGGCGCAACATGATAGACACCTGAGTACCACCAGCCAAGTGGGATTACATGGCAGCAGTGACAAATGCAGGTGTGACACCTGCATACAGAGATCACCTGTTAGCTCATCCATTTCCTAGATTTACATCTCTAGTTGGTCATAAACCTCAGGTGGTATAGCCACAACTGCAGTAGCAGATGCCTCCACAGGTACAACAGGTTCCTCCACCAGGACAACAGCCACAGGATCAGCAGCCACATCAGCCACCTCTTCAGTAGCAGGAGAGAGTTGTACGGCCTAGGACAGTTTAGACTGATATTCCTATGAGACCCATGGGATTAGATGCAGGTGATGGGCCCAGTGGTAGTAAGGATAGAGCTACCAAGCAAGAAGATGACAAAGTTATGGCTGATGTTGTTCCGACTGATCCACCAATAGGCAGATAGGTAGCACTTTTGCAGGAGGCACTCTAGAGGGTCCAAGAGAGAGATCAACAGTCTCAGAGGGAGTGTGACGACCTCCATACACAGGTGATCATTCAGGACATGCGAATATTAGAGTGAGACCAAGAGATTCAGGAGTTGCAAGAGTCACTGGCTAGATCACAGTTGGAGACTAGATATGAGGTTGCCCAGGCTTCTTATTATTATGTTGCATATACTATTGCGGTGCCTGAGGCAACAGATTAGATTCAACCCTTCTCAGAGTATGCTGGTGCTCAGGCCGCTCCACCGGGACCACCTCCACCAAGTCCTCCTCCTCAGCAGCAGGGCATGCCTCCTCCTCAGCAGCAGGGCATACCACCCCTTCCACCTCCACCGGGCGGTTAGATCTTGATATACATTATATCACCATTTTGACCTATTGTGCTCGAGTAGCACCCTTGTACATTTTGACCGATCGATATATATATATATATATATAAGACCAATTTTTTGACATCATTGTACATGTTTGTATATTGCTTTAGATGTGTATGTTTTATGAGATGATTTCCTATATGATTTAGATGTATGGATTAGAAATGTATGCAAATGGATGAATATGCAAATGTTTATGCACATGTTTTATTGATGTATGAAAATGCTATGATAGATGTTAGATGGATAAATGCTATGTATGATTTGATTTATGCTTATAATGGATGCACATGTTTATGGATATGTAAATGCAAATGAATGTATGGAAATGCACTTTTTTGGAGATGAATGTAATGCAATAAATGCTATGGTACTAATCATCTCATGTAGGATATTGCAATAAAAAGAATGTGAATGAGGACCGGACACTCATGCGGTTGAGAAGAAACCATGATGAAAGATGAGGACCTTTGAAGAATGAGAAGATAATGAAGAGAGCACCAAACTACCACGATGCAAGCCTAAAATGCGAATGCAAGCCTATAATGTGAATGCAAGCCTAAGCTAAATGCAATCCTAGGACTTTGGTTGTTGGACTCATCGTATTTATCATCATCAAGTGTTTTTTTTGGATCATCGGAGTCAATATAGTCCTTTCTGGTACCGTTGCGACCATAAGAATATGAATATGACTTTCATTAGATAAAATGTAAGAAACAAACATAAGCACCAAGGCACAAAAGCCAAGGTGACCTGAACATTGTTTCTAGCTTGATGTAGTAAGAGTACACAAGTAAACAAACAAAGCAATAATAGTCAAGGAGATAGTTCCGACCTCCCCTTGGCGTGCAAAAAAACAAGATCGAGGGATGTGAGGCTTTTCCACCTTAATGCAAAAGCTCTTATCACATACACCCTGCTTATTTGACATTGCCAGATCATCGAAACCACACCAAAAAGCAGTAGACAAAGAAAATATCAATGAAATTTGTGAGAACAGACAACATACCAAGAAAGAGTCAATCATATCTTAGCATGTTTCAAGGCTTATGAATGTGCCTATGTTTAGGGTGTTGAAAAATACCATTGTGCTTGTGAGTGCAATGTGTTTGATCACTATCGAGAGATGTTTACATCGCAAGATATCTGAAGTGTGTTGAAAAACACAGAAGTGTCCAAATAGAGTGTTGAAAAACACTGTTTGATTAAGGTGTTGAGAAACACCAGTTTGTGCCAGTAGAAAGTTGTCCTTTGACAAGATTACTAACTCAAGTGTAAACCAAAGAGCGATCAAAATGGGGAGCCATGCCCCCAAGTAACGAATAGATCAAAGCTAAACAAATAGATAGTGAGATGATGCAAGAAATATCAGAAGTAGCGATAGTAGGCAGGCTCAGTGAGAACCACTGGTGACTATCGTGAGAGAGAGTCTCAAGCATAAAGATCGATAATGAGATCAAAGAATCAGTAGGGAGACACAGTGAGATCCACTGGTGATTAATGTGAAAGAGAGTCTCAAGAAGAGACGAAGTGCTATCAAAGCATCGATAGGCAGACGCAATGAGATCCACTGGTGACCGATGCAAGAGGAGAAAGAATCCAAAAGATAAGACAATGCCCCCTAGACCAGGAACATGCCCCCGAGGGTGACCAGTTTCAATCCATGTGAGGTTGAGAAAAATTTCAAAGATAACGGAAAGAAAAAGCATGAGAAAACTGAAGCGGGAAAGAAAACTAAATAGGAAAGCAAAAGATTTTTAGAATTTTAGAGATTTACAATTTTAAAATTTTTAGAGATTTTGCAATTTTTATATTTTTAAACATTACTCGATCTTAAGCAAGATCACATTGGTGTGCCCCCAATGTCTAGCAAGGTGTAGGACATTGCAGATGGATTAGAAAGCTGTTGTATGAGACGAATAGGCAATGATGGATGAAGAGGGTGAATGCAACTCTCAAAGATAGTCTCCTCAAGATTACCCAAGATAGGGAAAAAAAAATATAGCAATGTAGGCTCATGGGGTGATGTTTTGTAGCATTTAGGGTAATAACCTGAAGTCATGAAAAGTACATGGTCCAAAAGAGTGGACATGTCAAGAGACTTTTAAGAAATAGTTTTTCAATTCTGATCAAGACCAAGGGGTCAACTTTGGATAGGACATAGCTGTAAAAGCGTAATCAGGATAAGGGGTGATGGAGGTATAAGTGCATGTTTTGGATTATGGCATGAATGCTCAGAGACAGGAAGGATAGGCTTGGGATAAGCAAGATCACAATAGGGTAGCATGTGTGAGAGCAAGTAAATAGGTTGATGGAAAGGATAGTGAATGTCAAGATACATGATGCTCATGGATAAGCTCAACCTTGTCAAGATCAGTAGAAGGAACATGGATGTTCACGAGCTAGCTGGATGTAAGATATGATGGGAGAAGATGGAAAAAACTTGCCCCCAAGTGAAGAGTGCAAGTAGGAGGAATTACGCATGATGCCCATTTGCCAGGTTTTCATCATGGTACTTATCTAAGGTGCCGCAAGAAGTGGTTTTCACTATAGGAAGAATTGATTTCTCTTTACTTTTGCTACCAAGGTGCCTATTTACCAGGTTTTCACCAAGGCACTTTTTTTTTTTTTTTTGAATTTTTATTTTATTTTATTTTTTGAATTTATGTAGGAACTTAAGCTTTGTGCTCTTTAGATAGTGCTCCTTCAAAGGATATGCTATGAGGGGCCAAGGCTGCTGAAAGTATGCTCAAAGATGTTGATAGGGTGATGAAATGGAGGATAAGGAAGATGGAGTTCAAGATTTTATGAAATGGATTGGACGAGAGGAATATAAGGACCTAATATGGAAGGATAGTAGGTGACAAGATCAACATTGACACACCCCTTGAAGGGTAGTGGACGAATGGATGCAAAGTGGATGGAATAGCTTGAGACATTGAGGGATGAGTGGATATGGATCTTGGTACACAAGGACCCAAGATGGAGTCAGAAGGTGGGAGATATTTAGATGGAGATGAAGTGGAAGACTTTGGAAGCTTGGATGCCAACTCTGATTGTTCCTTTTTGTGCAAGTCTTTTAAGAGAGACTTGGGAATCCACATAACTTTTGCTTTTCTTTTTGTATCCAAGTCCTTGAGAAGAGACTTGGGAATCCATATAGAATTTGATTTTCTATTTGCATCGGATGATTTAGAATGCAATTCTTTCATAATGGATTTAGGAACCCATATTTTCTTTGATTTGGTTCTTTGCTCAGTGGACCTTTGTGGTCTCTTGAATATTTCCTTTTTATTTGTAGTCACATATTGATTAGATGGGACATGGTGATCTTTATATGTAAGTGGATTCTTATATTTCTGATTTTTGCGTTGCACATCCAAATGGCTTCCAAAAGACTTAAGAATTGTGGATGAATAGGGCCAATATGACTGGTTCATATGGAGGGGTTGATAGGGAGCTTTCAAAGATGCATGTCTTTGTTGATCTTGATAGGAGATAGGATAAGTGGATGACAAGCTAGTATGGATAGGCATGGTAGATGGAGGGACATATGGACCCAATATAGATGGGAGATTTGACGGTCTCAACTTTGGGATATAAGGACCAAGGATAGATTTGGAGGACGGAGAAGACTGATGCTTACATTTAAATGGAGGGATATAAGGTGTGGAGGGGATATCAACATCTTTAGAGTGAGATGTATGGCCAAGGCTCTTCCCTTTTGAATTCACATTTATTTTAATAGGTGCATGAGTAGCTTTGATAGGAGCAGCTGAAGCTTTAGGGGATTTATTTTTCTGTAAGGGATTTGGAGGAACAATGTTTTTTTGATATGGAAGAGCATGACAAGGAAATGAAGGGATGCTCTGAGCTTGTCAAGGACCTTTATATGGAGTACAAAGGGTACCTTTCTCTTGATTTTCAATAGGTTCATTATAGATGGTAGAAAGGATATCTTGATCTCGCTTGGGAGATGGAGGATGTTCTTGGAAGAGATGGAAGGGGATGATAAAATTATCACAGGATTCTTGAGATATGTGACACTGGTCAACCATTGGATTAAGACGGAGGGTGTCTTGATCTTGATCATAACTGATATTTTTTTTCTCACATTGTGGATTCTCCTCTTGACATGAAGCCACTTCTAAGGACAAGGTAGGATTTTTAATCTACATATGGGATTCTTGACACGCTAACAGACAGTCATTGGGAATAGGCATGATAGGTGTTGAAGCACATGGAAGCTTAGGGTCTATGATCTTTGAAGCCTGAGAAGGACTTGTAGTCATATGTGGGTTAGCTTGGATCTCTTTTAGAGGCAACCCTTGAGGGTAGGTATAGTCATCATTAGGCTTAGTTCTTGATAGGGATGGTGTTGTAGGTTGTGAAGATTTAGGAGATGGAGGAATGGTGGAAGAAGTAGATGGGATATGCGAACCATTGCTAGACATAGGTTCATGATTTAGGTCTTTCTTGAGATTAGTATCTGCACTAGATGAATCATTAGGATCTTCAATGTCAATTATGCCATCATCTACGAGGTCTTGGATTTTATGTTTCAACTCCATGCAAGATGAATTTTCATGCTTATTGTGTCGATGATATGCACAGTAGTTACTGAAGAATGTGGATCCAAGTAATGTGATTTTAGGCAATGTGATGAGGTCATTCTCAAGAAGTTCTTCTAATGTTGATTCATAAGACTGTCCCAAAGGAGTAAAGATTCTCTCTGAAGAATAATTAGACACTTCTTGACTTGCAATATCCTTCTTTTGTGGATAGAAAAGGATCTCATCTGAATGTGGTCATGACTTCCTCTACGTGCCCTTGGTCAAAGTTAGGATTGTCTTCAAACTGGTCTAGATCAAAATTGGGATTGTCATCAAATTGTTCTTGATCAAAGTTGGGATTATCATACCGAGGTTTATCCATGTTGGAAGAAAGTGGAGAGATATGAGAATCCTCAGATGGAGTATCCTTTTCCCCCTTTAATCGTTGGAGTTCAGATTCCAAAGTTTGAAGTTGTTTCAATAAAGTTTCCCTAAGAATCTCATCTTTGCTTTTAGACATTGTAAGATTGTCTTGATGTGCTTGTTGGTAAGAATCAGTTGGTTTGAAACTCGAGACAACTAGTTCTAGACTGCAGACAACAGGGAAACAAGCAATCAGAGCCTAGACAAAAGGCAGATCAGGCAAAAAGCTCACCAGTTAACAGGAAAAAGGTCGCTATTTTGGATTCCAACCTACAGATCCGCATGAGTAAATGCCTCACCATGTGAGAAAGTGCTAAAATTTGCACGAGGAAATGCTGACTCGCATGAGAAAGTGCTAGGTTTCTGAAAGTTCGCGCGAGAAAAGACCAGATTTTGCTAAATGGACTTAGTTTTCAAGATAAAACTAGATTTTGAGACACAGTAGGAACTATTCTCTGACAAAATTTCTAGGTTCAAGATATTTTTATGATGATACAAATCAGAAATCTACATTTCAAGGTGACAAGCACTCGTTTACAGACATGAAGTTTCAATCAAGCAGTAGTGACACAAACAGTAGTCGTAAACAATTCCACCAAGGACAAAGAAACTTGGTAGAAACATGGGAGTCTTTGTTTGATGATAGTAAGGATAGTTTAAGACTCTAAAATAGACATTCAGTTATCCCTACAAATACAATTGGTTGAGAAGACAAAATTTGTGCCCCGCTGTCTTATGTGTATGTGTGCACCTCACACAGCAGTGTCACCCTCAAAAGAGTGCCCGTGTTTTTGGTGTTTCCAAGGACTAAGTATATATGTTTGAAGGTTACCTTTAAATAGGGGCCAATGTCATATACCACTTCAAACATCTAGGTGCATACCTATGTCAAGAATCTAGGGGAGAGATTCTTCCCTCTCCCTGCGCATAGATTATGTCTCCTTTCGGAGGTGAACCAGGTAGGCATCTAACTAAGAGAGTGTTTAATAGGCTTCTATTCATAATAAACTCTAGTGCCTCTGATATAGAGCTAGGGCCTCATAGAAAAACCAACACTTGTAAGTCACACACCCTTGCAAGCAAGGCTGGGAGCGGCGCCGCTCAGTATGACAAACAAGGCTTTCTCGTGATGATAGTCGAAATCAATGAGAAAGAAGTTACCATGGCTTTGGAGTCTTTAGACTAAAACAAAGTAGAATTTATTAGAGTGAGGTGGAATCCTCAGTGAAAGGTGTGTACTCACTTGGGTTGTTCCCGGAGGTTCAACTTCTGGCAGGCCCTCTAAAGGTGACTCAAATTGGTTCAGATTCAAGGGTTTGATTTTCTGATTCTCTCAATGAGAGAAGAGCATACTTCTCTACCTTTTCACCTCACCCAAACACATCAAGCATATTCATCATCGAGATAGTTTCACTCCACCAAATCCATAAGTCTTTGGGTTTCTGATTCTCTCAAAGAGAGAAGAGCATAATCCCCTAACAAGTAGAAGTGCTAAAGATTCGCTATCTTTCTTTGTTTCCCCAAGTATCCGTCATGCTAGCATCATCTAGGTCTTAGTTTCATCCATGGGCATCACTTCCATGTAATGAAGAGCCTATTCCCCTACTTTACTATCGGGATCCTTATGAAATTTTAACAAAGCCCTATTTAAACTATGTGAATGAAAAACAACAAACAAACATGACGTTTTGATTATGCCTTTGTCTATCGTCCGATAAGAAAACTATTAGAAAGTTTTTGGTCTTTGACAAGTGAACCTGCAAACCACTGTTATGCTACATCAGAAACCAGAAATAGGAAAATCAGAGCAGCAAACAGATGTCAGAAAAGAGAAACAACAGATTACAAATTCTGGAATTTAATTGTCTGTCTGTTAAATTTTGCGTGAGCAAGTGCTTCGCTGCGCGTGAGAAAGTGCTTCAACATGTGTGAGATTTCTATTTTCTCATGCAACAAAGTGCTACAGAGAGAAAAACTTTGCGTGGCTTGATGCAAAACTTCACACGAGACTCCGTACCAGTGTTGTACGGATGTATGATAGAGTTCGCAAAACACTGTCAAAAAGTTTGAAAATGAGGCCAGAAATCATTTTTTCTGCCCCATAGTGGGCGCAAAAATGTGTGTGCTTGAATGTGACCTCTAAATCAGACACAAACTCAACATAGTCTTTACTCAATTGTTCAATTTACAAAGACAAACATGAATTTTTCATCTTGCAAACTCAATTGAAACGACTTGCTGCCTCCTAATTAGTTGTGGATGTCAAATTTACCCTCAGAACGAGAGCCAACAACCTGACCATTGCTAACATGGAGGATTTATAAAGCATGAGGAAAGATGAATTTGCCATTAATCTATGAAATAGAATGCAATTAATCTATGAAATGAATCGCAACTAGTCTAGAATTGAAATTGCAACTAGTCTAGAAATCAAGTGCTCTTAATCTAGAAATCAAATGCTCTTAATCTAGAAATGAAATTGCATTTAAACTAGAGAGCTTGAAAGAAAACATTGATATGTTAGATATGTAAATGGATTGAAAATAAAATCAACATATCATTACTAATCCAAATTGAAATTAATCTAATTATGCAATTTAAGCTCAAAAGCATGAAATAATCAATACAAATTTCACTATAGATTTGATGCTCTCAAAAATCATCATTCTCGAATGAAGAAAATGAGGTCCAATTTATAGAAAACCATAAAAAGAGTGTGAAGAGTTTATTGAGAAGAAATGGTTGCCTCTTCATTCTCATTTGAGACAAAAATGCAAGAATTATTTAATTAAAAGGATGGATTATTGCCACATGAGTGTCCTTTCACATGGAATTCCCTTTTTGAGGATAATTCATCCAATAATTAAATAACCTTTCAATTCCTTTTATGTATATTAGCTAAAGGGGGTGGAATTAATTTAATTAAAAGCACTTAGGACTTTAGAATTAAATCAATTAATCAT
>MU216986.1:485170-534186 GCA_018584345.1 Thuja plicata | reverse complement strand
GAGGGCCTTCATTTTACATTTTTACACATCCATGACTAGAGAGCTATGGATCGATATTTGAGGCCTCATTCTTGAGCAACCTTGAATGGAATGATTCATAGAAGTGTGAGAACATTTATGCACACATCACTAAGGTTATATTTTCTATAAAAAGGGCAAACATGAACTCATTCGTTCACCCAACGATAAAGAGAAGATTACATAGTGATCACATTACAGGGTGATTCACAACATGTTCAAAGCTAATCCAACAGATCTCGGGCATTCTCAGCAAGCATCCAGTAAGTATCTAGACTAACTGAGCTATCAAGTTATTTGCAAAGAAGCCCTAATTTAATGAACATTAACAAATGGAAACCACTTCCCAAACCTTGAAGATCAAGATGGAAAAGAAAAAGAAGTTATTTCTAATCAAGAACTCGACCTATGAGGAACCAAACTACAAGTTTTTTCTTGAGTTTTCTTCTCAACCCGATGACATGGGAGCATTCTCGAGTATCCCACCTAGGGTTTTACTGGTCGAAGACATCCGAACATACATTCACTGAAAAGTTGCAGAGATTGGAGACATTGAGCTTGAAGAATATTATTAGAAGTTATGCAAGGACAAAAACTTGAAGGATGAGTACAAACACATCAAAGTGAAAGGGTTAACCAATGCCCTACTGGTCCCAAAAGAATTCAAGACAGAATTGATTTGCATTGTGCTCAGCCGAGTGCATGATGGTAAAATGTGGTTAGATTAACCTAAGGCAATCACAAAAGATGTGATTCATGTAGTAACTGTAACCACCTAAATTTGGTCTGTTCCAACTATGGACCCTATTTTCCCTAAGTGTGATCATACCCTCGATTATGTCCAAATGACCCTGTTACTGCTTGGCATAATTTTTCGAATCAATTTAATGTCCTAGGTGATTTTTATCACTGAATTATATTAACTATTATAGCCATATAATTTAAATCAATTCAAACCATTTAAATCATATCAAAATCAAACATGGCTATAGTATTTAATTATAAAGGAATTAAATAAATCCCTAAATCAATTACCCACTTGCAAATAACCCATTCCCCTAGCCTATTTAATTTAATTAAAATGGCTATAGTCCCCTAATTATTAAAAAGCAATCAAATTATTTAAATAATTAATTCCTATATTTTTTAATGAATTAAATAAATTTAATTTATTTAATTAATATTCTCCTAAACCACAACCTAACCTATCTCAACCACTTCTACCCTGGGTTCTAACCCTTCTCAACCCATTCACCCTTGCTAATATAATCCTAATCCTGATTCTACCCTAACCCACCTTCTAATGTTGTCACATTCCATTAAGGAATGATTAGCAACTCAACCCACTTGAGAAATTCCACTTTCTCAAGCTTGACTTTCCTTAAGGTCCACCTTCTCAAGCCATCCTCTTACACCCTCCCCTTGCTTCTTTAAGACTTTCATTAATGCCCCATTAATGAATATGCCTTAAGCCTATGTATCCTCCATGCCTTATTAATGCCCAAGGCATTAATGGCTCTTACACCTCCATTAATGAGTCCCTTAACTCATTAATGAGCCTTGTCTCCCCTCTCTCTCTCATTCTTCTATAAATAGAAGTAATTTTTGAGAGAAAATAAGCCTTCACCTTAGATTGTAAATGCATTGTTATGCTATTAGATTAATCTTATAATCACATTTTACTTCATAATTCATGCTTTTACATTGTTATCATCTCCATTCTTAGAGCTAGAATGCATGTTTTCTCATATTTTAGCTTGTTTTTAAACTAAAATCCTTCATACTAGGTCATATATGTCATTGATTATAGCATAATCTGAGGCCTATTATGTTACTAATCACACTCTTCCTAGTTAGAAGGCAATAGGTTGATATTAGTGGGTTTTGTATGTTTATCTAACATTTTTACACTAATGCAATGATTTATTGATGTGTTGTGTCTCTCTTATCAGGTACCCAAATATACACGCACATTTATGGCACCCACCGAGGGGCTTGATTATCAACTTGGCCTCATTTTCTAACACTTTTTTGCCAATTTGCATGCTCAGGATTCGGTCACAGAATCATTTTTAGTCATTCAGGATCGCATCCAGGATACGCCCTCGCACTGTAGAAAATGAGGCTCGCATCCGGGATTTCCCAGATCATTTTTAGTTTAGGCTCGCATCTAGTCAGCAAGGGATCACATTTGGTAAAGAAGCTCGCATACAGGATGCTAGCTCGCATTCAATAAAATTTTGGGCTCGCATCTGGTTAAAAAGCTTGTGCATTTCATTTGCCTAATCCTAACATTTTGACAAGTTGTGCTTTTGGTATTTTTTCAGCTTAACAAGTATTTGCAAGTTGTTTTTGGAGGTTTTCATGGGAGTTGAACTAAACACATACTAACTTGGTTTTACAGGTTACCAACCCCCCATCTTGACCTCTATTTACTTGCTTTCAAACTTAAAGTACATATTCCAATTTATCACTAAACTGACTAGAGGATTATGCTCTTTTCCTTTTAAGAAAAATCAGAAACTCATACATTAGTTTATGGATTGAATGGAATTTGGGGTTAATTAAACAAGAAAACACATCATTTAATTCAATTTGGAAACAGTAAATGAACAACACAAATCACTAAATATGTGGGATCAAAAGAACAAGTTCAATCGTATAATTTCTTTTGGATTAGTAATTGAACAAGAAACTCACTAAATTTTGTGGCTAATTGAATAAGGCAAACTTTTCCATTCAAGTATCCTATTTTCTTTAAAATAGGAACTAAATCAAGCTCAACATAGCTTGAAGGAATGAACTTTTCTTTGAGTGTTTTGGGAGAAAATGGTTTAGATTAGGAGAGTATGCTCTTCTTCTTTGGAAGAATAAAAAATCCAGACATCCAAAGCTCGCCAACCCTGGTTACATACATTTAAACAGTAGAGGGCCTTCCGGTTGAGAAAAAAATCTCCCGAGAATGACCCAAGCGAGGACAGGTTTTACGCTGACTTCCAACTCACTATAAATAGTTGCTTCCTTGTAGGCTAAAGCCTCGGAAGACAGAACTGGTTTTGTTCTTAGAATTTTGACATCATTCCTTGAACATATCTGGGTATATGTAGAGCGGAGCCACTTGAATCTTGCTTGTGAGACTACATATATTTGGGTACTCATAGGGCTATACACCTAAATTTTGCCTTGTGCAATTCTATGGGGGACAGTTTTGAACGGATTACCCAATAATCTACAACAACTTCAACTAAAAGAATTCCTGATTCATCCCCGAAAGGGTGATAATCTTTGTGCAAGGAAAAAAGTAATTGCCCCAAGACACTCATCATATTGTGCCCTCACTTGTGTTTGGAGTTGGCTAATATAGCATCATGACTGGAGCCATTGCGTTCTTGGTGATGGCTATATTCTGATTAGCATTTGAGTGTGTACCTGAGTCAATGAGCAAAGATTTTCATCCTCCACCTAGAAACTAGGAAAATATGAGTGTTTGTTTCACCCTCTTAACAATGCAAAACTGTTTGACATGTTCAAAAGATTATTAAAAATATAAGCTCTTCAAAACAATCAACAAATTTCAAACCCCAGAGTACAAGTGTTTTTCACACATTACGATACCTCTTGACGAAATCTGGAAACAAGCAACTTCACGTACTTCAAAAATGAACTTTTCAAAACTGACCCAAACTGACAAAAGCATCATAAGATCTCATCTTGTATTTCCCAAGTCACATGCAGTGTTTAGGATCACATTTGGTATCTAGGATCACATTTGGTCAGCAAGAAGTCACATCCAGATTCTAGGATCGCATCTGGTAGCATCAGAGGCTCACATCTGGGAGCTCGCATTCAGGATAGTGGACACTTGTAGAAGTTTTTCTTAGGAAGTCTCAGTTGATTAAGATACCCTTTTTTTCTCTTTAGCTGATTCCTATTGTCTCTTTTGGTCTCCCTGTTATATTTCAAAACACTTTCAAAACATCTACCTTGCATGCTTAGTCAGTCTTTCATGATCAGTTCAATAGTGTGGTCTACCCATTTTCTATCAACAACTTGGTTCCTAGCTCACTATCAAGGCATTCTAACCCTCAGACACTGGAATCATTTACATCAACCAACAACAAATAGTTACTTTTACCTAGACACGCCCACTTGAATGATCTAAAATCCTTACTTGCACTATTGGAAAATGTTAACAAAGTTGAGAAACAAACTTCATGGTTAACACAAGACGCAACAAGTACACAACTAAAGGATCGAAAGTGCCTCCTAAAACACCACACTTTCAAGGAGAAACTTCTCATAGTTCCCTTCTTGATCTAGATTCCCCTCAAATGGAGTAAGGCTTTTGAGGTTTATAATGATGGCAAACATGCACAATCTGAAGGCACGGAAGAGGAAGAAAGACCCAAGTTTGAACATAATCCGTTTGGATCAAATAGTGAAGAAGAGATCCCTGAAGACAAATACAAAAAACTCAAACAAAGTAAGTGAATCCACAAGCTATTGGAACAAATCATTGGTGATGATAAAGAAAAATAATTCCTCCATCTAGCATCCATAGGTGTCAAGTTACCCAAAAATTATAATGTAGAAGATCTCAAAGAAAAGGAGGTACCAAACCTGATATCTATTCTCACCAAACAACTCAATCTGATGCAAACAGAGCTCACGAACCTCAAACAAGAGAAAGAGAAACCCAAAACAAAATACTCTTTGGATGCCATTTGTCCATTTCCTTTTGACAAGAGTATCACTATGGTCCCGTTTCCTCCCAACGTGGCAAGGCCAAAGTATGACAAGTACACGGGAGAAGCTGATCCACATGACTATGTAAGGAAATTCTGTGCTCTAAGCATCGAGTACATGCACAAACCCACATAACTCATGTGAATATTTCTAGGAAGTCTAGGAGGTAATGCCATGGAGTGGTTCTCAAAACTAAACCCTAAGGTCAAAACATTTGAGGAATTGATCCAAAGGTTCATACAACATTACTCCTACAACATCCAACATGATGTAACTATGATGGACCTATGTAATACCAAACAACAAATGGGAGAATCATTCACACACTTCCTATAAAGATGGAGGAAGATTTTTGCATGATATTCAAGGGTCATTTCCGAAATGAAGAAAATGGAAATCTTCGTCAATAATCTAGTGCCTGAATTAAGCTATGCTCTACAAATGCAAGACTCTCCTAGCTTCAATAGGATGATTAAAAATGCCCTCTGTATTGAGGAAGTTATGGTAAAAAGAGGGGAGATCACCCTTCAAAATGAAAACAAAAGCAACAACTCCAATTCCAAGCCTAAATGGTGGAAACAAAACAAAAATGTTGTTAATGACGGAGTGGTTAAAACCTCTAACATTAATCCTAAACCCGAGGCATTCAATCTAACCAATGGCATGCAAGCAAGCAAAGATGCTAAGGTAACACCTCCCGTCCCCAAGGCAAACAATGATAACAACAAGGAATGAGCATGGACTTCAAAACCCCAAAGAACATTCACTCCTTTGGGGGAGACTCTTGAGACCATTTTGAAAACATTGGTGGATAGCAAAGTTCTTACGATTCCCGATTCTAAACCATGGGAACCAATGGTCAAATCTAGGTGGTGGGATGATAACTCCTATTGTGTCTTCCACAAAAACAAGGGTCACAAGACTAATAATTGTCTCAAACTTAAACATGTCATCCAAGACCTCATCGAAGGAGGTAAGATCAAAGTAGACAGACATACCACCAATGAAGATCATACAACATTCAACAAACCCTTTCCTAATTGCAATCAAGGGGAGACATCTAAAGAAAAGGGTAATGAGGTAAACTACACCTATTCCAAAAATGACAATGTGATTAATATGCTTGACATTAAAACTAAATCCATCAATGTGATCACAATTAAAGGTGTCTCATCCCACTCAAACATTGTAACACGGAGCCAAGCATAGGTTACAATCAAAGGACCTCCAAAACTGACATCAACGTCAACATCCAAGGTTCCCATTGTCACTATTCCTAAACCAGTAGCAAGACACATGATCACTATCCCCGGAGCAAGATATGACTTGGTAGACCAATTGCAATGAACCTCTGCCAAAATTTCTATTTTTGAATTGCTCAAGATATCCACGGTACATAGGGAAATCCTAGAACAAGCCCTATACGCTGCTAATATTTCAAAAGATATTGATATAGACAAATTTCAAGTGATGATCAATCACATCTCAGTGCCACACTACCTCTCCTTTTCTGAAGAAGATGACAAGTCATTGACCCATCCACACAATCAACCCCTCCATATCGAAGTCCTTATTCATAAATCCCGTGTTAGACACGTGTTGCTAGATGGAGGTGCAGGATTGAATATCTGTACACTGGATCTAATTAGGAAACTAGGTCTCTCAGAATAAACAATTGACACTAGAAATAAGATAACCATCAAAGCTTATGATGAGGAAGAAAGATCATCCAGAGGTCTTATTGCTCTACCTATTAGAGTCAGACCAATTGAGAGGAACGTCATATGTCAAGTTTTGGATTTACCATTGGCCTATAATATTCTACTAGGGAGACCATGGATTCATGAAATGCAAGTTGTACCATCAACTTATCACCAATGCATAAAATTCCCACATAATGGGGTGGAAGTGACGATTCCTATAGATGCTAACTACACTTGCAACAATATCAAAGCAGGTAGCATGATTTCACACAACAAAGAAGTTATGGATGCAGTTGCTCCTACAACTACCAAGGACATGGTTATGAAGAGTTTTAGAAAAACCTTAAAACTTGAAGAAATAGGTATGGGAGAATACAAGCTGGACCTGACTCCCTCAATGACAGAACTTTCAGTGTCACCGAGATCTTACAGAAAACTTTCATCAACATTCACACCTGTGTCATCCAAAGAGCCAAAAGTACACAAGGAAACTGGCATGATAAAGGCATCCACATCTTCTTCAGATAACACAGAAGAACAAGCAGTCTTAGGTTGGCTTTACAAAGGAGAACCAGTGGAATTTGAGGTCAAACATGTGAAGATATCCCCTACACAGTATGGAAAGGGATATGATTTCCTCACACAAATGGGTTACAAAGGAAAGGGACCTCTCAATGGCATAGGATGAGGGATCATTGAACCTATACCCATGGAGTTCCGCAACACCAGCGATAAAATAGGACTGGGTTTTAAAACTAAAACTGATAAACCCGCTCCAATAGAGAGTCCACCTTCTGAGACAGGGAGTGATAAGATAGATGAGATAGTACTAGAACCATGGCCTTATGAAAGATTATTACATGTTGGTATAGAGAATCCTGCATATCAAGGAGAATGCTATGTACCTAGCTTTGAAGTACCAGAGGATCTTCACACTCCTTGGCTAGCACAACCTCCCATTCAAGAGGTAGGAGACACCATCGCAACAATTACTCAAGAGATACCCTGGCCACAAAATTTATATCCTAACTGGGGGCAGTTGGTCACAATTTCACATGTCCTTGATCTACCCCACTTTTATCTACAAGCAGCTAATCGAGTACATCCGATAACCATTACTGAATACTTAAACAAATCTGATGATGATGTCATAGACTCTCATGACTATGAATGGGATCGACTATCTATTGCCTCTGAAGATATTGGAGTAGATACAATTCACATGTTTGCAGCTCCCTTAGCTCCTAGCAAATGATCTAACACTCCTCTCAATGATATTGATCCTCCTGAAGCAGAAGAAGAGTTCCATCCCATGATCATTGATGGAGACACTAGTGAATACATCAGTCTAGAGGAATTTAATAGGCCACAAGCAAGAAACCTCCATTTACAAAGAGATGATGATGAGATTTCTACTAATGAGTCACTAGAGTTTGATCCATATATGACTAACAATGACCCTTCTAACAATGATCTCACTCTTATCAGTCTAAATATCAAAGAAATTGACTTAACAAACCGTGTCATGATAGTTAATGGTTTTGATACTAACACAATGCTGTCCTTCCCAGAATCTGACTCCTTAAAATTGGTACATCCTGACCTAATTGATTGGACTAAAACAAATCCTACTCCTATCCTCAACTTTTCCAATGACCACACCCTCGCTTGTTATCTCAATGCTTGTGAACCTTACCCTTCTTCCACCAATGCAAGGAGCGAGAACATGTCACAGGAGGATATCAAGTTTCTTAGTCACAAACTAAAAAATGAAAATAAAAAGTGGACTGATGGTGAAAACCACTCTGTGGCTATATCAGATCCCAAAATAGTAAAGAGAAAAGACATATCCAATGGTGAAAACCTCTCAGAGGTGCCAAAGGATGAGACTCTTGATATCCTCCCTGAACACTTTCAGGAAAGATCTTTGGTATTGATTGAACCAACACAACCAGTAAACTTGGGCACCATTGAAAATCCTCAAATAGTTCATCTGGCACAATCTTTATCAGAAGAAGAAAAGGTATAGTTAACAGAGTTCCTAAAGGAGAAGAAGATCAACATTGCATGGTCTTACACTGATATGCTAGGGCTAGATCCTAATCTCATCATGCACCACTTATCTATAGCTCCTGGGATCAAGCCCATGAAACAAAAACTAAAAAAAATGCATCCTCATGTTGCATTATTGGTAAAAGAAGAACTAGAAAAGTTGTTGAAGGCTGGATTTATTCGAGTCATTGCCTATGTAGCATGGATCTCTAATGTGGTCCTTGTTTCTAAATCTGATAAATCTATTAGGATCTGTACGAACTTTAGAGACCTAAACAAAGCATGTTTGAAAGATGACTTCCCTCTACCAAACATTGACATGATCATAGATCTTACAGCAAGCTTTCAAATGTATTCATTAATGGATGGATTCTCAGGCTATAATCAAATCAAGATCACCACTGAGGATCAAGAGAAAACTGCATTCACATGCACATGGGGCACCTTTTGCTGGAATGTCATGCCTTTTGGGTTAAAGAATGTCGGGGAAACATATCAAAGAGCTATGACAACAATATTCCATGACATGATGCACAAGAACATGGAGGACTATGTAGATGACACATTAGCTAAATCCAAAGATAGAGGTACTCACATTGCTGACCTAAGAAAGATATTGGATCGAATGGAACAGTTCCAACTTAGGCTCAACCCGAAGAATTGTGCCTTTGGGGTCCAATCAGGGAAGCTCCTAGGATTCATAGTATCGGCGAAGGGAATCAAGGTAGATCCTACAAAAGTAAAGGCTATTCTAGAGATGGATCCTCCATGTAACATCAGTCAAATGAGGAAGCTACAAGGGAGACTTCATTCTATCAGGAGATTCATGTCCCAACTTGCCGATAGGGCACAACCCTTTACTAAACTACTACATAAAGGGGTTACCTTCAAATGGGATGAACACTGTGAAGCAAACTTCAGAGAATTGAAAGGGTACCTGGCTACTCCACCTATTCTTACAGCACCTATTCATGGAAAACCCTTACTCCTATACATTTCAGCTACAACTACATCCTTGGGAGTCTTACTGGTGCAAGAAGATGAAACAAAGAAAGAATGAGCTATCTACTACATTAGTAGAACACTAGTCACTTATGAGCTTAATTATAGCATTATTGAAAAAGAATGCTTGGCAGTCATCTTCCCATCACAAAAATTGAGACACTACATGCTCTCTCATATAGTGAAGCTCATTGCTAAGATCGATCCTCTAAAGTATCTTTTGAGTAGAACAGCATTAACAGGACGCTTGGCAAAATGGGTCCTGATTCTAAGTGAGTTTGAAATTGAATATGTAGAACGAAGAGCTATCAAAGGATAGATACTTGCAGATCAACTGGCTGATTCACCACTCCAAGATGATGAACCATTACTAATTGAATTCCCTGATGAAAAGATCATGCATCTCACTGAACATCCATGGAAGATGTACTTTGACGGTTCATTCACTCAACAAGGATCTGGAGCCGGGGTCCTCTTCATAACTCCACAAGGATACAAGATTCCCAAATCTTACAAATTGATGTTTCCATGCACCAACAATATCTCAGAATATGAAGCATTGGTCAACAGCCTCAAGCTAGCTAGGGAATGGAAGATCATAGAATTACACATATATGGTGACTCCCAACTAATTATCAATCAAGTCAATGGGGAGTATCAGACAAAAGATGAAAAGTTGATGCCCTACAAGCAACTAGTTGATGATCTGAAGAAATACTTTATCTTTGTCACCTTCCAATAGATACCAAGATCAGAGAACAACGCTGTAGATGTTATGGCTACCTTGGCATCCATGTTACAACTAGAGGAGCATCAATTCTGCTATGACTTCTTGGTGGAAGAAATATCCTATCCTGCCTTTGCTAACCCTAAATACTAGATAATATGTACCTTGAATACCCCATCTCAATCTCGGTATGCCAATATCATTGCTTACCTTTCTGACCAAACCATTCCCACCAATCTATCCAGAAATGAGAAAAGATCCCTGATTAGGTCAACATCGCGTTACGTCCTCATAACTAACAACCTATATTGACACGGTCTCGACGGTACACTTCTTTGGTGTTTAGAACTCAAAAAGTCTGATCTAGCATTAAAAGATGTCCACAAAGGTGTGTGTGGATCACACTCGAATGACTTTTCATTAGCTAAAAAACTGCTTAGAGTAGGATATTATTGGTCTACCATGGAGAAGGATGCTATTAAGTTTTCAAAAGCATGTCTTAAATGCCACTAGCAAATAGGTGGCTATATTCATTCTAAACTACATTATTTGTAGATATGGGATACCCTCTTCAATTGTAACAGACAATGGGGGCCAATTTAGAAACCAAGACATTGATGCCCTTTGTGAACGATTCCATATTACTCAACATTGCTCCTCAATCTATTATCCTCAAGTTAATGGACAGGTTGAGGCATCAAACAAAAATATTCTCAAGATTCTACATAGAACTGTGAGTAAGTCTGGTAGAGACTGGCATCTACAACTGAATCCGACACTATGGGCCTACAGAACAAGCATAAGAACACCAACTAGAGCCATGCCATTTGCTCTATTCTATGGCGCTAAAGCAGTTCTACCTATTGAGGTTGAAATCCCCTCTTTGCAGATATCTTTACAAGGTCTTGTTACTGATGAGAAATATCGCATAGATAGGGTGAATTCTTTAGACCTACTAGATGAGCACAGACAACAAGCGTTCGATCAGCTCAAAGTATATCAAGCACATATGCCCAAAGGTTACAATAAAAAGGTCAAACCACACAAATTTGAATTAGGAGATCTCATCCTCAAGGAGAATCCTAAGAACCAGCCTAACAAGGAGCAGAAAGGAAAGTTTGAACCTAACTAGCTGGGACCTTATGTTATCACTGCTACTTTTGGGACTAGAGCTTATCAATTAGCTACACCTGAGGGAGACATTCTTCTAAATCCTATCAACACTCTCCATTTGAAGCGGTTCTATGCTTAATGTTCTTGCAAAACACTAAAAACATTCAGAAAATTGATCCCGAAGAAATCCAAAAATATTGGAAAAGGTCCTTCAAAAGGGGTATCCTTGGTGAAAACTTGGTAAACAGGCACCTTGATACTACAAAAACATTCAAAAAAACAAAAATAGAAAAAAAATTGAAAAAGAGAAAAGTGCCTTGATGAACACCTAGTAAAACAAGCATCTTGGTAGAAAAAAGAAAAGAAAAGGTCTTGCCAAGTTGTGAAAACCAGACAATCAGGCATCACTTGTGTTCTAAGCTCAATCTATCAAAGTAATACTGATACTAGGCCTTCATAATTTTTCCTGTGCTCATACGCTAACTTCATCTTCCTAAATGACTATCTTATCCTCGCTTGGGATTTGTCTATCTTTATGTCTTAGGAATAAGTCATTCTGCACTGGGGGCATCTTTGCTGGCATAGTTGGTTGCGGTTGCTAGGTTTCTCTAGGATGATTTGCCTTGCGAACATGATGTTTCTTGATACATGCAAAACAATGTCACTATCAGACACCACATTTACATTAACAGAGTGCCTATAGGGCCATATTGGATTGCAAACATGAACGAGTTATCCTACCAATGCATAAACATGGAACACCATATTGCTTGTATTACAATTTTTTGATTTATGAATCTTTACTGTGTTTGACATATGAATGAATAGGTACTACTTAACACATAGTTTGATATTGGTTTGATTATGATTCTTTTATGTCCTGATGATGTTTTCAACTATGGGCATCTAAGTAATTATAAATTTTATTTGATTGATTCTGAATTGACGATTTATTATGTCTTCTTAGTTGCTCAATGACGTCTGCGCAAAGACAAAGAGTCGCAAGGATAGGGGGCATAACATTTTCTTGATTTTCTGCATATGGTGATTGTTCCAAATGATCCTATAAACTTCACCTAACTTGGATGTTTATGGTAAAAGCTACCACTACGGGTGGATAGCCGCATATATCCTTATCTTGGTTATGTGCAAACTACGGTGAGGTTGAAACAATTTTCCTTGTTTGTTTTTTGATCCAGATTCTCACTAAGGTATACGAATCATAATGTACCCATGGATATGAATTTCCAAGGTCATTGCGGGTCCAATATCTTGCCTTAATCAGAATATGGTATATTAAAAGGAAGGTGACTATTTTTTTATCCTAGCTCCTATGCCTTGATGCCTTAGTCTATTTTCGACATTCCAATAAAACATAGTATTCATATTATCATAATATCAGTGGGTACTAGTGATGATTATACTATCAGGTGGTTACCATTCCAAAAAGTGCCCAACGATGATAAAAATGTTGCAATATTTGCTAAAATTAGTGATAAGTCCTAAGAGTTTGCATATCGCTGCATTTAAAGATTGCATGATGCATTTATAAAGACATAACAACATAAGAAATTTGGTGCTCAAAAATGATTTCTATCTTCTTCTAAACATCAAGTTGATTACATCATCCATATTACTGATATGAAATATCATTGCATATCCATAGCATACATTTTGCATTCATTAAAAAGTAGAAATAAGAAAATACAAAAATAAAGCATCCATGTATTGCATTTTTACTTTTTCATCCTAAGTGCATCCATACATCTATTTTTCATAAATTGAAAAATCAAAAGAGACATACATTTGCATTTTCACATAAGTATCATTTAAAACATATTTATATCAGTAATAACTCATCACATCCAATTATAAAATGATGTTATCATATATAAACTACCTCACCAAGAGACCAAGATATCATCACATGTGCCGAAGATACATTTACCACATCTATGAAAGAAAAAATAACTCATGAAACATGTCAGAATCCAAAGAGCTACATCAGATATATATCATCATAAAATGGTACAGATCACATATGGAACAGTGTGCATAAAGAGTATCAATGAATCAGTGAGCATAAAGAGTATCAATGTAACAGTGAGCCAAAATGAATCAGATATACATGTATAAATGTCATCTACAAAAATGGACCTCAGAAGGATCCAGATATATAAAAGAGGAGATCTCAGCAGGGTCCATATATACAAATATGATCTCAAAAATGTAAATGTCATAAAGATGATACAAGAAAATCAACTCTGTCCCGCCCCCTCTCCCTGGTCAGGAGGAGGAGGAGGAGGTGGTGAAAAAGGAGCTGCTGGAGGAGGTATGGCCCCCCTTTGACTGCTGAGCTATTCTAGAGAATGAAGGTGCTCTCTGCCCCTCTAGAACTACTACATGATACAGGGCATAATAATATGTAGCCCTCTGTCCTTGATGGACTATTGTCTGGGCTTGTGCATCCCTCTCTGCTCTAAGCCGCTCAAGTTGCAGATCCCTGTCCTCTAAGAGAGCATCGACAGTAGTGACTCTAGCCTCTAAAGCTGTGATCCTGGCACATATCTTCTCTCTCTCCTGCTCACATCTAGATAATGGATCTCCATCTCTGCCTACATCCTGCTCAGGTGCCCCCTGACGCCTCTGTTGCTGCTGCTCACCTATAAGAAATGGGCCAGTATCTCTCCGAGGGGCCAAGAATATGAATCTCTGCCCTCGGCCCTACCTAGTGCCACTGGAACCACCTGTATCCACAACCTCTCCATCACCACCTCTATCATCTCCATCATGGCCATCATCCGGAGGTGGATGCCTGCCATCTTTGCCACGATACCTACCACCATCATGGCCTTCATGTCTACCAGGAGCCCTGTCTCTACCTCCTTTTCCCTTGATTGGTCGATCATCAGGATCATAGTCTAGTGGCTCCTCTATATGAGGAATGATCTCCTCTGGAACAATGAATCAAGGAAATGGGTACTGAAGCCTCTCAGCAGCGTAACCATAAGATACACCAGCATCCTCTACATCTAGCTGAAGATCCCAATCTACATCAACTATATCCCAGATCTCCTAATGAGCAGTCTCATAGGTAAACTATGCCCCCCATAGTGGTGTCTCCTCTCTGATCCGGGCATACACTGCAATATCCTCTGTCCTGCCCTGCCGCCGATCATACTGCCTCAATACTCTGGTGATCACAAAATGCTCTATAACATATCTGGTCTAGCCAATAAGATATTTTATCTGACACAAAAATGGCACCTACCAGTCATCCGAGGTCCACACCTCACAATCTAGATATGGTCGCCATACGACCTCTGTCATGTCATCAGATAATCGGTGCCAATACTCAATCTTGCCCAGATGGGGCTGCTAAAAAAGGCCAGCATACATATATACATAGGGATACTCTGGTGCCCTCTGCCTATCCACAATCGGCCGTGTAACAGGGATGTGCTCCCAGGCCCAGATCTGAAGAATAAGTATACCCATAATCATACTACGAGTATATTGGTAAACAATCTCATGTAGCTCTCGATACATGTGAGCTAAGATACAGCTCCCCCAAGAAAATCACCGATGGTGGGTCACCATCTTCTTGATCATATCTACCCAGCCGACCATAAATCTGTGCTGACCCCTATCTGGCATAAGGATGCCACCTACCAAACCTGCTAGATAAACAAATAATCGATCATAATGATCAACCATGTAGTCCCATGATAGATATCTCTAGTCTATGGTGTCATCCTGGAAATATCTCTAAGTAGCACCAATCGCCATGGCTGTCATCGACTCAAATCATACCTCATGACCGACCATCAGTACATGCAGTATCCTCCAAACATCCTTAGGTGTCACTATAATCTCTCTACTAGGTAGATGAAAGGCGTTGTGCTCTAAGTTCCATCTCTCAGCAAGAGCAGTCAACAACCCACGGTTCACCCCAATCTCGGGTAAACCCATCAACGAGTGCAATCCACATCAGATCATAGTCATCTGCTCATCATGTGACAATCAACCAAACAATGCAAGAACACGCATAGGGTAAGTGCCACGAAATGCGACTACCTCAAATTGGGCCTGTTTTGGACAACAATGGCTATACATCAGTATCCTATCTACATTACAGGAACATATTCCTAATCAACTAAGTCATTTCAAGTTCGCAGGATGCAAATAGATCAAACATGTTAAAATTCTAAGTTTTCTACCAGATGTGATCCTGGAAATATAGGATGTGACTACGTTTACCAGATGCGATCCCCGACATACATGATGCCATCCTAAATGCGGGGTGTGATTCTAATCAAATGAGATGCGACCCACTGATGCATTTATTATTTAAACATGCCAAAAACATTGAAACTGGATGCGATCTGGGAAATACCAGATGCAACACGGGATTTGCAGGATGCAATCCGAAATCCCAGATGTGATCCTATATTGAAAGGGATCTAAAAGCCACAAAAATGCATAAATTGCAAAATTGCAAAATTCACAGGGTAGTTTATCGAGCACTTACCGGCAGTGGGTAGTCGGTTGGACGCTGATGTCGATGGCTCATCTCAAAATGGTGCTTCCTCACGGGGACTACCATCTTCTCTACAGATCTCTCTAAATTTCTATGGAGGAAAGTGAAAATGAATAGTGAAATGGTAATTTTGGAGGCCTATATGGGTCTTTTGAGACATTTCAGAGTTCCAAAACTCCTCCCAGACAACTACAAATTCATTTTTGTTCTCTTTCTAATCAATCGGGAACCAAATCAAAGGTGCTTAAGATGTTTTCAACAACATAGTGTCATTTTGCGACAGTTTCAAAATTTACGAATTTGCTTCATTTGTTTCAAACATTGGTCAATACTGCACATTTTATCATATATCTTGGTCTGACATCATTTTATCACTCACATTTTCACATAATTAACTTGATAATCGTGTGTTTATTTTTAAACACACCTTCTTTCCCACTTCTTCTACTCTATTCTTTCTTATCCTAACCGCTCCTTGCAAGTGATACGTTCTTTCAAAACTAGGGGATTTTATTCTTTTCCTTCGATTTCATTCCCGAGGGGGCATGATCACACTATCATCAATTAAATTTTTGTTCAAAACAACATTAAAATGACTTCGTTATCAAACAAACTAGGGGCATAACAGTTTTCTTGACTAAAGTCAGAATTGTTGGATAGAAAGCTTTGGTTCTCATGAGCTAGATATCTTATGTTTCCTCATTTTAAAAGATTTTTATTAAGCTCCTGGCAGCTTCATATTGGCTTTTTGGACGACAACCAAGTTCAGAATCAGTATTATCAATTTTTGGATGACAACCAAGTTCAGAATTGGTATCTTTAAAATATTTTATTGGTTTTTGGATGACAACCAAGTTCAAAATCAATTCTACCAGTTTGGTTCAATCGAGTGCGAGACTGATCTCATCAACATTTCGTTTGACAACCAAGAACGGAATTCTCAATCTTTCTGAAGTCAAAATCAAAAAATTTCTTTGAATCAATGCGCTACTTGCAATCAATTCAAAGAGGGGCAAATGTAACCACCTGAATTTGGTCTGTTCCAACTATGGACCCTATTTTCCCTAAGTGTGATCATACCCTCGATTATGTCCAAATGACCCTTTTACTGTTTGGCATAATTCTTCGAATCAATTTAATGTCCTAGGTGATTTTTATCACTGAATTATATTAACTATTATAGCCATATAATTTAAATCAATTCAAACCATTTAAATCATATCAAAATCAAACATGGCTATAGTATTTAATTATAAAGGAATTAAATAAATCCCTAAATCAATTACCCACTTGCAAATAACCCATTCCCCTAGCCTATTTAATTTAATTAAAATGGCTATAGTCCCCTAATTATTAAAAAACAATTAAATTGTTTAAATAATTAATTCCTATATTTTTGAATGAATTACATAAATTTAATTCATTTAATTAATATTCTCCTAAACCACAACCTAACCTATCTCAACCACTTCTACCCTGGGTTCTAACCCTTCTCAACCCATTCATCCTTGCTAATATAATGCTAATCCTAATTCTACCCTAACCCACCTCCTAATGTTGTCACATTCCATTAAGGAATGATTAGCAACTCAACCCACTTGAGAAAGTCCACTTTCTCAAGCTTGAATTTCCTTATGGTCCACCTTCTCAAGCCATCCTCTTACACCCTCCCCTTGCTTATTTAAGGCTTTCATTAATGCCCCATTAATGAAGATGCCTTAAGCCTATGTCTCCTCCATGCCTTATTAATGCCCAAGGCATTAATGGCTCTTACACCTCCATTAATGAGTCCCTTAACTCATTAATGAGCCTTGTCTCCCCTCTCTCTCTCTCTCACATTCTTCTATAAATAGAAGCTATTTTTTAGAGAAAATAAACCTTCACCTTAGATTGTAAATGCATTTTTATGCTATTAGATTAATCTTAGAATCACATTTAACTTCATAATTCATGTTTTTACATTGTTATTATCTCTATTCTTAGAGCTAGAATTCATGTTTTCTCATCTTTTAGCTTGTTTTTAAACTAAAATCCTTCATGCTAGGTCGTATATGTCACTGATTGTAGCATAATCTGAGGGCTATTATGTTACTAATCACACTCTTCCTAGTTAGAAGGAAATAGGTCAATATTAGTGGGTTTTGTATGTTTATCTAACCTTTTTACACTAATGCAATGACTTATTGATGTGTTGTCTCTCTTATCAGGTACCCAAATACACATACATAGTAACTAGATACCCAATCACCAAGACAAAAAAATCTCGAAGGCACCCTGGACGCCCTGAGATTGAAAAACTAACTGGAGCCAAATGGGACGACAGAGGTCTGAAAGTGAATTCAATCACCGACCCTGAAATGAAATTTGATGCATATGTGATTGGATACAAGATCTTTCAAGAAACTATAATGAACAACATTGCTTGTGGAGTTGTTGACACTGCATACAGGATAGTAAAGAAGGGTGTGCAACTTGACCTAGTCAAGCTACTACTGAAGCAACTGGAAGAAAACATGATAACAATTAGATCAGCCCGATCTAATACATGTATGTTCAATTCTCTATTAATGTGCACATTCTTTTACTTTCAGAACTTCTTTCCTTCAGTCGATAATGTCACTTGAGACACCAACCGACCAATCACAACACATATTAGTGATTACATTAAATCACTAGGAGATAATTTCATTCCACTGTTGGATGCATACTTCAAAACATTTAAGGATAGGATGCAAAAGAGGATGAGAATCCATACATAGTTGGTTGAACAATTCAAAGATGAGATATGCTTTGTAGTAGACACCGACACTACAATCATCAAAGCTGCCAACCCAAGAACAACATGGTTACCACCATTGGATTATGAAATTGACATAGATCTAGCTAAAAAATCCATTGAAGCCCTACTAAATGAACCAGTTAACAAATCTATAAGCAGATTTGGCACATATGAGGAAGCCAAGTCAAGAATTAAGATTTGATTAGTAGTCAAGAAAATAGGGAAGAAGCAAACTCAAATGGTGAAACACTTAAGAAGAAACTCTTGGTAACTGACAAAGAGTTGGAACAATCAGTAGATATCACTGAGGAACAGTCACCCATCAGTGAAGGAAAAGAATTAAGTGATTCAGAGTCTACTGAATCAGATGTAGAGCCACCAAAGGCCAAGAAATCAAAGGTTACTGATGTAACAACTGCATCCAAGACAAGAATCAAAACAACTAAGGTAGACTCACCACCATTAAAGAAGGGCACAGTGAAAAAATAAATGAAAAGAAAAGCCTCAACCGAGCAACCAGCACCAAGACAATGAAAGAGATATGTGAGAGGAAAAGAAGATAAAGATGATACTGAAGAAGCAAAAAGAGAACAAAGGATCCAAGCAGAAAGGGCCAAAATACCAAAGACAATTAATGAAATTGCAGATTCAATCATCAAAATAGGCAGTATAACACATCATAAGATTAGGAAATGGGTAAATATGTCTACCAAGGATCAGAATAAAATAGAAGAAGCAATCATTAAGATGATGGTAGCTTACAAGTATGTACCTCTACAATTTGGAAATCATATTCTACATGAGCTACAAGACAAAATATCAACAAGGTAGACATGTGCATTACATATGGAGAAGCAGATGAGAGAGAAATCCCTAGTTGCATTCATGCCCAACTCCTCAGTTGAAGAAATTGACTCAACCATGAAGGAGTATGCCAAGAAATTTTTTGCAAAAACCAGAGCATACAAGGTATTGCAGAACAAGCTCAAAGATATTGACATAGAGAGCAATAAGATTTGGAACAAATATTTAATCCACCAGAGCAGGTACTAGCTCTAACTGATACTGCTCACATTGACAAAAAGAAGGTCACACCAAGCCCCGAGCACATTTTCATCAATGATACAAAGGATGTTAATCCCCTTGGTTTAACAATAGAGGCAAGTAAGGCCATGGATAATGTACCTCATATATTGAAATCATTAGGAAGAACTCAAGACATAACTATACAAGATATCACTCATGATGATTCTAATAATGATTGAAAGGCTAATGAAGATGTAAATATTGACACCGAGCAAACAAAGGAACATGACACTACAAATGTTGCACATGCACTTGTACCAGGTAATATGCCTTTATTAATGCAAGTAATAAATATAATGACTGAGTTACAAAAGACACCACCTAAGACATAAGTAGATAAACAGATGGACAAAGGTGATCAGCAAGGGAAATATTCTGATAACAGTGGAGAGAAACTAAGTGATGCACCCATTGAGGATAGTGGAAAGGAAGACAAGGCTACAAGTCAAAACAAGGTTGAGGTAGAGATGTCTACAACTGACCAATAGGTAATGACTAAGAAAACTATCAAAGGCACCACACCTCCAAAGAAATCAATGACAAAATTGAGCAACAAAAGGCTCTTGTTATCATACCTCACTCCCCTGCATCAAAAAACATTCTGAAGAAGAAGAAGAAAAATAAAATTAAAGCACCCATAACACTTTAGGAGATCATAGACATACCCAACTATGATCCTGAATCACTGACAAGGTATGGGGAGATATGCAAGGGAAAAGCACTATAGGGAAAGCTCCAACAAGAAAATAGGAATTCAAAAGTCCTAGAAACAAAAAAGGAAATTCTATTACAGGTAGTTCCTAACACATAGATTGATCAAAATGCACCCATCATTGATCAACTAGCAGTTCTGACAGAGGCAATAACACAACATAATGTAGGCGCCAAGAAGGTCATTGAAGAAAGAGCAGAAGAAAAGTATCACTACAAGCTAACAGAGAAAATCAGCCAAGAAGTGGCAGAGAATAAGGTCAAACTTTCTAAACTAGTAACTACATTAGAACCTGTTATTTCAGAATTAGTTACATTAGTTCAAAAGTTGTGCACTATTGAGAACTTCACTTCCGAGCATGATGCATAGATAGATAAGTTAAATGAAGATCTAAAAGCTAGTGCACAAAGTCTTTCAACCGAGCCAAGTGCATTATGAAAAGCTAGTTGAATCTAAATGGTTAAGACTTGAAATACAAAAGGAAGAAATCAAAATCAGAGATGAAGTAAATGAGCTGCAAGCCATGTTACTACCGAATCTCACATTGCTGATGACACACATGACTATGACAAAGAATCTAATTGCCACCCCATAGATATAAGTAGCTGAAAGCATCTATGACATGCATGCTCAAATCACATTGGAGAAAATGACCCTAGAGAACTTAAAGGGGAAATGGGAAAAGCTGATGGCAGACATTAAGAAATATCATTCGCACATTCTTGACAATCTATAATTTATACATCTTTGTCGTTACTTTCAAATAAGGGGGAAACATGTACATACATTATATCTACATACCAAGGCATACACATAGGGGGAGAGTGTGCACATAGGGGGAGTCATTGTATTGGTGTATATACTGTACATATCAGTTTTTGATACTAATTCCAAAGGGGAGATTGATAATCTATAAAGGATCATAAGTTGTCATTAGTATACAAGTAGATGGTTTCGGTCAGTCATGATCACTGAGAAACAACATTCACTGAGTGCAGTGGTCACCAAAATGATTTGAACACTGAGCAGTATATCAACCAAGCATGAGTCTAAAGAGACATCACTAAGAACTAGTACATAGAGACGTCATTGAGCACTAGTCTACACCGAGAGACAACATTTCACCGAAAAAAGTGGATCTCAAACAATAAGTCAACTAAAGCACTTTAGTATTTAAAATAGATTTTTTCTTAGCTAGATAACCATTTCTTGTGGATCAAGAAAAGCGTAAATGATGGATTTAATTAGTTAAACTGATTGTATTCATGCAAACTAGGAGATCAAGTTCAAGTTGTAAACCTTTGATCTTAGAGTTATTCAAGAAAAGCGTGAAACCTAATTAGGTCATAATATTGTATATATAGATGTATTAGTCAATAAAGAGCATGATGATTGTATCCACTAAGGATATCTAAGTATCAGATAGAGGATTTCATGGAGAAGGATAGATAAAGAAGAGTTCAATTATGAAGAACTACATTCAAGGCTACCGAGTAGAAAAAAGGTATTATCCATCACAATAGGTGATATAAATTTTGTGAACTTAATGGATATGTAATCAGAAATTCAATATTGCAAGCTATCAGGTCATACATATTTTGTTAATCTCTAACAATTGTAGCAAGCAGTTAAATCCTTTAAGAAGGTGGAATTAACATTCTTTATGTAAATCTCTTAATCGAGTGCACACATACATTGTGTTGCTGAAATGTATTAACTGAGTAGACTTAAAAAGTCTGACATGTTACTCCTAACAAGGTAAGATCATCAGAAGTGATCACAACTTGTAGCCCTAACATGCACCTTCCATTCTGCAGATAGTGAAGCTTTGTGGGTTTCATCCCCACCATAATTTTTACCTTCTAACAAGGGTTTTTGCGTTATCAAATACTTGTGTCATGAGTAAATGAGTTTCATGAATGTTTCAATGTTTGTTTACATGCATTTACATTTATGCTATGATATTGCATGCATAAAGTAGAGAAGCTACAATGGTCAGTTATGCAAGAAATGAGTACTAAGGTTAATTGATAAAAGTTTTTAAGGGTACTGATTCACCTCTTCCCTCTCAGTACACACCCTTCCATTATTCCAATAAAGGTACCCCTAATGTATTTAATACCATGTCCACTGGTGTTCCATTTTTTAAATAAGGCATATCTTGCGTAGGTAAATGTTTGTAAATAATACCTTTATTACCATGCTTTCCCGCTACTTTATCACCCACTTATATTTTATGTTTTGTAAAATATATACGTGAACTTTTTCTACAATATCATTCAGATAATTGTCTTCCTCCTCTTCAAACTCCTGAAAGCATTTCACATCGATAACTGAACCTTTTACACCTTTAGGGACTCTAACACAATTTTCTTTTCCAGTAGGTACCTTAATATCAAATAAAGCTTGTAATAATTTGCCTTCTGGAGTATTTATTAACAAGTCTTCTTTTGCTTCCAGTATTAATTTACCTACTAATATATCACCTGTTTCCATCCAAGATCCTATCATTACAACATTGTTTTTATCGAGATGAAGGAGTAACTAAAAATTTAAATGAGGTATTTCTCTAGTTATTAATTAAGGGCCTTGGTTCATAAAATTAAATTAAATTTTGTATCTTACAATCTGGAAAGAAGTAAAAATGTCTTCATATACCAGATTTTCACTAATAAGTATTGCATATTAAAAATTATATCCTTCCCATGGAATATAGGCCACTAAGATGTTTTTTTTCCAAAGAAAGTTCTCCCCCTATTGTAGGTGCACTGTCTGCTATAATTTGTCCCTTCTTTACATATTCTCCTTGGCAAACTTGGGGTTTTTGATGCATACAAGTATCACTATTAGAATGTTGATATAGAATAAATTCTATTTCTATATTTTCTTAAGAAATAGATGAAGTAATGATGATATTTCCACCATCAATATACTTTATTTTTCCCCCTTGCTTGGCTATAGCTACACTTCCTGAATCTAGGGCTACTTGACCCTCCAATCTAGTTTTGACAATACACTTCTCAGGATGAACAAGTGGAAGCGCTTGATGCTGCATATTAGAACCCATTACAACATGATTCACATAATTATGTTTGATAAAAGGAATAAGGAAAACTCCAAGAAAAAAATATTGGGAATGGAAAATACTTCTAAAATAAATTTGGTCCCATGCAAAAAATAAAAATTCTTGTTGAAATCAAGCTACAGTTAATTGTTCCTCTGGGATCCCTTGATGCCAGAGAATTTCCTATAGCTATCTAATAGTATTCATCTTCTCCCGGTAATAGATAAACCATATGGTCTTTGTTCGATCTCTTAGATAGCATATAGAATGGACTTTGTAAAGAGTTGTAAAGACCAAGCAAAATATGTTTTTCACGATCCTATAGCCTATAGAATGGACTTTTGAATGCATCAAAAACCTCGAGTTAGCCAAGGGGAATATGTAAATATGGGACAAATTATAGCAAAAAATGCAACTACTATAGGGGGAGAACTTTCTTTGGAAAAAAACATCTTAGTGACCTATATGCCTTGGGAAGGATACAATTTTTAAGATGCAATACTTATTAGTGAACGTCTGGTATATGAAGACATTTTTACTTCTTTCTAGATCCTAAGATACAAAATTTGAGTTTATTTTATGAACCAGGGCCCTGAAGTAATAACCAGAGAAATACCTCATTTAAAAAGCTTACTTACTCTGTCATCTCAATGAAAAAGGCGTTGTAATGATAGTATATTGGGTGGAAATAAATGATATATTAGTAGGAAAACTACTATTGGAAGCAGAAGAAGACTCACTGATAAATACTCCATAAGGAAAAAAACAAATTCAGTTAGTAATAGGTTATATTTATTCATAAAAAGATGATTACATTTCATATCCATAGAGTCATTTCTAGACTCATTTTTTCCATACTATTTCTACCCTTTACATTTTATCATTATAACTTCCCAAACTAAATTCTATCTTCAATACTATGCTATTATAATCTTAGCAATTACATTAATGGGAAAACTCCAGAAGGAAAATTATTACAAGCTTTATTTGATATTAAGGCACCTACTGGAAAAGAATTTTTTTTAGAATCCCTAAAGGTGTAAAAGGTCAAGTTATCGATGTGAAATGCTTTCAGGAGTTTGAGGAGGAGGAAGATGATTATCTCAGTGATATTGTAGAAAAAGTTCATGTATATATTTTACAAAAACATAAAATACAAGTGGGTGATAAAGTAGCGAGAAGGCATGGTAATAAAGGTATTATTTCAAAAAAATTGCCCAAGCAAGATATGCCTTATTTACAAAATGGAACACTAGTGGACATGGTATTAAATCCATTAGGGGTAACTTCTTCAATGAATGTAGGATAGATCTTTGAATGTTTTCTTGGTTTAGCAGGAAAAATAATGAACAAACATTATAGACTAGCACCTCTTGACAAAAGGTACGAGCTAATCCATGGGTATTTGAACCTGATCATCTTGGAAAATATAGATTAACTGATGGAAGAAAAGGAAAGTTTTTTGAACAACCTGTTACAATAAGAATATCTTATATATCAAAATTGTGCCATCAAGTTGATGACAAAATTCATGCATATTACCGTGGACCTTATGAGCTAGTTACACAAAAACCTCTAAAAGGAAAATCCTCTAGATGAGGGAAAAGAGTAGGAGAAATGGATTTTTGAGCTCTAGAAGGTTTTTGTGTTTCTTATATTTTACATGAGATACTTACTTTGAAATCTTATCATATGGAAACTCGGGAAAAATATTTGGTCTCATTTTCAACAGAGAACCAATACCTAAACCTAGAACTTTTACAAAATCTTTCTGATTGCTCAGTCGAGAGCTACAATCTTTAGCTCTATAATTGAATCATCCCATTCTATCTGAGATAGAATTTTAGATAGATAAGAAGGAAGTTTGATAAAAATGAATCAAAAAATATTTTTTATGAGTGACCAGAATAAACATGAACAAATTCAAATTGGATTAGTTTCCCCCAAGTAGATTCTCGCTTGGTTTGAAACAATATTACCTAATAGAGAAAGAGTCGAATAGTGACTACAAAAAAAAATTTAGATTATAGAACTTATGAACTAATAACTATTACCCAAATTTCCCATCCTATCTAATTTTGGCTACAAGTGAAGTAAATGAGGCTCCCACAAGGGTAGAGCCTAGCTTGTATGGTTTCTGTCATGATTCCTTGTCTTTTCCCCGCTCTCTGCATATTTCTAGGTCACTGGTTTACCCCTTGTTCATGTCTTAAAAGACCTAAATGCAAAAAAAATGAAATTCCTTAAAACCCTAAGCTCGTTCATGACATGTTCTATTCCTTTGTTACTTTTCCATGCCACTTAAGTTCTTATTTTTCATGTGCGCATTAACATTTTCCTTGGCTATCTCTTAATATCACAATCCAAAGGAATATTCCATCTCATTTAGTGACTTAGTGTGGCATTTGTCTCGTGATCTCTAAAAGAAAAGGAATATGCTTCTATGTTTATGAGATCAAGCGCAAACCATTGATAAGGTTCTGTACAAGCTATAATCGAAGGGTTACACTGGATCACCAGATAAATTGGTCAAGTCAAATGAGATTTGGAGATCATGCACAGATTGTTGATCATGTTCTGATCCTGTGGCTTGCGCTAGATCTCATGATAAAACAAGAGTCAGGGAATTCATTCAGAGATTCAGAGATAGATTTGGTCGCTGAATCTTGTAATCTAACTTGGGTTTAGACATGGTTTTATTTTTCCTTAGTCGCTGAATCTCCAAATAGACTTGAGGTTAAGAGAAAGATTTGGAGATTACATGAGGATCGTCAATCTCATCCAAGATGTGTAGCTTGAGCTAGGTCTTGAGACAAAGTCAAAAGTCAAGTTTTATTTTGAGATTATGCGCAGATCATCGATGCAAGTCTGATCCTACGGCTGGCGCGAGATCTTGGAATAAAATCCGTGGTTAGAAAATATTTTTTTGACTTGGAGATACAATGGATTTTAGATACCCAGGGTTAAAGATGAGTTAATTCTAAGGTCAAAAACTAAGGGTAATCTTCAAGCAAGTCATTTTTGATCATGTGGTCGACATTATCCCTTAAAGATAAGATGCAAGTATTTATTGTTTGAGGCATCACACCATTATGACACATGGATGGTGGGGTCACTTTTATATAGGGTCTCTGGCCTATCAATCTGTAATCAAGTCTTATTTAATCCAGTGGTAAGCGTAAAGGCTCAAGGTAAAGATGCTCAAGATCTACTCATTAAGAAATCATGCCTTGAAGACACGTGTTCATGGTGGGGTTGTGCTGGTCAGACAAAGGTAAAGTAAACACTGATAAAGTCTTATTTAATTAGATAGACAGTGTATTTCCTTAAAGACAAAGTGATCAAGATCTACTATTTAAGGCATTGTGTTGTGGTGACATCTGGCACAGATGACATCATGGGTCTTAGGTTTACCAAGTAGTAAAGGCATAGCAAGTAAATAAATTCCAATGACAGGCATAAAGCCTTGATCGTAAGATGAAGATGTATAAACATTAAGGCAATGTGCCCTCTCAATATGTGTCCAAGTGAGATATGAGGTCAGCACCAAAGGTAAGATAAAGGTAAGGCAAGTTTGTGAAGATCTGATGGTGGGCGTAATCCCTCAAAGGTAAAGATGAAGATGGTTAATGTTTGAGGCATTGCGCTGGGATGCCACGTGTCTATGATCAGATCTAAGTTCTAAGACATGGATGAAGATAAATATAGATCAACGACTATGTTTTAAAAGGAAAATTAAGTATTATTCGAAACTATTGATATCGGGCATTCTGCACTACCTATGACCGTTTGAGTTTGAATTCAAATATTTAAATTTTGTTTCTCAGGTTTCCATGGCAGTGGTGGCATTTTCAACTTGTAGAATGGGGATATGGATCGATCTGATCTATTTTCTTGAATTTATGGTGATATGGTATATTTTCAAGGCTAATATGATCTTCAGAGATATTTCCTGAATGCATTAATGGAGAGACAAGACTATTTTATGGTTTTATGCATTGTTTATGAATATCTATTGTAACCCTAATTCTATCCTAATCTGGTTGGATGGATTGAATCCCAAGCCTGTGTGCTAGGGGAGGTTGTATATAAGAATTTTTAGAAGCTTTCATAGCGAGGTTTTTCAGCTTATACAATACTTTCTATGGTATTCTCTGTGCCCTCAGGTTTTCATCTGCTTGTAATTTCTCAGTGCAATTCAGATTATGTAAAGGGTTTTTGTGATATTTTCTCTATCCCTGGGCCTTCTCATATGTATTTCTCTTATCTGAATTATAATATAGTGGTTGATATTAGAGAAATCTTGGAGTTCTTGAGCCCTCTTTCTTTCTGCATCTTTGTGCGCTACTATGAATGATTTGATTTAGATGATCTTGTGGATATTGTTCAATCCCCTATCATTTTGTCTCATTTCTATGCCTATTTGTTGGAGTGAATGTATGTTTGTAGGTCATAGTCCATGTCTATTCCACTAGATACACTATTGTTTGTGAAATTTCCTCTTTCCCTGAATAGCCTCTTTTCATTTTAGACCTCTCTATGAAATACTTATGCAAGCCTATTCAGGAAGTTGTGTTCTGCTAGATTCAAGATTTCATGCTAGTTTTGGTCATTATGTTATGATTCATGTTGCCTTCGGTGTATCACCTAGTAGGATAATTTGTTTTTCAGTCATTTCCCTTCAATTATCCTTCTATCCCTTTTCCTTCCAAGTTTAATTTCATGTTAGAGTTTAGATAAGGTGATTATTCAAGAGGAACCGGCCTAGAATCCAGAGGCTTTTCTTCAGTTAGCAGTGGTCCCACAACCTAGAAGTGATTCCCATGTTATACTAGATTTCTAGGCTCTAGTGCCTAACATGGTGCAAAATTTAGTGTATAAAAATAATAGATGGATTATTTTGTGAAAGAATATTTGGACCTAAGAAAAGGGGAGTTTGAGCTTGTGTAAAACCTCCAATGATGGAAAATGAGAAGGAGATGGAAAATGAGAAGGAGAAATATGACTCCAATTTTTGTACTCAATGTGGAGTTGAACTTGTTATGATCCTTGAATTCAAAGATATTGAATGAGATACATTAAACTGGCATGTCCAGTTGTTCATATTTGGTATTTCAAACGACCTCCCAATTATATCGTGAATATATTAGATAAAACTTGTAAAGAATCAGAAGACTCAGTATAATGTGATATGTGACTTGATCACAAGATCTGATTATATAGATCTATAGGTAATGTCATCCTATTCAATCTAATTGGGATGCCCTTAGCTCATACATGCCCCTTAAAAAGAGGGGTATGAAGCTCATAATTAGAACCATGTTGATAAAGAGGAATGAATCTAGGGTTAATATCTTGTATATTATTAAATTCAATTACTAATTGGACTTTGTAAAAATACTTCTTTTATTAGAAATAAAATGGAATAAAAAATATGTTTCATTTTTATTTTTATTCTAGACCAAAAAGAAGATATGGTTATAGGAGTCTATTCATCACACATATGCTTCAAATAGTATTGTAACCATTAAAGTAAAATAGAAACCTACAGTATCAATTAAGAAAGAGATATAGATAAGTAAATCCCTTATGAATTTCTAAAAAATTGAAGGTCTTTCACAAAGAAATGTATCGTTCAAAAGGGAGGAGACTGCTCACTAATTCCATATTTATGTCATAATATGAATTGTAAACCAATAATAAAACTCACTTGGAACTTGACAAGAGAGTAAATATTTAGTTTTATCACCTGGGAAGGAAAACCTATTAGAATAACTGGGGGGGGGGGGTTGAATCAGTGGCCTTAAAAATTAATCCAATAAATCAGCCCAAAACTTTATACCACAAATATAAAACCTCTAGTTATTTTCGGTCCTACAAGATGTATGACTTTAAATAATCTTATCAAATAACTACTACTCAGAATATACTGTTTATCCTTTTTCTTAAGCTTTACCGAATAGCAGTCTAGTCTTTACTGAAATACAGTAAATAACTTAGTGTTTACCGATCAATCCTATTTTAGTAATGTGTAAAGCAAAACATCAAAGCAATGAGCCATATACACATTTGAAATGTGGATTTTTAATGTGGAAACCCTGTTAGGGGAAAACCACTTGGGACCGGTAACCCAACATTTTCACTCTTCCGAAGTGAGCTCGGTGAATAGCCAACCCTGTTAAAGGTTACAAACACTCTATTAAGTGCGACCTTGTTAGAGGATTTAAATTTAATAGTTTGTGACTTTATATCTGGCATTCACTATTTTATCTTCATGAGAAACCTTTTGATACTCCTTGGGATGTATCTCAATAAATAAAAGATGGTTCGATCCTACTCTGTTAAGATATTTTCTGAATCAATGGTTAAACTGAAACAATATATGATCTATTCATAAATACAACTTAATCTTGAATATGTTCAAATCTATTGTAAGCTCATAATACCTCTTATAATAAATGTTATCTTCAATACCTTTGCTCCACTTCTTTCTGCTCGGTGAATGTTGTTGCTTTTCTATTGCTCGGTGTCCGCAGAAATATTAGCTTTGTTCTTCAGCTTGTTTGATCAGATTTGTATAAAGACTTCTTATCTTCACTAGAATTCTCTTATTCCTCTTTTTCATAATGAATTATCTTGTCTCTCTTATAGACATCATTTCACCATTTCTAAGTCCTTGTCTTTCTTGTTCTTGACGTGATCCACAAATATCGCCATTCTTTCTTTAAATCATGCTTTATTTTTATCCTGTAGATGTCTTCTTGACAACTGGAATAAATCTAGATTTAAATCTCTAGCTTATCTTTAGGTTTTAACTGGTCGGTGAAAACAATGTAATCAAACAGTTAACTCTATATTTATCTCTTTCCAACTAAGTCTTTTATCATTTTTGAACTTCAGTTATGATCGGTGTTTAACTCCTTTTTTTCTCAGTCTTGACTTCAGTTGTCCTTGGGTATCTCTGTCCGTCGAGGTTGTCTGTCCGTCGGGCAACACTATGACTTTCAGTTCTACTCAGGTATCACTTTGGTTTTTTTGGTAATGCTTGCTTAGGTATCTTGCGTTGGTATCATTGTGACTCTTCTCGGGGTTCTCTATCCATCAGTGTACACTGTCCTTTGGTGTTTGTTGTCACTTGGTGTATACTAAAATTTTATGCATTACTGATAACATAACCTCTATCTCTTTGGTTCTTTGAATAATTTGACAATATGTATATGACCAATCGGATTATATCAAGTTGACATCAATGATAATACAATACATTAACTAATTTAATGTCTTGCATTAACTTTCTGCATCTCGGTGATCATCAAATTAACATCATCAAACATTCAATCAGTTATAGTTCATCAATACCTCCCTTTGGCATTGATGGAAACATACTACATACTACTAATAAAATATGAAATATATCAATTCTAGTCCATCAATCTTTACCAAACTTATTTTTCTATAACCAATACAAATGTCTGACACTAGGTAAGCTCTTCTAGCTTAAATTTGATTCTTGCAGAGTAAAGTCTTCATTATTTATTCCCTTCACTGGATAGGTGAAGAAAATTTTGATTTTGTCTCTCCCTTTGTTGTTGAATCTCTTCTCCCTTTTCTGGATAGATATGCAGTGTTTAACTTTTCCAATTCTCTTCCTTAGATGGATGTATCTTTGAATTTTTCTCTGATGTTTTCTCTCCCTTTGACTGTTCCTCTCCCTTATGGATAGTTCTATTCATATCTCTTTTCCTTTGACTACTTATGATAGATATTTCATATGGATATAATCTCTCCCTTTGATAGCAATGCCAAACTAAATCTCTCTCCTTTTTTTGAATATGTTTTTTGAATTTCCATTCCATCAGCAATACAATAACTCTAGTGTTCGATGCAGATAAGTACCTTGTTGTGTACTGATATATCTTTTTAGTACATCTCTTTGCTTGCATCAAAATGAATGATCTTCTGATTATGTGTAGGATGATGTAGCCTCCTAGACAGCTTAGTGACCATTAGACAAGGGTCGGACCCCTAGTCTCTTCCTTAGGTACTCAAATGTCTCTTTAGGCAATGGCTTTGTGAATATGTCTGCTAATTGTTCCTTGCATTGAACATATTCTAGTATCACCTCTTTCTCTTTCACTTGTTCTCTTAAGTAATGATACTTGATAGCAATATGCTTTGTCTTAGCATACATGACTGGGTTCTTTGAAATGTTTATTTCACTTGTATTATCACAATAAATAATCACTGGTTCAAGAATTTTCATATTCATACCTTCCAGTAATTTCTTGATCCATGCAATGTCAGAGAAATTGGCAGCAAAAACCACATATTATTCTTCTATAGTAGATTGTGAGATTCATCCTTGCTTCTTACTTATCAATGTGACAAGTCTATCACCCATAAAGAATGCTCCTCTTGTTGTGCTCTTTCTATCATCTAAGTTTCCAGCCCAATCAACATCTGTATAGACTTGAAGCTCAAATTTTCCTTCTCTTTTATAACATAAGCCATAGTCTTCGGTATTATTTAGATATCTTAGAATTCTTTTAACAATATTCATGTGTGATTCCTTCGGATTAGCAGAGAATCTTGCAACTATTCCAACTGCATGTGCTATATCTAGTCTAGTATGAACAACATACATGAGTATTCCAATCATTGATCTATAAAGGGTTTGATTTACCTCGGTTGACTTGTCTTCCTTTGTCAGCTTGCATCAGGTTTCCTTAGGTGTTCCAACTGGCTTGGAGTCTTCCATCTTGAATATCTTGAGAAATTACTTGATGTATTTGGATTGTGTCATGTGTATGTCTTCATCCTGTTGAAGAATCTGTAGAATAAGAAAGAATTTGATCTCTCCAAACATTGACATCTCAAACTCTTTGCTCATTTCAGTAGAAAATTATTTGTATAAAATATCATTACCACCAAATATGATATCATCAAAAAATATTTCATCAATAAGAATGTTATCACCAGTATCTTCTTTTAAATATAGATTACTCTTTTCACTTGTTCTTACAAATCCAATACTTATGAGATTGGAGTGAAGTCTTTCATACTATGCTCTTGGTGTTTGTTTCAATCCATACAAGGCTTTGTGTAGTCTACAAACCATGTTTCTCTTGTTAGGATCAAAAAACCCTTCTGGTTGTTCAATGTATAGTTCTTCTTCTAGTATTCCATTTAGTAATGCAGATTTGACATCCATTTGGTATACCTTGAATCCTTTGAATGTAGCATAAGCAAGTATAATTATGACTCCTAGTCTAGCAATGGGAGAAAAGGTTTCTCCATAGTCAATACCTTCTTCTTGTGCATACCCCTTGCATACTAATATTTATTTGTTCCTTGTGACTTCTCCATTCTCATTTAGCTTGTTTCTGAATATCCATTTGGTACCAATAACATTCTTGTCATCTGGTCTAGGTACTAATGTCCATGTTCTATTATACTCAATTTTTTCTATCTCTTCATTCATAGCACTGACCTATTCTTCATTTTCAAGTGTAGTATTAACAGATTTAGGCTAAAAATCACAAATTAAACATCTAGTGTTTAGTGACTTACTTCTTGTTCTCATTCCAGACTTTTTGTCTCCTATGATCTAGTTCTATGGATGGTGTCTTCTGACATACTTCACAAGTATTGGTTCAACTCTTTGTTCATCATTATGATCATCATCTTGACCCTCATTTTGATCTCCATCACTCAGTGCATCATCTTGAGCAATTTCATGATTTTTGGTGTTTGCAGCCTGATGCTCGGGTGCATTGTTCTGTCACTCGAGAGTGGTACATTGTTTCTTAGGCAGAGTGTCAGGTTCTTCACTATAGAGAAATATGTTGTAGTCTTCTGGTTCTTTTCTACTTTCCTCATCATTTTTCTCAACAAATTCATCTACTTTGACATTTGCACTTTCAATGATTTTGTTAGAGGATTTGTTAAGACATTTATAAGCCTTGCTTTTGGTAGAATGCCCTAAAAATATTCATTCTTCACCTTTGGAGTCAATTTTTCCATTTTTATCATCTTTCAAAATATAACATTGACTTCCAAAAATTCTGAAGTAACTTACATTGGGTGTATGTCCATACCATAGCTCATAAGGTGTCTTATTGGTCTCTTTCTTCAATTGAACTATGTTCAATGTGTAGACAATAGTATTGATAGATTCTCTCCAGAATGTTTGTGTGATTCCTTTCTCAATTATCAGTGTTCTAGCACAATCAACAATGGATATGTTCCTTCTTTTAGCAATCCCATTTTGCTGTGGTGTTCTTGGTGCAGAAACCTATCTTTGAATTCCATGCTCATTACAAAAGTTAGTGAATTCATCAGAAATAATATGTCCTCCTCTATCTAACCTTAGAAATTTTAGTTCCTTTCCACTTTGTTTTTCCACTATAGCTTTATACCATTTAAACATCTTGAATGCTTCTGATTTCTCTTTTAAGAACATAACTTTCATCATTCTAGAGTAATCATCAACAAAGAGAATGAAGTATATATCACCATAATATATCTTTGTTCTCATTGGTCCACATAGGTCAGTATGGACTAATTCTAGAATAGCATTAGATGTATAGGTTTTGCTCTTGAAACTAGACTTTGTCATTTTACCTTTTTGACAATTCTTACACATGACATGGTCGGGATTTGACATGCTCGGTAAGCCTCTTACTTTCCTTTTATTGCTTATCCAAACCATGTTGTCAAAATTCACATGATATAACCTTTTATGCCACAACCATATATCTTTTTTTCTATCCATTAAACAAGTGGTGTTAATATCATCAAGATAGAATAGGTAACCTTTTGTCTATTCACCAGTTCTGATAAACCTTACCGATTCATTAAAGATCTTTGCATTTTTATTCTCAAATGCAACTCAGTGACCTATGTTATTCAGTTGTGAAACACTCAATAGATTATAGTTAAGTCCTTTCACCAAATATGCATTTTCACATCTGATCAGATTATTCAACATTATGGTTCCTTTACCTTCAACTGGACAAGGTGAGTCATTACCCATTCTTATTGATCCACCACTATAATATTAAAAAGTTTCAAACTTTTCCTTATCTCCAATCAAGTGGTGAGTATAGCCACTATCAATAATCCATACATCATTTTTACTAACCTTAGATATGAGTGCAGTCTCAACATACCTTTCCTCTTCATCTGAATCATCCTTCATAGAAACAAATACCACCTCAATATCTTCATCAGATTCGGTGTCAGTATTCTCAACTTTGTTCTCAGCCAGGTAACAATCTTTCTTTCCTTTTTCCTTGTAGTCTCGGTTGTCTCTTCTTTCATATTGTCGGTTGCTTCAGTAATCTCTATCAAACTTCTTTTCATATGATCTATCATTTTTTTTGTCTTATTTTCTTTTGTTAGGACATCTAGAAGAAAAGTGTCCAATATCTTTACAATTAAAACATATCAATGGTAATTTACCTTTGTATCTACCTTTTCCTCTCTGCAATCTTCTAGCTATTAGTGCTTCAATCTCATCAAGTTCTTGGTCATCACTATCATTCTCATAGTGTGTTTATGACTTGATTTACTTATCTTTAGAGAATATTTGAATGAAGACTCAATAGATGGTAAGACATTGCTGTCAAAGTTATTCATCTCAAATGAAATAAGTCTACCAATCAAACTATCTAGAGTAACATTGTTATTTTCTACTACTGCCATTTCTTGTATAGCAGATAATCTAATAACATAAACATGTAATAAGGTTCTTAGGATTTTACTTACCATTGTTTCTTCTTCAAGTACAACTCCTACTCCTTGAATATCATTGACTACCTCTTTGATTCTACATCTGTACTAAGTGATGTTTTCTCCTTCTTTCATTCTTAGGTCATCAAACTTTCATCTTAGGCTTTCTGCCTTAGCTCTTAGCACATTTGCATCTCCTCCATGTACTAGCTTCAATTTGTCTCATATTTTTTTGCACTGGTGCATATTTTGACATCTTCAAATTCAGCATTAGAGAGTGAGGAAGCAATTTATATCATCATAGAATTGTGTTCATGATTTTCTCTCAATTGATCAACTGTTGGAGTTCAAGGAGGTAAAACAAATTCAGTATCTAAGTGTTGAGTAACATCATTTCCAATACCTGATATGTGGAGTCTTATCCTGCTTTTCCATGATGCAAATTTGTCTTTGTTCAACTTAGGCACATCCCTTTTTCTCATCTTGTGATCTTTTGCTTGAGTCTTTAAAACTCCATTTCTAAGCACAAAAGCTCTGATACCAATTGTTAGAATAACTGAGGGGGGGGGGGGGGGGGGTGAATTAGTGGCCTCAAAAATCAATTCAATAAATCAACCTAAAAATTTATACCATAAATATAAAACCTCTAGTCATCTTCAGTCCTAAAAGATGTATGCCTTTAAATAATCTTATCAAATATCTACTGCTCGGAATATACTGTTTATCCTTTTTCTTAAGATTTACCGAATAGAAGTTTAGTCTTTATTGAAATACAACAAATAACTTAGTGTTTACCGATCAATATTGTTTTAGTAATGTGTAAAGAAAAAAATCAAAGAAATGAACCATATACACATTTGACACATGGAATTTTAACATGGAAACCCTGTTAGGGGAAAACCCACTTGGGACTGGTAACCCAAAATTTTCACTCTTCTAAAGTGAGCTCGGTGAAGAGCCAACCCTGTTAAAGGTTACAAACACACTGTTAAGTGTGACCTTGTGTTATGCCCTACATACCCATCCCTACATTTTGTTGGAAAAATGTTGGGTCCCCCTTTTTGCTTTTGGTTCTTCCTTGTTTCTTTTTGGCTTCTTTTGTTTTCTCCGACCTTTGCCTCCGCGTGGACGTTGTTGTGTTCCCTTTTGGTCTTCCTTTCTCTAGGGCCCGGTCCCAGAGTATTTTATTTATTTGTGTCGGCCAGATTCTAGACTCTGAGATTCTTTTCCATTACTTCCTCTTTAGTCTAAGAGTGTGGCTGCATGGGATCCCCAGGCCTGAAGTCTGAAGGTTTGACTTTTTCTCAGGACTTGTGTAAGGAAGTGGTGCATTTTCACCTAAAGGGTATAAATTGAGTTTCACTTGTCATTTTTACATTTACTGGGAACAAATTACCCTTAGTGAATTAAGAGCGATTTGTGCAAATTACCAGTGGGATAAGTATGTTTACTTTTTATCTTGCAGGGTCTTAAGTGTGTTCATGGTTTGTGAAGCTATTCATTTGCAGAGCACCTATCATGCCCTTCCTCCTGATTTCTCTAGTTTGTCGGTAGGTCCGTACTGCCCTTCTCTCTCTTTTTTTTTGCTTTGTTCTTTCATTTCTAGTTTTTCTTTTTCTTTCTTTTTCTTTCTATCTTCTGGCCTTTGTCATCACCTCCCGTTGGTGGGATGGCTTTGCAAGAAGGTTGTTCACCTTTTGTGCACTGTATTTTTATGTAAATATTTGTAGATTTCTGTATATTCATGTAGATAGTTGTAGAATAGTGTAAGTTAAATGTAAATCTCTATAGATGTGTAGATAATTGTAAATTCTTGCAAGTTGTTAGTAGTTTGTAGGTTAGTTAGTTGTCTATTGTAAATTTGTCATTATTCGGCCTTCTTTGTAAATAATGTGTATAGCGTGCAGTCTGTATAGTTTTCTATAAATTTGCATGTATAGTTTGTATATTTTATCATGTCTGACCCATCCTATGGCAAGGTCACCATTCTCTCCATGTTGTTGAACCCAATTCAAGCCCGCCCACCTAGTTCTTACTGGACTCAAACTTGACACCTCTCCTATTTGAGTTACAGCCTTTTCTCTCTCCTACTGTCGCTTCGGCATTGATGGAAGGATTAAATTCCCCCATGTGTGAGTATTTAAAATAATCCAAAGTGGCATTCATTCCATTTGTGTCAAGATATTTTTCACCTTTAATGTTATTACTCTATTATTGCATGACCATGTAACAACCCATGTCAGCCAAGTATGACTTATTCCCTGGTCACTTCAATAATGACTAGTTTATTCAGATTTCAATTTCCAAGTAATCTCATGGCCTTCATCACATTGTCATATAGGCTAGAACCCCCAGAACCCCTGGGTGTTGATCAAATTCAAAGTCATTTATTATTTATTATATTTCTGGGATTTGATGCAAGCTAACATCTTTTTGAGAATAGGTGCGAAATGGAGAAGAAATATCTGGAATCCGGAAACTAAATTTATTATTACTTGTATTAACAGTTTTCCAGTCTTGCAGGCTATCAACAAATCATCAATCAAGATGTCTAAGGTAGCTTCTCCTCCCGGAAGTCTGAAACTCCCGACCACCTTAATAAGAGTGGCCACCAAGTCAAAAACTGAGAAGGCACTGGAAAATCTCCCGCTCACATCCAAATATCCAAAGGATGGTACCCTCGTAGGATCCAAGGTGGATTCTAAGTTGTAGCTAATCACCAACACTAAGGTTAGACCATGAGCCTGATTACAAGGCATAGTCAAAACAATGTTCGCACAACGTTCCATCAGAGATAGTATGGTGAAGAACGTGACCGCTTTCGACATCATCAAAGCCACCTGCTTCCCTTACTCTGTGTAGGCCCTAGAGTTGATCCTAACTCTGGCCAAACACTAAAACACCACCATCCAGGCCATTATACTTGCTGATAACCTTCCAATGAGCTACCCAATGCCCTTAGTTTCTCTCGACACTGCTACATTTTCTTCGAGGCAAGAGTTCAATAAATTCCAAAAAGCGGCCTAACAACACTTCAACACCCAATGGCTGAAGACTCTGAGGAAGGACTATAAAAAGATGAAGTTGGAGATCCACCGCATAGATTTTAAAGAAAGCATCCAAGTGGGAATCATCTTTCAATGCCAGGTCTTCAGAGAATCACACGCCCGATATTTTTTAGCATGGATGTACTACTTATTGTACGACATCTCCACCAACGAGCAGAATTTTGACTGGGCAACCATTGTTGCCAATCATGTAGATTTTCAGTTGAACAACGTCAGCAAGACATCAAAGTTCTACATGAATTTGTATCTTTTATGGACACTAGCACAATAGAGACCTAAAATTTGGGGTTTAGTTATAGTGGGTATCCTTGGGACCGGGCCCGACCAGAGTGCTTCATGGGACCATTTTCCCCAAGTTCAGTGGGAAGCCAACTTCCCCATTTTTTGTCGGGTAAATGATACCTTCATTTACTATAACATTTTGATGCCATCTTAGGATGTCGGTTACTAGCTGTCAAAGGAGGCTATGGCCTTGGTGAGTATATACATAAATTATTTTATTCAATTTCATCAACATTCTTATATTCAGCTGACTGGATTCTCCGGCAAGCCCTACCTATTACCTAAGCATTGTGGGGATAGGATTATTTTGATAGAGTTTTGTAGGCAAATCTTGGAGCTCCATGCATTATATGGAGTGAAGAAAGATACCTTCATCCCATTCCCGATCATTTGCAAGAATTATTCTTGCAACCTTGAAGTGGCCAAAGAGGCCAATAATGAGCTAAAAAGTCTGGGGCTGGCCGAGTTCTACCTAGAAAGGAACAATTTTGACCCACTCAGAAAAATAAACACAACACTGCCCCAGGTGTCCAAACCCCATGAGCCTCACTTGGAGGATTTTTGGGCAAATTTCCAAGATGACTTTGATGTTTAGGGTCAAAAGTATGAGAGGATGACCAAAGGGATGATGAAGCGCCTCGACCTTCAGACCTTTCCAAAGGATTTTTTGGATAGCGGGCCCTTGGAGGACCCATCATACAAATTACAGGGGATCAATAAGTTGGATCTCCCTCCGGTGGATTGGGACACCCCAGAAATTTTGACAATTGAGGATTTCACCCAAGGCATTATGCAACACAGCCACAAATATTTTGCACAAGTGTGCAAGAAAAGTAACCACCAGGGTCCAATTTTGCAAGGGTCCACTTCAGCCTCCAGAGTAGCTGGACAAAGTAGAGATAAGGGGAAAGAAAAAGAAAGCACCCCGTCCTTAGTTCCACCTGCTATAATGGAACAAATCCACACCCAACTTGAATCATCCTGGAAGTTGGGTGAGACAATGAGCACAAGGCTTTCTCTCAGCCTCCCAATTACTCCGGTGGGATCTGCCCTCCCTTTAGGCTCACCATCACTTGCAACCTTTATGATCTGGGTGGTGAACACAAAGGAGGAAAGTGCAACTATTCTAGATTTTAGGGTCCCGTTGCAGGCCAGGAGGAAGAAGTCAAGGGTGGATAACCCTCCACCAAGCATGGATGTAAGCCCTAGGCAATTGGGAAATGTTCCTATGGAGCTTATCCCTTCCAACCCTGAAGAAGAGGATCAGCCAGAGGCCTCCCCTCTCTATGAAAATTTTGATGACATCTTCCAGGCTGATGATCTGGTAAATCTGCAGGAAGATGTCATGAGGGTAGTAGAAGAGATCGCCATGTAAGAGGTAGAAAATATCCCCGAGGAGGGAGAAAGGGAAGAAAAATTAAATTTCCCTGGAAGAAGGATCCTTGGAGCAAGAGAAAGAGTAGGAGAAAGAATAGGAATTGGTAAATATACCAAGTATGGAAGAAACACCAGTCCTGGGGACCGATACATAGGAAAGGAAAACACAAGATGAGCAACTGACAATGGCTGGGGAAACTGAACCTTTAGGAGCAATTGTACCCCCATTCGTCACACTCCAAATGCCTCTAGTTACTCTGGGTGATCAGTTACCCTAGAATCCAACATTCGGCAAGGTGTTCTTTGTGGCACAACAGTCAGATCTAGGATAGACACCTTCCCCCCTCCAGAAGATGTGCCCTTGGAGGAGAATGTCCCGGCAGATAACACCAAATAAATCTAGCAACAACTAGACATGGGGAAGAACCTCAAATACATGGATACCAATGCTACAAGTGCTGGGGGAGATGGGGTCCCCAACAATATAGATTAAAATGCCACCAAGGTGGGAGAAACATGGAATCTTGGGAGTGGATAAAAAGAGTCCACAGAGACCACAGATGCTGAAGAAGTGCAGTCAACTCTCGAGGAAGACCCCCATATCTAGGACCTAGCCATAAGACCACCCCTGCCACCATAGTGGCTAGTAGAGTCAAGAAAAAGGAAGGCCCCAACAACAGCGAGAGCTCCTCTCTCTGGCCAAAATGATGGCCCATAACCAAGAGGCTCAAAAGCCTAAGAAGTCTAGGACCCTCCATACCCTTCAGACTGGTCCAGGAGGAAGTAGCATCACAGTAGTAGCAATTCCTCCCCTAGATGCAGAAGAGGCAGTAATAGGGCCTGCAAAATATACAGTTACAAAAGTTCCTCTGGGGAGGAGAGATAAACAGGGGGAGTTGAACCTGTTAAAAGAGGCTAGCCGGGAGATTGAGGCCCAATAAAAAAAACAAGCCCATAAACTAAAGGAGGAAAAAGAATAAAATGCCAATATCCTCAGGCTTCTTGCAGAGTTGATGTAGCCATTGGCTGTAATTCCTCTAGAGGCTTGTACATCCAGAACACCGCTTCCATAGGGTGATATAGACGCGCTGAGAATGATGAAAAAGAAAGTGCAAGCTGTCAATGATTAGGTGACTGAGTAGGTGGGATCCATAAGGCACTTCCTAATAGTCACACTCCTAGACCTCCATTAGGCCACTAACATCTTGGTCCTGGTGAACGGTGTCATTTCCCAGTGGGAGGGAGAGATTGAAAAATATGAATAATGGGTAAGTGAATTAGAATAAATAATAAACATTAGAGAAGATATCATCACTGATATAGGAATTTTGGGAGAAGAAAATTTCAGGTTCCTTTGGGTCCAACACTCCAGACTAGGTCTCAAAATCAAGACAAGCAAGTAACTAGTAGCGAGCTTAAAGGGTAAAGTCCTAGCAATTGAGAATTCTCTAAATTTATATGCAGCATTTGTTATAAGGGTTTTGAGAATCGATCCCTTCAGCACCGCAACATGCACTCCAGTGGATTTTGTGGTGAGCGAATTTGATGAAATAATGGAGTCACAATTCTAGACTCCCAGATATTTTGATGCTGCAAAGATGTTGCGTCTCTCCTGCATGATGCTCCAAGCCCACAATGCAACAAAGGTGGGGGTAGAGTTTAAAGAGGGTGCCTAGGATGTGGGCGAACAGTTGGAGGTGGCCAGAGAGTGCCAAAATTGTATAAAGGAGATAGATGAAGATGGAATCCTCCAGATCTTGGAGGAATTCAAAAGAGTATAAGGCAATAAAGTCCTCTAGACTCTGGAGATTTTCACCAGCAGGGTACAATTTTGCAAATTTTTTATTCTTTGAGCATAAGCTCCCGGACTCCAGAATTTTGGGTCCAAGTTTTGTATTCATTCACAGTGATCTGCGTAAAAGTTCCCTAGAGTTGACCGATCACTATCAAGCAGTTAATAAGGGTCAAAATGCAGGTGATCCAAATAAGGATATGTTAGGTGGAAGGGATGGTTCTGATAGGTGATTCTCCCAAAGCGTCGCTCCCACATTAACTACCTGGTGCACATCAAAGACATGGAGCTGCAATTTACATTTATGAGGCATGTAGCCTAGGTTACCAGGACAATCAGATTTCTTCCATAAACATATTGACTCTCTTCTATAGGATGATTCTTCTAGATTTATCCTCTTATCTTCTTCTTCTATCTTGTCAGACCTCTACACATCTCGAGGTGATTGTAAGTGGTGCAGGTAGTACCAGCCATGGATAATGTATTATATTTGGCAAGTGTACAGTTAGATTAGGTTAAGTTTTAGGTCAATTTTGTGTATAAATAAAAACTCTGACGCCATAACAAGGGTTAGTGAAATTGATGATTTTGCAATCCAGCAGTAATAGAAGCATAGCATTTTCAAGTTCATAGCTTTTTACTTTCAGTTGTTCTCAGGAGCTCAATGCTCAGTTGTTCTCAGTAGCTTAGAATGCTCCCTTGGAACCATGAATATACTCACCAGTGAAGCTGGAATGTTTTCAAGATAATGAAAGGAGGAACATATTATGGCCATGTGTTGTGTTGTTCTGGTCTTTGAAGTTATCAAACATCTTTTATGCAGTATGTTTTATTATGTCCTTTTCTCTTATGTTTTAGTTTAGATTAATGATCTTATCTCCCTTTTCTATTGAATGCATATGAATCGTTGGTTCGTTGTGTATTTAATATTTAGTGTAGTTTTCTTACATTGGATCATTGTTTGATGTTTGAGTATATATTGCATAACTATAGGTAGAGATATACGTCTAACCTTGATCTATCTTTTGAGTTTTCTTTGATAATCCAAATGCTTGTAGGAAACCCCAACCCTTTTTAAATCCCTGAGAAGATGAGTAATAACTAGCTATCCCCTCAAACAATAGTCACCTTCCTAACTTAGCTCCCCTGTACCGTTGAGACCTAACTACCAAGTGATTGGAGGCTAGGAGAATTCATTCTCCAGTAAACCTCTTCAAGCAGAGTTGGTCGGTACCTCGGTACCCAATGACAACTTATCCTCTGTTGGCGAAGCCGGTCACAAAGTCTCATCAACACCTTGTTAGAGGATTTAAATTTAATAGTTTGTCACTTGATATCTAGCATTCACTATGCTATCTTCATGAGAAACCTTTTGATACTCCTTGGGATGTATCTCAATATATAGAATATGGTTAGATCCTACCGTGTTAAGAGATTTTCTGAATCAATGGTTAAATTGAAATAGTATATGATCTATTGTAAGCTCATAATACCTCTTTTGATCAATGTTCTCTTCAATTCCTTTGCTCCACTTCTTTCTTCTTGGTGAATGTTATTGCTTCTTTGTTTCTCAATGTCCGCTGTAATATTAGCTCTGTTCTTTAGTTTGTTTGATCAGATCTGTTTGAATACTTTTATCTTCACCAGAATTTTCTTCAACATTCCTCTTTTTCATAATGAATTAGCTTGTCTCTCTTATAGACATGATTTCACCATTTCTAAGTCCTTTTCTTTCTTGTTCTTGACGTGATCCACAAATCTCACCATTCTTTCTTTAAAGCATACTTTAGTTTTATCCCATAGATTTCTTATTGACAACTGGAATAAAATTAGCTTTAAATGTCTAGCTTATCTTTATCTTTTAACTGGTCGATGAAGACAATGTAATCAAATAGTTAACTCTATATTTAGCTCTTTCCAGCTAAGTCTTTTTTCCTTTCTAAACTTCAGTTCTGATCAGTGTTCAACTCCTTGTTTGCTTGGTCTTGATTTCAGTTGTCCTTGGGCATCTTTGTCCATCAGGGTTGTCTTTTCATCAAGAAACACTGTAACTTTTAGTTCTGATCGGATATCACTTTGGTTTTTCTTGGTAATGCTTGCTCGAGTATCTTGCTCGGGTATCATTGTGACTCTTCTTGGGGTTCTCTATCCGCCAGTGTGCACTGTTCGTCGATGTTTGTTGTCACTTGGTGTATACTGAAATTTTATGCATCACTGATAATATAACCTTTATCTCTTTGGTTCTTTGAAGTCTTTGACAATATGTATATGACCAATCAGATTATATGAAGTTGACATCACTGACAATACAATACATTAACTGGTTTAATGTCTTGTATTGACTTTCTGCATCTCGGTGATCATCAACTTAACATATTCAAACATTCAATCAATTATAGTTCATCAAAACCATTGGGAAACATTATCAAAGAGTAAAAAACATTTTTTCATAATGATACATAATCACTTTCCATTTTGATATAGTTACTTGAGCTGGATGAGAGGAAACTTTCATGTTTGATTCTGAGGGGGGATTCGAAAAAACTATCCAAATGTTTGTATTACTAGGCCCACAACTAACAAGCCATATTTATTATGATTTCATGGAAAACTTCGTAAATATGAGCATAATTCTTGGGCAAAAGATATTGCTTCTTATCTCTCTTGGGATTTTGCGATATTTCAAGAGCGGGAAATTGCCAATAGAGGAAAAGCTATCAGAGAAAAAATAGCTGGTTTAAATCTTCAAATGATTATAGATCATTCATATATAGAATGGAAAGAAATAGATAGGAAAATATCTATATTATTCTCGGAGGAGACAGAAACAACATTTTTTAATAAAGATTGTCCTTACAAAGAACTATATCATAAAATGAAGAAAAAACTTTTTTCACTTCGAATAAGAAAGGAATCATTTGGTTAGACGAATGAAATTTGTTAAATATTTTATTCAAACAAATGTAAAACCACAATGAATGGTTCTATGCCTATTACTAGTTCTTCCTCCTGGTCTGAGGCCAATGTATCAATTAAATGAAGGTGGATTGATTACTTTGAACCTCAATCAACTTTATCTAAAATTTATCCGCCAAAATAATAATCTTTTAGAATCCATAGAAGAGACTCGTGCATTTCAAATACCAAATTTATTGTTTGATCAAAAGAGATTAGTCCAAAAGTTGTAGATGCACTTCTTGATAATAGTATAGGCACACAACCGGTGAAATATAGTAAGGATAGACCTTATAAATCATTCATAGATTTCCTCTAAGGTAAAGAAGAAAGATTTCATGAAAGTTTACTTGGAAAAAGGGTCGATTATTCAGGTCATTCTTTTATTGTGGTAGGTCCTCATCTCCCATTGAATCAATGTGGATTGCCCCAAGAAATCACAATAGAAAATTTTCAAGAATTTTTTATTCATGATCTAGTTGAACGACAGATTGCTCCTAATCTAAGAACTTCTATATTTTTTATCTTTGTATTATATGTTTTTATTCTTTTATCTCTTATTTTTCAATATATTGTCCTCTCTTTCCTAGTGTTTGAATCTTTCATATTGTTTGATGTATTTTTCACCTTTTATTTTTCTTTATTAACTTTTTTCTTTCTTGTTTTTACTCCTTTACGTCTCCCATCATTCTCTCTTTTGGCGCTCCTCCTCTCTCTACCCCTTTATATATCTCTAGAGTTGGTCATAGTTTTCATATTACTTTTTTCATCTGCTACTGTGGATGAGGAATCCTTCAACCTGTTGGGAGCAAGCTCAAACATGCAAACATTAGTGGGTTAGCACATAAATCATTTCAAAATCATGTAAAAGAACAAGCAAAGCAACAAAAGAACACCAAATAACATCATATAGAACTTAAAAATAAGTAAACAATGCACCCTATTCTACTCATTTTGATTTGCTCATTTTGATGGATGTGGGTGTGCTCTCTCAAACACACAAAATGATATTGATCCCAATGCAATGCAAGATTGTAAAACAAGAAGAAATATTCAAGAGCTAGTATAGAGAACTAGTCTCAAATCTTCTTCAAGATGATGAATCTAAGCTATGAAAATAAAGATGACATGCATATGCTTATAAATAAACTAAGATTCATTCACCAATTAGAACCTAGCATGTGATTTCTATGTGATTTAAGCATGAAAAGCATGAAAACTAGAAACTAAGAACATAAGCATGAAAATGACCATGAAATTCTAAAGCAATACTAGCATGATAACAATGCAAATTGAGAGATGAAAATATGAGGAGAAGGCCTCTATTTATAGAGTTTTTTGAGAGAGGAAGAGGCTTGGATGAAGTGGCACCTATGTGGCATCCACATAAGAGACACATAGGAGACACATGGACTTGAAAAGATGGCCAATTTTGAGTCAAAATAGGCATTAATATTGAGTAGCTCAATATTTCAAAAGAGGAGACAAGGTTGTAAGAGAGAATTAAAGAGGAATTTCCCCATGTGGGTGAGCATTCCATTAGCCTTAAAAAGGTTAGGAATCACCCATTAAACATGGTTAGAGGACAGTTAGGTGTGGAAGCATACTTAGGAAATGAGGTGATTGGAGTAGGGTAGGAATAGGGTAGGTTTTAGGGTAGGATTTAATAGGTTCCTAGCTACGGTTTAGATTATAATCAAATGGAATTTGAATAAATCATGCTTTAGAAGAATTTAGGAATATGGAGGATTTAATAAATATAAATTTATTAAAAGGGGATTTTGTGGAGGCAAATGTATTTCAATAAAATACATTAGAATAGTATTTAAACTATTGATAAATGAAACTATTTAATTGATTGAATTAAATAGTTAGAGAAATAAAAGGGAAAATAATATTAATAATAATAATAATATTTTTGGACGTCTACATTTTTCCCCTCTTTGATGTGGTGTCGCAAGTGACATTTCGTCAAAGACAAGAAAATGAGTTGCCCCAGAGGAAGAGGGTTTCTAGGAGTCATGCTAAAGCGACGATGATATGGGGTTGTACCCCCTCAAAAAAAGAATACAACAAAGATGACATTGTGGAATTTTCTTGAAAAAGGACGCAACAGGAGAGGGGAAAGGAAGGAGGGAATAAATAGAAGCCTTCTGAAATGCAATTAAGAGATTACATGCAGCTAATGAGCATTGGGATCCATTTGTGTGAAAAATATGGAGAGCACATTTGATTTTGATATTGCAAGAGGAGGTATGCATCAGGTGTTAAAAAACACAAATGACAAGATTCCTTTGCGTGGACTAGACGCTCAAACAAAAGCACACTGCAAAAGACACATGTATCAGTAGCGAACTGTCACCATGCACCAAGATATAATAGATCGAGGTAGTGGTGAGTAGGTTTGAACTGACACAAAAAGATAAAATCCATAAAGAAGGCCTCATGACCAAGCAGTCATTCAGTCCAAAGTTCTTGCCATGAACAGGATTGTTTGATGAAAGATTTGATAAGCCGACGCCGGAAGGATGCATCCTGACAAGCAAAGATTGGATTTGATGTAATTTGATAAAAGAGATTCGCTGGCAAAAGCTGTGAACATGATGAAGAGCAAGGACAGTCAGTCACAAAATTGATTTGGTGAAAAACATGATTGCAGTTGCAGGAGTCAAAATGTCGCTGAAAAACTAAGATATGGAATAATGCGGAAAGAACGAAGTGTTTATTGCATGACTGTTGAGAATATTTGATGTTTTTGGAATTTTGTGAATTTTTTGAATTTTTTGGATTTTTCACAATTTTTAAATGTTTTTGAGATTTTGTGTATTTCAGCTTTACAACAGGACAATATACACAAAAATATACATGGGGTGGGGAAAATGGAGGCGAAATTTTTTTTCAGGGAAAACGAGGGCTATAAGAGAGGCCGGGGTGGGTAAAGAATGTCATTTGTGAATAGTGAATAGTGTAAATTTGAGCTCTGGAGTGAAAAGCTGGCTGATGAGAGGATGAAGGGGCAGCTTGGAGAGCGCGTTCGAACACATGGGAGGCCCACCGAGCGACCATTACCGGTGAGTGGACTATCCGAGACCTCACATTTATTATTAGTAATTTCATTTATTACTTTGGGGAGGGTAGTTAGGGCATTAATGAGGGAAAAATGGGTTTAGGTTCAATTTGGAAAATGAACTCTTCTTGGTGTGTTTGAAGAAGTGTTTTTCAACACTTCTTTTGAGATATTTGTTATTAGATAGATCCCTTAATTTACATGACGCTATGATTAAACTATAGCCGTATCCTCTCCCCTTGCCTTCATGGAACTTGGGTGAAGAGAAAGCTTAGCTTAATCTAGCTTATAGAGAGACCTGTCTAGAGGGTGCGCTTCCCCTTTAGAGGACGACCTGGAACTGGTAAATCCCTTCGGCAGGTATAGAAATAAGGTGTGACCCAAAGGTCTGATTTATCCCTTCAAGCTCGGGTGGGTCATGTTCAATGGTATTCCATACTGAGTGAATATCCTCAGCATACTAGCATGGTTGAACTAGGCTCTTAAGTGATTCATGTCGTACAAACCAATTGCAGGGATGCCACAAATCTTATTATCAACTATAAATTAGTAGCCTACCCGATTCACCTCTGAATGGTGACTTATTATAGTGCAAGGGGAGGGAAGATTTTCCCCCCAAGATTTCCATCATATGTGTCCCAAGGTATTGTGTTGTGAAAGAGATCTTCAAAGCACGGCAAAGATACCTGGTAAAAGGCAAAAACACGGGCACCCTTTCGAGGGTGACACTGCTGTGTGAGCCAAAGGACTACCAAGCAATGGGCCTATAATATTTCATGCGAAGCCAATTCTTTAAAGTAGCTACTATTTGTACTATCTTCATTGTGTTAAACCACATGAAAACATAAGTGGCTTGAAAGAGTCACTTGAACATAAACAAATGAAATACCCAACATACAAATTTGTCACAATTGCTTGTCTCCTGCAAGGTTGCTTTGTCACTTCCAGGACTATTTTCAGACACATGTCTTCAATAATTGTAATTTATTCCCAAAATATGAGTCAAGGTATACTTATCATAGTCAATGCCTTTAATGTATGTTGAAAATCAGTTCTTGCCAATGAACAAATCGACCTAAAGAGTCCAAAATCAGTCAGAATCCTACATTGTCATCTTCACACCAACCCATTTCTTCATCATCATCATACTTCTTATCCTAATCACCTCTTCCAAGTTATTTTTATTCTTCTCAATCATTC
>MU216986.1:466369-483937 GCA_018584345.1 Thuja plicata | reverse complement strand
TCACCCACATATCTCCCTCAAACATCATCCATGCCTCCATCTTCTTCCATAGTGATATCCCAAGCTCCACACTTCCATCATAACACTACTACCTACATCCCTAATCCAAATCCTCCATCCCCTTATCGTCCAACCCTTTTTCCAATTCATAATCCAAGTCTTCCAGTTCCATCAATCCATCACCATAACCCCCATGCTATTACTAGTTCACCATCCACTTTATCCTACCTTTCTCCTACATACCCTCCATTTTGTCCCAATCTACCATCTTCTATTCCTACCTACCTTACCACAAATCCCCTTCCCCAAACCACCTATATCTCTCAACCCACTTCCTATGGCATACCCCAATCCATCATTCCTCCTCCATCAGTTAGTCAATCCAATCCACAAGTCACCTCCATGCCTACCTATGTGAACTATCTAGCCATGCCATCTCCTATACCAGATTCTACACCATCATTCATTCAACCAAGTTCACAAGCCATTGTCACACCTTCATATTTGGACTACCCTAGCTCCTCACCATCTACACATGCTAATCCTTTGCCTCTGATACGTAAGTCTCCAAGGAGTTTCACAAGGAATCCATCACAAAATGCATCTCTTAAAGTTGATGAGCCAATTCATATCAGTCCCCCGTGTGAAGCCATTTGTGATGAGGCCTTTTAATCACCCATCATTCCTCTTCCATCTCCCACACCTATCATTTCCCTTCCAATTCCTTTACTTACTGATCCTTTTCCATCTCCTAACACCATCAAAATCCCCCATCCGTTGATTCTATCCAATCCCCATCCCCATATCTTATCGACATTATCCACACCCCATCTAGTGACTCTCCTGAGTCCACCAATCTTCCCTCTATCTCAATTATAGAATCTCCCATTCTTCCATCCCCTCTATCTGAAGAGTCCATCCATACATCCCCCATCACACCATCCACACAAATCAAATCATGTCAAGATCTTTTCCAAAAGCATGTTGAAATATCCATTGATATAGATCAAGATCCTCCCATCACACTTCCTCCATCTCATAATCCATTTTCATGCACTCCTCCTAATCCAGATCTCGTCATTCTACCTACTCTATCTCAAGAGCCACTACCCTGTCTAAGTCAAGATCAGAGCATCCCATCCCATCCACCTCATGACCCTTTGTCACCTCCAATCCAAACTTTCCCACCAACATCGCTCTATCCCCTTGGTCCACTTACATTCATCCATGGCAGTCCACTTGAAACAGAAGAAATACGTTTCATATCCACCACTTATACTCCCCCTATTAATGGACTCGCATCTAGTTCCCTAAGAAAGAAATACCCTATAATGGATCGAATGCTAAAAAAATAGAATTATCAAGGAAAAGGCCTAGGCCTAAATGAACAAGGTATACTGGAGCCCATCTGTTGATGGGGTTTTGCTAACCGGATCCGCCAACAGTCATAAGTTGTCATCAGGTACCAGAGGTACTGGCCAACTCTACCTGCAAAGGGTTATCCAGGGGAATTAGATTCCCTGGGCCTTCAAGCACCTGGGTGTTGGGTCACGACAATGCGGGGCTCGGTTGGGAGAAGTGACTATTTTTGAGGGGGATAGCTAATTTCTTCAACTCATTCTCTCTGGAGATTCAATAAGGTAAGGTTTCCCCTAGCATTCTGCACTTAGAAAATAAAATGAAAAAGATCCTGTAGGGTTAGAAACACTTCATCTAACTATAGTCATGTTTAAACGTCCAGAAAATCAATAATACTCTGACATACTACACTAAATATTGAAGAAATACACAACCATCAGCTAGTATTTTATCAGTAGCGGGGGTAAAGAGGTCGTTGATCTATTTTAACATATCAGAGTAGAAGACATAAAGAACATAAAACATGAAATACCATTAACTCAGAAGAAGGAATGCCAACAACATCATTGCAAAGAATTCTTCCTTCTTCATTAATGTCTCTTCTAGCAAGCACTAGTGCGTGATACAATGGTGGCTCCAGGGGAGCGTCTAACTATTGAAAATAGAACAATGGAGCATTGAGCTCTGCAACTAAAAATGAGAAATCACCTTTCTATTACTGTGGACAACAAAATCATCAATTTTGCCGACCCTTGGAAATGGGTCGGTCTAGCTATTTATACAATTCTCCTCTTACCTTAACCCTATTTTACATCATGCTTCAATAAAATACAATATCTGGGGGCCGGTATTACCTGCGCCACCCTACAAAAGACCTTGAGATGGAATAGGTCTGCTATGTCAGAAGAATGAGACAAGAATATACAGAAGAAGAATCAACCTCGAGAAGAGAGCCAGGAAGGAGAAGAAAGAAAGTAGGTCCCCCAGGGATCAAGGCTACATGCCTCATAAATGGGAAATGCAGCGCCCTATCTCCAATGCGCTAGGTGTACCTCTGAGCGGTGCCTCGAGAAGACCATTATGTCAGAAAACCAACTATTGAGTCGACGCCCTCCTTGATGTAGCCAACCACCTTCTGACAGCTTTTATTAACCACTTCTGAAAGTGACCGGTCGGCCTCGGGGACCGGGACACGGATCACTCGAAAGAATACAAAATTTTGGATCCGAGACTCCGGGATCTGGGAACTTACGTCCCCAAAAGAATAAAGAATACCCAATTTTTGAGTTTTCCCTGACCTCCGGAGAAAGCTCAAGGTTGTTTATTATCATTGAAATCCTGGAGGAGGTGGGAAATGCCATCTTCATCTATATCCCTTAGGTTGTCCCTTCAATACTTAGCCACTTCAATCTGTTCCCCCAGGTCTGGAACATTCTCTTTCAATTCGTCGGCCATTTTCGTCGCGTCGTGACCACTAAGCACCATGTGAGTTAATTTTGTCATTTGGGCTCCATCTATCCCCTCTGGGGATTGATACCGGGACTTCATTATTTCATCAAAACTCCCCAAAACTGAATCCTCTGATGTACATGTATCTGTGCTAAGGGGGTCAGCCCCAGAAGTCTTTATTACAAAAGACTTGTATAAATTGAAAGAATATTTTACCGCATTGACTTTATCCTATAGAGTCCCTACCAGTTGCTTGGTTACCTCCAATGTGAGGTCAAGTCTGGAGTGTTGGGTCCTCACAAAATCAAATGATTCATCCCCTAGAATTCCAGATTCAGAAACCATTTCCTCTCCCAGGCCAAGGAGTTCTTCAAGCTCCACCTTCCATACTTGATAATTGTCGATATCACCCTCCCACAAGTCAATAATAGTCTCCGCCTGGTGTATAACATGCCAGGCCATATATAAATCTAGGAGGGTGGATACCAGGAAACACCAGGTGTTTCCTATTTGCAGGGCGACCCACTCCTCCACTGCCTGGGCCTTCTTCTTCATAGTTCGCAGGGAGTCTATGTCACTCTGCGATAGATCTTCAGAGGTGGAGGCCTCCAGAGGAGCGGCATTGATAGGTCAAGCCAGCTCAGTGAGCATCCCCATAAGGTTTGCATTTTTTTCCTTTTCTGCTTTGAGCCTCTGGGCTTCTTTCTCATAAAAGGCTTCCACTGCTCTAGCTACCTCCTTTAGCAAGTCTGCCTCGCCTTGTTTTCCCCTTTTACCCAGCGATACCTCTGCAATGTTATAATCTACGGGTTCTGCAGTTGCTTCATTGGCGCCTGGGGGAGGTGTCGCCATAATGGCGACTGTTTCTCCACTCAGCCTAGTTCGAAGGGTATGAACCATCTAGGATTTATTGGCCTTGGGCGGGGCCTGGACCTAAGCCATCATTTTGGCCAGGGAAAGAGGAGTTACGAGAGTGGATAGAGATTTTCTTTTTCTGCTCTCTATTATCCAATGAGGCGGTAGGGGTGGCCTTCCTGCCAGACTCTATTCCCTTAGTTCTTCTCCGGTGTCCTGCGGCTGTTGCTCCTTAGTGGTGTGGATCTCATCCATCCCTTTCCTTGTGTCTTCTTCTATAGCAACATTTTCCTTAGCAACCTCCATCTCCTCAGCCTTGTCCTTTGTATCCATCGCTTTGTCTGGACTTTGGTAGGCTTCCTCAGGGATTTCCTCTTCCTGTTGCTCTTCTTGTTGCTCTTCTTCTACTGTCGAGGCTTCTTCTTCCATTGGTACATCCTATTACAGTAGGGGAGGTGTTGGGCTGAGATTTAAAGTTTGGGCCGCAGTAATCACCTTCCCAAAGGTTGCTCCCGGGAGTGGCGCCTAGAACGTGGCGGCTGGGGTTACAGTTATTCTCGAAGGTCTGGTTCCCCCATTAGATGCCATTTTTTCACCCTGCCTTTGTTGGTCCACCCCCAGACCCTGCATCTCTTGAGCCTCGGAGGCAATCTCCAGCTCTGGCTCTCTTTCTTCTTCCTGCTTTTCTTGCTCCTACGCAGGCTCTTGTTCAGGAGCTTCTTGCTCTGTAGCTGCTGGCTTTGCCGCTGGGACTTCTGCCCCTGCTTTTCTGGTGTCCCCCTGCAAGTTTCTGAACTTGTCGGTTGCAAAGACATCAAATTCCTCCTGCGGAGTGGGACTGGACGGGACTTCAGCAGGCTCTGCTTCCTTCTTCAGCTCCAGAGAACTGGAAGAGAGGATTTCTACTTGTTGGGCCTGGGATGTTCCCAACCCCGGCTCTACCTTAGGATTTTTCTTAAGCCTCTTCTTTCTCCAGGTAACCAAAGGTGGCCCCCCATCCCTTATTGCTGCCGCTTTCATGGGATCCACCCCCATTGCCTTTACCATTAAGGCTGCCAGTGACAGGGAGGAAGAGGGATGAATTGGCCCGGCCATGAGCATTAGAGTAGCCAGCCACGTTATTAATTTCTCCCTCATCTGTTGGGAGGCTGCCACTGATTGTTTTATTTGTTCTTTTATGGGGACTTCTTGCATAGGAGGGGTCGTATCTATCTCTTTTCCTTTATCCATTCTCTGCGAAGAAGTCCCAGCCCCTGGAGTTAATTTTGGTGCCGGCTGGGCTGCTTGGCGGGTACTTCTAGTGCAAAGCTTCTTGAAATAGGCGTGACTTCACTCGACCACCTCTCAAGTGAAGTCCTCAATTGTAGGCCCTTACTGGGTATCCCAATTTACTAGTGGGAGGGTCCTTGTATCGATCCCCTTTGCCTTGTACTGGGGATCGATGGTGGGGGCGGTGTCTGAGAAGTCTTCCGGGAACCTCTGAAGCTTCAACTTTTGCATCATGCCAGCCAATATTCTGACATAGCGCCGACTCCACACCTCTAGGTCATCTTGGTAATCTGCCCAAAAATCCTCCATATGGATGTGATAGGGCTCTGAAGCCCGGGGCAGTGTCGTTGCAATCTTTCCATGTGGATCAAAAAATTTCCGCACCAAATAAAATTCCTCCAAGTTGTAGCCTTTTAATTCATTATCCACCTCCTTTGCGGTGGCCAGGCTACATGTGTAGTTCGCACAGGTGATTGGGAACAGAATGTTGGGTATCTTTTTCAAGGCAAAGATGGCATGCACCTGTAGTATTCCAAGAGCATGATCTTGTCCCCGCAGTGTTTGGGCAACAAGTAGGGTTTCCTAGAGAAGCCGGTGACCCTGATGTAAGTTTGCTATTGGAACTGGATGTAGTAGTGTCCATAACTATGGATCAAATTTATCACCTCTGAGGATAGGCAGTATCCTGCGTCCCGGGTGGGTGTGAGCAGATAATAATAAATGAACACATCGTTTACCTGGCAAAAACTGGGGAAGCTGGCCTCCCATTGAACTTGTGGGAAATGGTCCCATGGTGCCTTTTGTCCTGGGCCAATCCTGAGCATGCCGTCTATAAGTAGGTCGTGGGCGTGGGGCCTCTGTTGCGCCAGGGTCCATAAAACATAGAAAGACATGTAGAATTTCTTCTTCCTGTTTAGTTGGAGGAACTAGGAGTCGACATGGTTGGAAATTATGGCCGCCCAGTTGAAGTATCCTCCCTTGGTGGAGATGCCAAGGAGGAAGTAATACATCCATTTAGCAAACTCTTGGGCGGAGGGCTTCCCAAAGACCCAGGTTAATGCTATCATTTCCATCTGAATGCTCTTTTTGAATTCGGAGTGGGGAATCTCTATATTCATTCTCTTAGGGTCCGTCTTTGGAACCTTGAGCCAATGGGTATTCATGTATACCCGGGCGACATCCTCCAGCTGTGTGAATTGGGCCAAGGCATCAGTCCTTGTAACCACTGAGGCCTTAGTGAATTGTGGGATTCCCAGACTTGCCTGGAATGTGACTGGGTCAAGGGATACCAGAGGAGTAGGGTATCCAGTTGGTTCTGCGGCTACGAGCATAACAGCCCAAACAGAAGAGTTGTAGTTGGTGGCCAGCGTCAAGATAAGCTCCAAAGATTGCATAGAGCATGGGAAACAAGCCGCCTTGAGGATTCCGGAGTCTCCGACATTGATTGCTAGCTGATCTCCAGCCTATCGCTAGATGTACATTATTTTCACTAAGGCCTGCATTTCTAGCCATGTCCTGACACTGGTGTCGGTAACAAGTTTGACTTTGGACTCAATCTTTGAGCCCATAATGACATTGTCTTGCATGAACTTCATGGTCAGGGGCATCTTCTCTAGGGCCTTCTCCATTTTGGATTTTACTGCCACCCTAGTGGCCGCCGTAGAAGGTAGCTCTGGACTTCTAGGTGGAGAGGATGCAGATGCTTCATACATGCTTGGGAAATGGATTCCAGAAACTTGCAAGACAAAGTGACCATCAGAACGTATTAATCAAATAAATATTTTTGGGTCTAGAGATCTTACCACCGTGATGCTTGCTTTTCCTGAAAAGTTAGTTTTATTCAAAAAGAACTGAAAAGCACATGCACCACATAAACTAAAGATTTTATTAAACATCTGGGTCTGGGGATTTTATCACACTTGGTATAGACACAGGATGGATGATGGTAGGAGACCTAGAGCCCAGAGAAGTAACCATTGGTGAGGATGTGTAAAAAGGTGAGTCATCAAGCCCACATGGGAGCCACGTGCATGGGTATTAAATAGGAGTTATGACAATGATGACGGAGCCAACTGTCTGAATGCGTGAAAAGTGAAGGCCACTTGGCTGGAATTGATTATGCGCATGGGATATAAATGAGGGTCTGACTGGTTTTATGGAAGAGAGAGAAAATTGTCTATTTGAAACCAGCCAAGAGCTGAGTTTTAAACATGTGGTTTTCTGCCCTGAAACAAGTTCATGGGCGGAAAACTAGCAACACAGGTGACTCGACCACCTTGCCAAGCCACCCGAAAGGATATACATGAAAGCCGAGGGATATATATATGGGAATGGGGGGATATATGCTAAATATACACAAATATACATCACAGAATGATGTCCGTAGGAAACTAGGCAAGGAACCGAGGATAAACAACTATCTACATACTCTACAAACTGACTACTTCTGCGTAGAGGGCTGACAACCCTCTGGCAGAGCCAACCCACCAACGGGCAGAAAAACCATAAAACAAGAAACAAATAAAACAGAAAGATGATAGACAAACAAACGACGAAGAAGAAACACCAGGCAAATGAAAAGAAAACCGGCGGGAACAGAGATACCAACCTGAGAATGTCGAAAGGTGGAGGAAAGGAAGAAGTTGCTACCACGAGAGCTCTGCAATAGCTACAGTTGTCAAACGGTCACAACCTGCCACCATGAAGCACTCATAATCACCTGATAATGATGGAAGTGTTAAGCACTGATTATCGCTAACTCTCTGTAAATCGCTCTGAGTGCTCGAAAGTTTTAATCACGGTAAATGTGAAAGTGATAGATAAGTTCTATTTATACCCGTGGTAAAAAGGGTAATCCACCTCCTTCCGGCAATCTCTGGACAAGCAAACCTATAGACCCCGGTCCTAGGGATTCCCCGCGATGATAACCTTAAGAACATCATGGCGAAGAATTCCAGAGTCTGGAGTCTGGCTCCCAACGAAGAATGACCTCTGAGACCGGGGTCTCAGAGATGGAAAACCAAACAAACAAAACACAACAACGGGGAAGAAAACCCCAGAGAAAGAAAATAAGAGGGAAAAGGACAAGGCAAAGCCGCAAGAAAAAACAAACAAAAGAAGAAAAAGGGGGGACCCAACATTTTGCACACAAAATGTAGGGACGGGGATGCAGGGCATAACAAATGGCGACTATCTGGGACAAATGCCTTAGCGCATTTGAGAACTATAGAGTCTCTAGTTAGCAAAACTGGAACAAGCCACTTTCTAAGGCATCTGACAGGCAGAGAGCAACATAGCTGAGAGAATCAACCACATAGGATCCAGTCTGTAGTCTTTCATTAGTGGTGTCGTGTGTGCTTTGGAAGGAAATCAAGCCGATGACCTTTGGGAGGAGTAGAGAAGAGGCACTAATTACATCGAACCAGTCATTAATTTTCTCATTTCCCTCGAAGACCAAAGTTTCATCCCGCTTTCCTCTTTCTTATTATTTTGTTTGTTTCTAGGTGGGAAGGTGGTACTTCTTTCACCATTAAGCTTAAGCTTAGCTAATTTTAATGGTGGTACTTCTTTCACCCGTCCACCCATACTTGGATGTTTGAAGAGGGGATAAAAATCTGGACCCGGAAAGAATTCCTTAAATTTTTAGACCTGGGTCAACCAATTAGTACAACTGATCTACCCTCAGTGTGTTTGATTACTTGTTCCTTATATTACTTGTGTTCATTGATTGCCAGACTCTTGGAGACAACACCCGATGGAGATTGCTCAAAATGTGCCACATCTTGTGAAACAACCCCGGAGACTGGGCCAACTCCACTATGCTAAAGATAGATTCCAAAGTTCACCATGCCGCAGACATCGTACCGGAGGCCAGATCTTATGCGTGAAGCATTCCAATTCCTGCAAGACAGAACAAAACGTTGAGACCCTGATAGAAAAACCCAAAACAAAAACACAAACACAAAAAGAGGACTACCCAAGAGGGCAGCCGACAAGGCTATTTACAACACGGGGTACCTCGCAACGAGGCACCCAGAAGAAATATTTACAAGCGAAAGGCTTTACATATAAAAAAACTTTGGACAAACTTACCCTACTCAAAGTAGTTCTTGAGAAATTGTCCATTAATGGGTAATGAGACAGGCTCACCAGTCAGGGTGTTAAGGCGGTAAGTATTTGCCCCACAAATTTTTGAGATTAGGTATGGTCCGAGCCAGAGCCGTTGGAACTTGGTATGTTTCCCTTTCTTCTCCCGGGCCTTGTCCCACAACAAGACCAGATCCGAAATCTGAAAAGCCTTGTATTGGGCTCTTCTGTCAAACCATCATTTTACCACTGCTTGATGACGCATGAAATGTTCAAGGGCTGCGTCTCGCTGTTCTTCCATTCACACCAGATTTAAGAGTCGAACCTCCATGATGGTGTCCCTGTTGCTAAATTCCTGCATAAACTGTAAAACTGGGATCTGTAAGTTAACTGGGAATACAGGGTTTTGACCATAAACCAGATGGAACGGGGATGTTCCCAGGGCAGCCTTGACATGAATGTGATCTGCCTAGAGGGCGAATTTCAACTTTTGATGCCAATCCTAGGGATTCTGTTCTAGCAGGTGTTTGATCACTTCAAGTAGATTTTTATTCGTTGATTCAGCAACGCCATTCCCCTAGGGATAGTAGTTTCTGGAAAACTTCAAAGTGATCCTCTGATTGTATGTCCATTTGAGTAACTGCACCAAAGAAAATGCCGAACCATTGTCACACACCAAAGCAAAGGGCATTCCAAACTGTGTGACAATGTTTTCTTCCAAGAATTTGATAACTACGTCTGCCATGTTATTTTTGCACGGTATAGCCTCAGACCACCGAGTGCAGTAATCAGTAGCAGTGAGAATGTATCGGTGGTTGGCAAATGAGTTGGGGTTGATTTCCCTGATGAAGTCAAATGCCCACTGGGCGAAGGGCCTAGCCTCGAAGACTGGTTGTAAAGACATAGCCGGGTTACGCTCATGATGCGCCATAGTTTGGCAAGTGTGGCATTTTCTAACATGAGTGTAAACATCCTTGAATATACAGGGCCAATAGTATCCGACCTGAAGGATCTGATGGGCAGTGGCATCGGCTGAGCCATGCCCGGTTCCAAACTGCCTGTGAAGTTCATTAATCACTCTTATAGCTTGGTCTCTGTCGATGCACTAGAGGTACACTCCCTTATAGTTTCTACGATAGAGCATGGAGTTTTTTATCATGAAGTGGGCACTTTTCATCCGTAGGGTACGGCGTTTATGGGGAGGTAATCCCTTCGGGCATTTATTATTTAGTAACAAATAAACCAAATCGGTATACCACGGGTCTTGGGTAATGGACTCCACTGTGTAAGTTTGACATTCTATGCGGGGAGTCTCTTCTACCATTACTCGACTTAGTCCCTGGCCCTAGACTATCTTCATAGGCTGCATTTATAAGTCATATTCCTGGAGGATGGCCATCCATTTCCCCCGTCTCTCGCCCAATTTTCTCTGCATCAACAGAGACTTGACGACCTGGTCTGGAATGATAGTGTGTACCTTGCTCTGGAGAATATAATGCAAGAATTTCTTCATGGCGTGAACCAGAGGGAAGGCCTATTTTTCTAGTGATGAATATCAGACTTCAGCGTTCTTGAAGGGGGAGCTCATGAAAGCTATTGGTCATTCTTCCCCTTCAACCTTTTGGGTCAACACTGCCGTGGCAGAATGCGGCGAAGCAAAGGAGTAAATGTAAAATGGAAGGGAATAATTCAGACTAGCCAAGACAGGTGCTTCCGTTATTGTCTGTTTGATCTGGGTGAACGCCCGCTTTGCTTCAGGACTCCACTCAATCTTGGTATCCTTCATCATCTCATTGAGCGGTTTGACTATTTCTATGAATCCCGTGATGAACCGCCGGACGAAGTTAATCTTTCCGAAGAAGGATCGCATCTCTTTCTTGCTGCCAGGAATTTGTAAGTTTAGCAATGCCTCGACTCTGTCAGGGTCTATGGATATGCCCTTCTCAGAGATGATATGCCCGAGAAACTTCCCCTTAGTGACCCTGAATATACACTTCTTGGGGTTGAGGGATATTCCATACCAGCGACATCTCTCACAGATCTGAGCGAGATGGGAAGAATGGTCACGCCTGTCCTGGGAAAAGATGGTCAAATCATCCATGTAGATGATTATGCACCAATTCACAAGGCCCTTGAACGCAATGTCCATGGCCTTTTGAAATGTAGCCCCTGTATTGATCAAACAAAAGGGCATTCTCCTGTATGCAAACGTTCCCCACTTAGTGGAAAATGCCATTTTCTCTCTGTCTTCATACTTAACCATGACCTAGTTATATCCAGAGTACCCATCCAAGAAGGACATCATCTGGGATCCATTCACTATCTGCAACACCTCATCCAACTAAGGGAGAGGGTGATTATCTTTCTTGGAGGCCTTGTTCAAGTTTCAGAAATCTACGCAAAGGCGGATCTCCCCATTTTTCTTTCTCACAGGGACTAGGTTGGCAACCCAAGTAGTGTGCCAGATTGGGAAGATTATCCAGGCTGACAGTAGTTTTTCTACCTCTTGACAAATCAGAGGCTCTATTAGGGGGTTGACCGATCTTTTCTTTTGTCAAAAGGGCTTAGCATTAGGTTTCAGGGGAATAGTATGGGTCATGATGGATGTGTCATATGTTTTCAAGTCTTCATAACCCCAGGAAATTACGTTGATGTATTCTCGGAGAACCGTGAGAATCTTCTCCTTTTCCTATGGGGAACAAGAGGTACCAATGTGAATCATCTTTTCCTCACCAGGCTGGCCGATGTTAACCTTTTCAAACTTTCCTCCCTCTGAGGAGGATGACACCTTCTCCCGGGCCCGAGGGTCTGAGTCGAAGATCCGTTCCAGCGTAACCATCCCGTTCCACTATCTGATTTTCAAAGATGCCAACATTCGCCATGAAGGCCAGGATATGTTGATCATCTTCAAAAACTTGAAAGTGGGTGACATTATCTAGAATGGATAGGGTAGGGACCATCTCGACTAAAAATCTCTGAAGTCACGAGCCGACCATTGGCTCAAGTGTGCTAGCAGAAACGGCAAGGGAATCTGGGACATAGTTCCGTCGCTAGGGAATGAGGTCAATGCTGAAGGCATCAAAATCCTCAATAAGGCTCCAAGCCTGGTTGCGGTATGCGGCTAGCCTTTTTTCATGACATGTGTATTGACTCCGGACTTGTTTAACAATCAACTCTGAATCACCCAGAGCCCGGAGGTGGGTGACACCTTTCCTTAACGCAAATAAGAGTCCAAGGACCAAAGCCTCGTACTCTATGACATTGTTTGTACAGTTAAACTGCAGTCTATAGGATGCAAGGAAGGACTTCCCTCATGGGTTGATTAATTCTACCTTATCCCCGCAACATTGTTTGGATTGGGACCCATCAAAATTGAGGGTCCACAAGTCAGTGTTCATAATCTGGGGCTGGGGAAGGGGAGTAGCCTTTGGAATGCTGTTAGGAGATTTGGGAGGGGCTCCTTCCTAAACTACTGGCGTGGAGGTAGATTTTACCTCCAGAGGTGTTTAGATTTGGGATTCCTGGGGAGACGGCACCAGAGGAGCATATCCCGTGGGAACACTGGGCTCTGGGGAACCAGGTATATGTTCTTTATTCTAGAAGGTATTGAGGTGCCGATTAGCGATCGAAAGGAAAGGCCCACACTCAAGCTCTAAATGTTTCTGATAGTGTACTTGGCACCAAGTGTCAGATAGGAGTGTAGCAAGGGTTGCTGTGGCACCTTGAGAGTCGATCTCAACTCTCATCTCTTCTTCTAGGTCCTGGGCTCTCTGCAGCACTGCGGGATCCTCTCTGGGGATGAAATCAAATGTTAAGATTTCAAAGGGTCGGTACACCCCCGGGGAAGTCTCAGAGAAAAAGACCTCATTGACCTTCCCAACCTTGGTAAGGGCCTATTTCATTCGGGGCTCACTTTCGACCCAGATCTTATTTGATTCTCCTTCCCATGGAAGCCATAAATGGGTGAAGTCAGTCAAAAAGTATCCATTCAAGGACTTAGACCAATTCTGACTTAATAACATCCCGTAAGTCTCTGGGATGTCCACCACTTGGATGTCAATTATGCTGGCTATCCTAAGGTCTTGGATAAGCTATATCTGGACGTTCTTCAATTCCCCCACCATTTTCATGGTAGTCTTATCCAGCTGGATCACTGCACCATTAGATGGGGTGGGCTGGAATTTGAGCTTCTGACAAATGGACAAGGGCATGATGTTACCTGAAGCTCCGAAGTCTACTAGGCAGTTGTGTATATTTTTGCCTTGGATATTCAAGCCTAGTAGGAAGGGGGGATCCTCATTGTTCCCCCGGAAGATGGTCACATTAGCATCTTCGAACGAGACAGTCTTGGGCAGGCGGCTGACGGCTTCCGGGTTCCCCAAGAGCTTTAGAAGAGACTTCTTCTGTTCGGGATAGTTTAGCAAAACCTCCATCAGGGTCATAGACGTGGTGGTCTATTCTAATGCCTTTGTAATATCAAATCTTCCTCCCAAGAACTAGTGATTTCCCTTAGCTAGGTCTTTCACTTGGTTAGAGCTAGGACCTTTTGGAGGAGTGGGTCGATCAGTCACGTTATTTCAGGGAGGAGGGGTGTCTTTGATAGGAGGTGTGGACATGTAAGCTGGTCCTTTACCAACCTGGCTCCGAGTATTATATGGAGTCTGCGGGTTAGTAAAGGCGTTGGCCTTAAAGGGCGGGATAGATTCATCAAATAATCCCTGCAATTCAGATTCTTCTTCATCTTCCCCGGAAGTTCCAAAGAAGATGGTGTCACAAGTGAAGGTACTGTGGGTTGGCTCTTGGACAGGAGGCTTTAGAGGGGTGGTATCATGCGACTGCTGCCTGTCTAGCTAGGAGATCATGATGACCTTTTCCAACGTGGCATAATTTACCTTGTTGTGTGAGCCCATGTCGTGCAATCTACACCAATTAGTCATGGGTTGGAAGTCTGCAACTGGTGTGAAATGTGATGGTCCAGCACCATTTTGATTGGCATTTTGGTTCGGAGGTGGGCCTCCACTGTTCACGTTATTATTCCATTACTGTTGATTGGGCCTAGACCTGTTGTTGAAGTTTCTTCCTCTGGCGTTGTTATTTCATTGGCTGGAGAAAATGTTTCCCCTCTGGGAATTTAAATTCTGGGGTGCGTAGGACCCCACCTTCAGTTGGTCCATGTCCATTGTCAAGGTCGACAACATTCGTCGGAGGGATTCAACCTCGGTGGTCAAATGAGTGTTGGCGTCACAATGTGATGGTTGTTGTTGTTGTTGGCTTCCTAGGAAGGCCGCATTATTAGCCGGAGTTGAGGGTGGCAATCCTCCAGTCGTGGACGACTGAAAGAAGGGCACTCCGGATGGCTGTGTCTGAGACTATTGAGCCTGCTGCGGCTGATTCCAAGGGAAATTTTCCAGACCTGGCACAGTTTGGGTCTGCATTGGGTAAACGTACCGGGCCTACTGGTCTATTAGGGGTGGCAGAGGATTCATTTCCATTGAGGGGGCACCCATCGCCAGATTGGGGTTGTACCCCCCAACATACACAGTTCCGTTGGGGATCATGTTGAAGGGCGTACTCTACCCAATCCCACCCAGAGATTTGTTGAGACCACGGGACAATTCTAAAGCTAGGTTGTAAACTTTTTCCAAGGTGTCCTGGTCGCCCATTGCAGTTGTCCTCCAAAGGAGAGTGGCAACGAAAGGGTCCATCGCGTTAAGGTAGGTCTATATGATTACTTCTGGGGATGGAATAAAAGGGCCCGTGCATCGCTTTAGGGCACGCTGGAACCTATGGTTGAATGTTGCAAGAGGCTCATTGGGTTCCTTCCTGATGGAGATGAACTGGCTATGGGACCAGGCTGGATCTACATGCACGTGAAAGGCAGCCAGGAAGGCATCCACCATGTCCTGCCAACTATTTATGGAGTTGGCAGGAAGGTTAAGGTACCAGTTCAACTCACCTTGCCCTAAAGACAAGGGGAACATCCGAGTCACAACATCTTCATGTTGGATCCAGTGTCGGTTCATGGCATCCTTATATGCCTATAAATTCTCTTCTACAGTTCATGAACCTAAGTGCTCATATCGTGGGCAGATCTTCTCCGGGTGAGAGGGTAAGTCGTTGATTGCGCCCGAAAAAGTTCCCATTGGGGACCCGGTGTTTCCAAAATATGCAGCCATTGGGGGAGCTAGATGTTGAGTAGTTTGGGCACTGGTTCCCAGTATTGCCTAAGAAGTTTGGGTATTCTGAGGTATGCTAGACCCCCAGACAATAGTGGCTGGTATGATTTTTTAGGTCCGTTTCTTTCGAGCAGGAGGCTTGAGTTCGACAAACCTTTCAGGGTTCGGGGTAGACCTAAGGATTCTTTCAAATTTCACTAGGGAGAAAGACCCAATCTCGCTGAAGGCTTGAATCTTAAAACTATAGCATGGGGAACCCTCAGGAGGTGTAAATTTAGAATCTCGGGAGGGGGATGAGTTCATGCCCTCCTTCAAGCGCCAATTTCTATTGACGAAGTTTTGCTAACCGGGTCCGCCAACAGTCATAAGTTGTCACCTGGTACCGGAGGTACTGACCAACTCTGCCTGCAAAGGGTTATCTAGGGGAATTAGATTCCCTAGGCCTTCAAGCACCTGGGTGTTGGGTCATGACGGTGCGGGGCTCGGTTGGGAGAAGTGACTATTTTCAAGGGGGATAGCTGGTTTCTTCAACTCATTCTCTCTGGAGATTCAATAAGGTAAGGTTTCCCCTAGCATTCTGCACTTAGCAAATAAAATGAAAAAGATCCTGCAGGGTTAGAAACACTTCATCTAACTATAGTCATGTTTAAATGTCCAGAACATCAATAATACTCTGACATACTACACTAAATACCAAAGAAATACACAACCATCAGCTAGTATTTTATCAGTAGCGGGGGTAAAGAGGTCGTTGATCTATTTTAACATATCAGAGTAGAAGACATAAAAAACATAGAACATGAAATACCATTAACTCAGAAGCAGGAATGCCGACAACATCATTGCGAAGAATTCTTCCTTCTTCATTAATGTCTCTTCCAACAAGCACTGGTGCGTGATACAATGGTGGCTCCAGGGGAGCGTCTAACTATTGAAAACAGAACAATGGAGCATTGAGCTCTGCAACTAAAAATGAGAAATTGCCTTTCTATTACTGTGGACAACAAAATCATCAATTTCCTCGACCCTTGGAAATGGGTCGGTCTGGCTATTTATACAATTCTCCTATAACCCTAACCCTATTTACATCATGCTTCAATAAAATACAATATCTGGGGGCCGGTACTACCTGCGCCACCCTACAAAAGACCTTGAGATGGAATAGGCCTGCTATGTCAGAAGAATGAGACAAGAATATACAAAAGAAGAATCAGCCTTGAGAAGAGAGCTAGGAAGGAGAAGGAAGAAAGTAGGTCCCCCAAGGATCGAGGTTACATGCCTCATAAATGGGAAATGCAGCACCCTGTCTCCAATGCACTAGGTGTACCTCTGAGCGGTGCCTCGAGAAGACCATCCTGTCAGAAAACTAACTGTTGAGTCGATGCCCTCCTTGATGTAGCCAACCACCTTTTGACAGCCTTTATTAATCGCTTTTGAAAGTGATCGATCGGCCTCGGTGACCAAGACACGGATCACTTGAAAGAATACAAAATTTTGGATCTGAGACTCCGGGATCCAAGAACTTACGTCCCCAAAAGAATAAAGAATACCCAATATTTGAGTTTTCCCCGGCCTTGGGAGAAAGCTCAAGGTTGTTTATTATCATTGAAAGCCTGGAGGAGGTGGGAAATTCCATCTTCATCTATATCCCTTAGGCTGGCCCTTCGATACTTAGCCACTTCAATCTATTCCCCCAGGTCCAGAACATTCTCTTTAAATTTGTCGGCCATTTTTGCTGTGTCGTGACCACTAAGCACCATGCGAGTTAATTTTGTCATTTGGGCTCCATCTATCCCCTCCAGGGATTGATACCGGGACTTCATTATTTCATCAAAACTCCCCAAAACTGAATCCTATGGTGTACATGTATCTGTGCTGAGGGGGTCAGCCCCGGAAGTCTTTATTACAAAAGACTTGTATAAATTGAAAGAATATTTTACCGCATTGACTTTATCCTATAGAGTCCCTACCAGTTGCTTGGTTACCACCAATGTGAGGTCAAGTCTGGAGTATTGGGTCCTCACAAAATCAAATGATTCAACCCCCAAAATTCTAGATTCAGAAACCATTTCCTCTCCCAGGCCAAGGAGTTCTTCATGTTGGAAATATGGATGGAGTAACTGAGAGGGGAGGGGTGAATCAGTTACCACAAAAATAAATCCACAAGTCCCTTAGATGTCTTCAATATTTATTACTGTTACTCGGTAAATTAACCTTTCATTGTTCATTAAACATTCACAGTTATTAATATGCATAAAACAAATAACATGAACACAAGTAACACAAGTAACACCAGATATAACGTGGAAACCCAATTTGGGAAAACCACCAATGCAACTAGTTACTGATTTTCACTCTTCTGAAGTGAGCCCTG
>MU216986.1:438481-449525 GCA_018584345.1 Thuja plicata | reverse complement strand
TATTTCAAAAGAGGAGACAAGGTTGTAAGAGAGAATTAAAGAGGAATGGGTGCCCATTTTGGAGAGAATTTCCCCATGTGGGTGAGCATTCCATTAGCCTTAAAAAGGTTAGGAATCACCCATTAAATATGGTTAGAGGACAGTTAGGTGTGGAAGCATACTTAGGAAATGAGGTGATGGGAGTAGGGTAGGAATAGGGTAGGCTTTAGGGTAGGATTTAATAGGTTCCTAGCTAGGGTTTAGATTATAATCAAATGGAATTTGAATAGATCATGCCTTAGAAGAATTTAGGAATATGGAGGATTTAATAAATATAAATTTATTAAAAGGGGATTTTGTGGAGGCAAATGTATTTAAATAAAATACATTAGAATAGTATTTAAACTATTGATAAATGAAACTATTTAATTGATTGAATTAAATAGTTAGAGGAATAATAGGGAAAATAATATTAATATTTTTGGATGTCTACACCTACACTCTCTTTCATCTTGATGATGGATCATAGAGTGGAATCCAGAATGTTGATGTTAAAAATATTCACACAATCAAAACAAGAAGCTTCTATTTTAAACTTTGAGGTGTTAAGGATATTGTTAATACTATAAGGTCAAAGATTACTGAGAGGGGGGGGGTGAATCAGTAATCTATCATATTAGAACTTTTCATGCAATTCATTCAAAATATTAACAACATTCATCAACTTTAAACCTTATGCAACAATAAAAAAAAGTGGCCAAACAAACATCTAAACATGCAACAAAGTGACACCAGTAGTTTTATTGTGAAAAACTTTGGTTAGAGGGAAAAACCACAGTGGTAATTGGTACCCACAAGTATTTTCACTCTTCTAAAATGTGTCATGTTAAAGTCCTAGCCCTGTTATGAGCTTACAATGATGCCCTGTTAGGAGCAGACTCTGTTAGGAGTCACATGGTCAAGGGATTTTCCTCTAGACTTGTTAGGATATTTACCCTATTCAAAGTAACCTTGTTAAAGGATTTAAACCCTAATTAAAGAGCCACATGGTTAAAGGATTTACTAATCAAGACTTGTTAGGATCTACCTGGTTAAGGGATTTTCTTGCAAAACCTATTATAATTCAACAGGTAAAATGATCTGAGTGTAGAACCCCCCCTCTCCTTGTTTAGGTCCAATTAAGTACAACATTTTTTCTTCTTATAGACAATGTTTTCTCTTCACTCGACCGCACCTTCGCATCCATGATCTACACTTGCATAATTCATTAATTTACATATAAATACATTACATTTTCATTAGGGAATTAACCTCCTTACAAAACATATTGAATTTGAATTATAATCATTCATTCTTGATCCTTAAACCCTAAAATGTCTTATCAATCTAGAACATTCAATTACAAATTCAGGCCGACCACAAGATTCATCACACCGACTTAAAACAAGAACAGTCAAACTTTATTTGATTTCCCCAACACATTTCCAAAACTGGATAGATTTGATCACCTCAAACAATGAAATAGAAAATTACCATTACAAATCTATTATTCCATGTCACCTTGGCATGTAGATCACAAAAACATCCACTAAAATGATCACATCGTCACTTCTCACCGATCTAACACCAATTGTTCAAACCAGTTTAAACATTTTTCTATCTTGCACAAAATGATCTTCTGTCAACTGAAATGATGCCTTGCAGTACTCTGATCCTATAGAAAACATAGTATCATTAACATATCCTACTCAAGATAATCATATCATGACCACAATAGTTGGATCCAGAGATATAACAATCAAATCATTCACTATCTTTCACTATTTGTTCTTATGTCTCCCTGTTGCTCTTCAATCGATCATAACTTGTTCCAATGTTGTTTCAACATACATGATCATACATAATGCATCAAGAGACATCCTTGAGTCTCCAACAACAAAAACACATTGTAATTCCTACTGCAACACATAATTCATCTGCATAAAGACTTAATAGCACATCAAGAACAATGTCAACAAATACAACACCAAGTTGACATCAATGACAACACAATAACCAGTCTTACTACCATCAAACCTATACCAATCAATGATCAATAAAGCTTTAGATCAGTCATGCCAACAAATACTAAATCCTCGAGGGTTCTAACTACCCTTAGTAGTCATTCAATTTTTCTCTCGAACCCGACATGAACTCGCCTCCTTGTTTGAAATATTTTATATTATTATATGATGGACAAAAAATATAGAATGTTGAGATATGAATATTTGGTTAATGACTATAAAGATTAGATGGGATGACTAAGTGGAATAGGCTTTCATCCAAGTACAAGGTTCAAATAAATGGTTGATTTTTATCAGATGCATTTAATATTTTTATGATACTTTCTCAAGGTGCCATGGGAATAGTTTTCATTGTTGGATACTTTTTTCTTTATACTATTTTTTGTTTAATGTAGATTTATAGATTTTAAATGTTAGGATTTTGTAATACTGAGAGGGGGGATGAATCAGTATTACAACACTTATTAAAACTTTTTAACCATTCAAACATTAACCATATACATGAAGAAATGAATAGAACATAAGAAAATAACACAGTACTCATAACACCATATTTTGTTGTCAAGGAAACCCTGGCCAAGGGAAAACCCCAGTGGGGATGGTACCCACAAGCATGTACTAAAGTATAATGTCCCTGTAAGGAGACCTAGCCCTGTTAGGAGCTGAGTATTACATAGTACATTTCCTTCTAAAAGGAAAAACAACCCTATTAAAGGTTTACAACAACCTGTTAGGGGTCAACTGAGCTTAAAGCTCTTACAAAGTAATTCTATTTACAAAGTGTTCTCAGTCATGAAAAAACAATCATCACTAATGCTTAGATAGTTCCTTTATATTTCATCAATAATCTCTTTCATTCTCTACTCTTCCATTCACACATCACATCCAAAAAATATTCTTCAATTACCACTTCAATCCATCACATATCTTTATCAAAAATATCTTGCATATATATCTCACAACTTTACAAAGTTGGCTCCCAATACAAATATTACAAAGTTGGCTCTCAGTACAAATACATTTAGTAAGGTAAATATTAAATGCATATTCAACACTCTTAAATAATCAAAGTGTAGGTTATCAACAACCATAATCCAACTCTGATTTCCTGGAGTCCATGTCATACTCTCTCAATCTTCACTTATGTCCAACTACTCTGTATCACTGTTCTGATGTTGTCTATTTGTCTTCAAATCTCTCTAACTTGTAAACATATCATAAATGAAATCGATCTTAGGTGGAGGTCACATATACCTCATACTATCTTCCTCTAAGCTCATTTTCCCTAATTCATCAATCTCGATCTTTGATACCCAAAATACCTCTGTATCTCTACTTCTGTACTTAGTCAATTTCAGAGTCATCAAAACTTAACTTTATAAGAATCAATCTATAACCCAGATGTGTTGCCATAAATGACAACCAAAAAGTGGATCTCACCATGCAAAATAGATCACTTGCAAACAATCTCTCTCTTTGGTATCGATGGCAACACTTAACAAAAAAAATGACTAAGTGTTCCAACAAAACTATCTTTCCTTCTCTATTTTGATTTTCTCTTTTCTTCTCTTATACATTTTTCTCTTCTTTCTCTTTCTGTTCATTTTTCTTCTCTTCTCCCCCTTTGACAACAATGACAAAGGTGCATACAAAATATTAAAATCAGTGCTTTCTCACTAGTTTCAAAACATCTTTAAAGGAATCTTCCAAGATCTTTACTTCATGACTTCAGTAATAGTTGGCTAACATAAATTATCCCATTCAATTAAAATGATGCAGTCTCTACTTCTTTTAACTCTGTAGGCATAGAATTTTTTAATGAGTCTCTAGTCTTCTCCAAGTCTGATAAGTGTGCTTCAAATGGATAGCTTAGGAGTGATTAAACTCTTTAGCAAATTGAATCTCGTAAGCACTCTCCCTTTCTCAATATTCAATACATCCAGTTTAGCCAAAATTATTGTCACTTCTTTGTCTAGTTCTATCATAGATTGTGAAGAGTTCTCACAACTGTCCATCATGTTGTTCAAAGTTTCCCTTTCCTTGGCAATGACGTATTCAATATTCTAAACATGCCTAATATGATTCATGAAGTAACTGAATAGATTTCTTCCATGTCCAATGCAACTCTTTGCATTAGCAGAAGTGGTCTTCAAAATTCTCAAGTCCCAAGAGATGGACTTGCAAACTTCGGATAGCTTTTTCTTAGAGTAGTTCTTTTCTGCCTTCTCCTCTGCAATCTTGATCAAGTTCTCATAACACCCATCAAATTCATCAAGTGTTATCTTCAGATTTTCAATATCATCTCTGTGCTGGAAAATAATAGGTACTGGAAGCAATTTGTTCACAATATCAATTGCTCTTGTTATTACTTTAGCCTTTTTGTCACCTTTTTGCCCCGATCTCTCTAGCTCATCTTCATCCATGCAATCAACATAAAAATTTGTTGAATTATCTTTCCTTGCCAACAATGAAATAGAAGATGTGATTACCTCAGTTTTAGTCTCAACTTTCTCTTCATGTACTTTTTGTCCTTCATCCTAAATTGTTTCACTATGTTGTTTCTTCTACTCTTCTTCCTCTTCTTTCTTAGCTTCCTTAGCAATTGTGTTGTCCATGCTTTCTAAAAATGGTTCCTTCTCATATTTAGATGTGTCTAGTGATATAGGTACACCAAAAACATAGAAATCTAGTTGTGTACTATCTTCGCTCTTCTTAGTGCTTGCCTCATCTGGTCTTGAACTCTCACCCATTCCTAGATGTGTAGGCAATGTGGTCTTAGGAAGTGTAGTATCCTTAGTGATAGGATTTATTAGAATTTTATCCAATACTTTTTGTGTTTCCTCAGTGATCTCATCATACCTTCTTGCCATGATTTTCAGTAGTCTGATCTTATTTCTCAGTAGGGGTTTCAACTCTTTGAGTATTCTTTCTCTTTCTTGTAAAGATATCACAGGTAGCATGTTGTCAATTTTCTGATTCCTGATTGTATCATCCTCATCCCGTGCTAAGTCTTTTCTTGTCTCTCATATCCCATACAAGTCTTTAGATATACTTCCTTCAATTTCCAATAGAGTCTTTTTGAAAGTAAGTAAATGATCAATCACAATGTCTTCAATCTTAAATTTGTCTAAATCTCCATACCTGTCATAGTATCTTTCAATTGTGACTAGTTTACCTTGTTCTATAGCTCTTTGCTTAATCATTTTCATGCCAGTCTTCCATATGTGCTTCTCATTTTTCTTCTCTTCTCTCACTGTGCTCTGTTCTTTAGGTGACGTCTGCTTGCTAGATCTGGTTTGTAATCTCAGAGTATCCTTTTTTACTTGTGATGTCTGTTGTGAAGGAGGAGGTGGACTATCTACCATCACTACCTTAGGAGTGGGAAGGGCTGCAGTGCTAGCACTTGCCAATCCAAAAGATCATTCTTCCATTTTCCTTCTCACTTCTTTCAATTCTTCTTCTGTTAGTCCTGCCTTAATGCCACATTCATACACAAGGTTATCAAATTTCCTTTTCCTCATACCTCTGGTCTACTCCTCTCTCACCTTAGCTAATTTCTCCTCATAGGTTCCCCATATTTCTTTAGTTGTATCAATTTTAGATGCAAGAACATGTTCAAATTGCATAGTAAGTACCTCTAAACTTACCTCATATCCCATGGGTTAACATCATTTCTTCCTTGGTATAACTACCTCAAAGCATACACAATCAGTTTCAACCATGAAACAGATTGTATCCTTGTATTTCTCAACTATGTCATCAGATAGCATGTATCTTTTCTTCATATGCCTTTGTATCATTTTGATCATGCCAAATAGTTCACCATCAACCCATGTCTTGTTCTGTCTATTGTAACTCTATGAGATTAGGATACCAGTAGGTATCCCAGATTTCCAACCACTAGGGTGCATACCTAGAAAAATAATTTCAATGTGGATATACATATGTACCAATAGTGAGCCAAATCTAAAGGTCTTTGATCTGTCTTTCTTCACTAGTTTTACATTTTCAAGAAATTGTTGTGCCAATACTTTGCATAGGTTATACTTTACATTATCTTTCACCATTCTCCATGCCATGAGGATTACTCCTATAGATACTGAATTAGGTCAACTGCTGTAGTAGAATTTATATCCAAGTATCATAGCAATTAGCCTTACATCTTGTTGAAAGATGCCATTCACAGTCATTTCTCACCTATCCCATTTCGAGTGTATTAGGGTTTCAAATTGTTTCTTTGCATGTTTCTCTATAATAGGAATGATTCATGTATTGTCCAATCCTATAATTTCATGAATTAAATCACTGCAAATCTTTACTGGCTTCTCACCTATCCAAATGAATTGATCATGTACTCTGCTCAATAACATCTTTAACCATTCATCTTCGTCAAATTCACACAAATCCAAAATTTTCATGATACTCAGCTGATCAATGTGTTTGTATTCATCTTTCATGATTCCATTATCAGTCATATTCTCCATCTCAATTTACATCTCATCAATTACCAGTATATCATACTTACAGTGAATGTAAGACCTAATATCTTCTACGTGTAAAACTCCAGGAGGTGTTCAAAAAAAGGCTCCTTTAGGGTCTTCTTCACAATAATTGAACAGATGTTTCTTAAACTTATACCTAGGCAGATATACAACATCATAAAAAATAGGTGCATCCATAGCTAGATGATGTAAATACCTCTTTCATGCTAAATTCTGAGTTTTCACTTCAATCGATCACACACAAAAAATGTAGGATAGACTGAATCTTTCTACTCTCTGATCTCCTTAGCTCGATATTTGTTGCATGGTAGGAAAATAGATCTTCATATGATGCTTTATACAAATTTTAAGTTACTAAATTTCACTTTACCCAATACTGTCTAGTCACCTGTTAGATCTTGCGAACAAAATATAGGTGTCGACTAATGTTGTGCTCTTAGCAGTATACTCCATGATGTTGGCCATGTTCATACCTAAGCTCGTCTGAGCTCAATCCATGATTTACGAGGTGAGATATATTCTGATGTCTTTATCCAATTCTCCCCCTAAGGCCATGATTGTCCAATTAGGTCGATTCTATTGTACTACCATCCGGTGAAGATCTAGTACCATCTACTGACTCTCCTTGAACTGATGTCTCACTTGTTTCTTTGATCTTCCATATCTTATCACTGTTGTTATCTTTTGCTTTCTTAAAAAAAATTCAAAATCATTCTTCAAATCTGCAACACTCTTACCAATATCATTTATATTCTTCTGTGTATTCACAGGAGGTGGTACTCTTCTATTGTCTGCTCCATTATACCTACAAAACTTTGCTATATGACTTGGATTATTACATTTGTAACATATAGGAGGTCTTCTTTCCTGATTAACTTGTAGCTTACAGTACTGTGCAATGTATTCAATGTTATTACAATTGTAGCATGTAGGTTTTATTTTAGGTTCTCTTCCATTGTCTTGTCTATATCTAGATTGATTAAGTTTTATGCATTATGATTTCTTATGCCCATATCCATTATAATTAAAACAATAGCCAAAAAATGTTTTAAAAGGGGCATTACCTCTGCAGTCTCTTTTCATGTGACCAAACCTGTTATAGCCAAAGCATCTACCTATGTGTTAGTACTGCATTTGTTTTCTTTGAAATTTCTTAGCCTTCGCTTTTCCCGGGCTTTCTTGGTTTAAAATCCTGTGCTTTGCTGCGCAAAAGAAGTCAAAATCTCTAAGTTGCACGAGTGGGTGATGAGCCGTCAGTGAAAGAGAATCACGCAATCGCGATGAGCTTATGTCAAGTTTTGATTTGTGTGCGAGTGAGCGGTTTCAATGTTTTAAAATGTAAATCACGCAATCACGATGTCTTGTGAAAGTCGAGTTGTAAGTTAGCGATTGAGCGGGCTAAAAATGGTTAAATTTATCGCTCACTCGCTAAGAGTTAACTGAATGAAATATTGAAATAGTGAGTCAGTGATGGGTTAAAAGTTTGTATGTCGCACAATCGCTGTAAAGTTATGCTGTCTATATCATGCTTCGTGACCGAGCGAGTCTTGTTAAAAAATGAAACAGTCACATACCCGCATCAAGTTTTATGTCTATGTCACAAGTCAGCGACTGCGCAATGAGGTCATGTTCTAGAGGTCGCCCACTCGCTTAGGTTCTAACTCACTTGTATTTTGCAGTGTGAGTGCGCGGCAAAGGTATGAAGTACCAATGTGAAGATTCATCGCTCAGTCGCAAAAGCATTTTTCAAGATTCTTAAAAGGCTACGACTGAGCGACTGAGGGACCATTCATCGCCTCGCTCACTCACTGATGCTTTGAGGTGATCAAAAGTAAACCTACAAGTGTGCGATGAGTTAAAAGAGGAAAGACGTCACTCACTCGCCAATCAACAAAGATGAAAGGAAAAGAGCTCGCGAGTAGGTAACTAAAGAAAGAAGGTGCACAGTCACGCACTCGCAGTCAGTGATAAAGTGAAGTTTTCAAGCTCGTGAGTTTGTGACTGAGCAAAGAACAGATGCCATCGCTCACTCATGCATAAGGTGAAAGCGGGAGTATTCTATAGTGCGAGTGAGCGACCAGATAAAGCATGTGGTAAAGAAATGAACGTCGCTCACCCACTCAGATCCAAATGTTATAGTTTAAACAGCTAGTGAGTGTGCGATTATGGAATAGCTAAAAGATAAGATGCATAGTCGCTTAGTCATCAAGACTCAGGTGACATGAAATGTTAACTAGCGAGGGTGCGACAGGTTAAAGGTGAAGGAAACATCGCTCACTCGCATGAACCCAAAAGTAAAGCATAGAAAGATAGCGAGTATGCGACAGACATAAGATGAAGTTCAAGAACTAGGTCATCACTCACTCGCAGAAGGTGAAAAGTGGAGTGAAAATGTATGGTGAGTATGCGACCGATTGAATAAAAGGGGTGTGTCACTCAATCGCAAGGACCTTTCCAAAAGTAAATAAAGTGCAGTGTGTTGGCTAGTTTCAGGCTGACGAGTGCCAGATGGAAAAAAGAGTACACTCTCTTCCAGCTAGGATCAAATACTGCAAGTTGATGGCAGCATTAATGATAGAATGAAATCTTCATGACAGTTCAAGTGTAGGAATTTGGCTTTCAAGTTGACAAGACGTAGGTCTTAATGGCTATAAGTGTAAATGATTGAGTCTGATTCTGTACTGCTCTCATTTCTGCATTATAAGTTTTTCTGCGAAGAGTAAGAAGCTTATTGGTTTGGAGTTTTGTGTTTGACACAGTAAAATTCAGAGAAGAAGGATGATTCAAGCTATTGTTCCTACTACCTCACAAGGGTCTGCAAAGAAGAAGGAAGTCGCACCAAAGAAATATACAGAAGAATTTGTCGAGTTGCTGCCTGGGACTCTGAATACAAACAGCGCAGATTGGGAAGAATGGAGCGACAAATGGTCTCAATGTAGAAAGCCGGTAACCCCAGTCTACTCTGGTAGTACTTTATTTCATTATTTTTGGAACAATAGGGTCAAGCCAGTCCCAATTTGCAATCCATGGGATTTTAATATGGCTAAATTAATTATGCCTGACGTCTATGTTGACATTGGTCTCATTAAGGAGTTAGCAAAAAACTATTGCCCAGTGGATAGGGTAATTAGGAAAAAGAATAAAGAAACCCTAGTCTCCATAGATAGAAGATTAGTAGCTGAGGTGTTTGGAATTACCAGTCCATTATGCACTGATATTGACTTAAAGAAAATTAAATCTGATTATGTCAAGAGAGAGCATTTGATAAAAAAGTATGAAATGCCTAATTTTATGCCCAGAGTAGATAGGCACCTAGTGAAGATTCCAGCCAATTTCAAGCCACCTTTTGACCTATCTCTATTTTATCATTATGTAAAATGCACTGTATATGGTGTGAGTAGGGTCCTAGGCCTTGATGGAGATTCTACAATATCTCAGGAGATACTCATGATAGCAATGAACATCCAGCACCCAGAAGTCAACACTGATTACGATTATATTGGCTACATAGTTGAGGCTATCCATGCTGGATTGTTAGAAATACAGTCAGATAATCCCACACCCACTTTCAAACATTACTCTCATCTGATGTACATGATTCTATATTATAACAGAGCATCAATGGATAAGGAGCTTGAGCTATTTGTATCAGAACATGGTGTGGAGGCACCAATCCAAAGATGGATTGCAGTGTGGGATAGTGGGTCTGTTAATTCATCATTTGTATGTTTTTGCAACTGGATTGTGGATCAAATTTTTGATTGTTGGGAACAGACAGGCACAGACTTCCATATGAGGTTAGAAAATTTCTAAGACCATGGGAGTATGTCACTAATTGGCCCATCTCCCACAACTGGGCTGATTTCTTCTTCTTCAATTACATAACTATTATGAGAGTATATGGCTGCACTCAGCCTCCTCACATTCTCCCTAAATTTGTTCCTCCCAAGATTGCTTTCTTAGAATTTGTCTGGCAAATTACTTGGTTAGACGAGGATTTTCTGGAGGGGCATAAGAAGGCAACCTTTATCCCTAGATTATGGGTGGGTTTTGATTTCTCTATTGGGAAGAAGATGTTTGATACAATCAATGACTTTTTAAAGCAATACAGAATGTCCACTGCAATCACTAGATTCTGTGATCCTAAGAATTTTGTACAAACAGCCCTAAAAAGGATGACTCCTTGGCACAAGATCAGAGACCATAAGCCATTGGATGATGAAGATATTGTGAGAAATAAATTGAATAGACAAGAAGTTCAGCATAGGAGAAGAAAGTGGAATGACCTCATAAGAGCAGAATCAGAATGGAAGGAATCAGATAACTCATTCTCTGATTTGTTTCCTGATCTCCCATATCTCCAGAGGATAGACAAGATGTTACAATCATATGAAACTTTGATGTCACAAGTACCTCAATTCAGTGCTGAAGATGCACAATCCAAAGGATCCCCTATTCAAATTGCCTTGCATGATAAAGAGCACCAAGAGGAACATCAAG
>MU216986.1:405605-437079 GCA_018584345.1 Thuja plicata | reverse complement strand
GATATAAAGCTACATCTGGAAAAGGACACAAATGCAGAATATTGCAACGAACTGATCGATGGCTTTTGCAAAGTTGAAAGAGACATGGCTAAATTTGTGTCTGAGGCCAGAACTGCCATGGATGCCATGTGGGTGGAAGCTGTTGCTAGACTAGAAGAAGAGAAGACTTTTGATTGGCCCACCGTCAAAGAAGTGAACAGATGGGAGGCGAAGCTTAAAGGGTGAATCAAAATGGTTAAGCCACAAAAAAACAAAACTTGTTCAGGCTTTGCAAATAAGTTGCCACCCGTGTTCGGTTGCAAAATTTTGTTTCTAGTTCATTGCAAAGTTGTTGCAAAAGTTTTGTAAACTTTCCCAATATGTCGATAGCTTGTTGCATCCTTATGCTATAAAAGGATTCCAAGACTACTGGGAAAGGGATAGTCATTTTTTATGTTTAAAAGGAATACTAAGACAATTGTAAACTTGGGTCTTGAGAACCAATATATGAGGTCTTCTTGGAGAAATGTCTGTTGAATGTAGCAAGTGATGATGAATTTTGAATAAAATTCAATCCACAGTTTCTGAAGCATTTATTGGGTTTTCTGTCTTCATTTTAGCATTCTGAATTTTGTCTAAATTGAATGTTCTAGGAATGTTTCAATTTATATATCTGTCAGGCAAATTATGAAATACTTCTAGGGTTCTTTCAAGGAAAGAATATTAAAAATACCTTAGAGATATTTCAACAAAGTTCAGGGTGTAAAATGAATTTGATGGATTTATTTGGCTAAGTGTACTAAGGTAGATGTACAAGGTATATCTATGTTTGTGTCAGATTCTACAAATTGTCTTAAGTCTTATCTCTAATCATGCTGATTAAAACCATTCATAGATGACTCCACACCCTAGGATTGAAGCACTGGTCTATTTTTCATTTAATCAAATGACTATCATTATCAAAATCAATCTTTACTTTCAGTCTGGTCTGTTTTAATAAAAGTTACAGTGACTAGTTCCTGTAATTCCATCAATAACAAACTAGAATAATTTAGTGATTTCATTATTCTAAGTTTTAAAGGGTAATCCCACCCGAGTTAGTGGAGCTCAAAGTGTAGGAGGTTTCAAAACCTTGTTTCTGTTGTTCTACTCTATGCTTGGTCAGTGTCAGGGACAAATAGAGTGAACCCTTTGAGGAATATTTTCATGTCAGCAAGAAAAGGAAACAACACTATGATAGGTATGATATGCTCTCTAGGTTCTTCAATAGTAGGGTTTTCCACATTAATCTTTACATCATATTTCTTTTCCTGATTCTTTGAGCATTTAGCTTCATTGAAGCCAATACCAGTCATATCACCTTTAGGTTTCTGTTTGTCTCTCTGTTCATCAATCAAATCACTACTGATGTGAAGTTTCTCAATGTGTTTCTTTTCTTCAACAAGTTCACCTTTTATAATTTGATTGTATCTCTCTATTTCTAGATACTTGTTCTTGTAGTTTTCAGCCTCATTCTTCATTTGTTCTAATGCACTGTTCAAAGTTTCTTCAATCTTCCTTTTAGCATTCATCTTTAACTGAATATCTTTATTCATAGCTTCATTCTCAAGTTTCAGAGTTTCATTTTCTTCTTCAAGTAGCTTTATCTTATCTGAATTGTCTTTGTCTGAATCTTCTTTAATTTGAACCACAAGATCTTGTCTCTAACTTCTAGAAATTTCAAGATGGTCTCTAAATTTCTTTATAAATTTATCAGCTCTTCGCATGTTGAATATTAATTCTCCATTTTCTGCTTTTTCTTTGTCAAGGCCTTCAATTGTAGCTTCAAAGTTCTCCTATAGATTATCTGAATCCATTCTGATCTCCCTTAAGCTGTTAGACTTTCTCTCCAAGGGCCAAAAGCTCTGATACCAATTGTTAGGATTAGGTAATACTGAGAGGGGGGGTGAATTAGTATCACAACACTTATTAAAACTTTTCAACCAATTAAACATTGACCATATACATGAAGAAATGAATAGAACATAAAAAAATAACACAGTACTCATAACACCATATTTTGTTGTCAAGGAAACCCTGGCTAAGGGAAAACCCCGGTGGGGATGGTACCCACAAGCATGTACTAAAGTATAATGTCCCTGTAAGGAGACCTAGCCCTGTTAGGAGCTGAATATTACATAGTACATTTCCTTGTAAAAGGAATAACAACCTTGTTAAAGGTTCAAAACACCATGTTAGGGGCCAACTAAGCTTACAGCTCTTACAAAGTAATTTTGTTTACAAAGTGTTCTCAGTCATGAACAAAACAAGCATCACTAATGCTTAGATAGTTCCTTTATAGTTCATCAATAATCTTTGTCATTATCTGCTCTTCCATTCACACATCACATCCAAAAACTATTCTTCAATTACCACTTCAATCACTTCAATCCATCACATATCTTTATCAAAAAGATCTTGCATATATATCTCACAACTTTGCAAATTTGGCTCCCAATACAAATATTATAAATTTGGCTCTCAATAAAAATACATTTATTAAGGTAAATATTAAATGCATATTCGGTGCTCTTAGATAATCAAAGTGTAGGTTATCAAAAACCATAAGCCAACTCTGATTTCCTGGAGTCCATGTCATACTCTCTCAATCTTCGCTTCTGTCCAACTGCTCTGTATCATTGTTCTATTGTTGTCTGTCTGTCTTCAAATCTCCCTAACTTGCTATAAACATATCATAAAAAAAATCAATCTTAGGTGGATGTCACATATACATCATACTATCTTCCTCTAAGCTCACTTTCCCTAATTCATCGATCTCAATCTTCGATACCCAAAATACATCTGTATCTTTGCTTCTGTACTTAGTTGATTTCAGAGTCATCAAAACTTAACTTTATAAGAATCAATCTGTAACCCAGATATGTTTCCATAGTTGACAACCAAAAATTGGATCTCACCATGTAAAATAGATCACTTTCCTACATTAAATTCAAGTGTTTAATCCTCGAGCAAGATAATAATATCTCATTTTGAATAATTAATTCATGTGGATCACATTTCTAGCATTGCACTTGACATATGTTTCTCTGAAGTTCCTTGATTGATAAGTTGGTGTCTTATAGGGTGCTGCTATGGAAAATGGAATAGGGTTTTTTTGGATGAATGATGTATTGTAGTCATGTGAAATACTGGACGAAAGAGATTTAATGATGTACACACATAGTGTGATGGATCAGCATGGAGAAATGAAGTAGATGAAAGTTTTCAATTATGGATGCACGAATAAACATAATGAGACCAAAGAGAATAGAACCAATAATTTCACACACTATGTTGCATTAGAAAATTAAATTTTATGTTAGCTTTAATGGTGGCTTTTGTATTTTTTATTTTTTGTAGTTGTTGGCTTTGGCGATTTTAAAACATTAGGATTGTGGAATTTGGATTGGGTATCTATATTGCTATATTTTGGGAATCAGATGAATTTTGTGTACTAGATCAGATTGTTAAATTATGCTTAATGTACCATCCTAAAAAGTTAGCACCTATAATTAGATGCTTTATTAGGCCTCATTTTGGCAATTTTAAGATTTCATGTTTGTTATGATTGATCCAACAACCTAGCTCCTTTTTTAAGCATCTTCTCTTTACCCCCGACTCCCCCTTGAAATTTTGTCCCATTTTCCTAGGTATAGGATGCCTAGGCATCCTATACTCTGACATTTGAGCCCAAATTTGAATGGGTGGTATGTTATGATGTTTTAGTGGGATTGCTAGATTTGTAGTCTGTGTACGTCAGTTTTAACCCCTTGAAATGTTGTGAGAGGTATATAAGTGGCCTGCCTCTCCTCATTTGGATATCCATAATCAATAATTCAAGAACCATAATCAATGTTTCATGTGCTCTCCTATGATTTCACATCTAAGTGTCCAATATCAAGTTCCAAGCATTTTTCATGCATCTAAGCCATTTTGAAGGCAATCTTCTCCATTGTATCAAGATTATCTTTCATGGTGGCCAAGTATAGGAGTCCTTAATCAAGAAAGAAGATCCTTTTGTCCATCTACATTCATTTCATTCATCCATTCCTCAAGGCAAGAGTCTATCAACTATGACAACATTCAAAATCTTGGAGTGTCATTCATAGATCCATGCATTTGTGAAATAAATATGTGATTCATTCCTACAATCCAAAGGTAAACAACTAGATTCAAGTAACATACAAACATCTTCATAAATATGTGCGATCTCAATATCTATTTATGAAGGTATATATATTTATAGAGTAGATCTAATATATGCCTTTACATTAACATACTTTTCTTTCATGTGATTGCATTTATATTCCAATGTTGATTACTAAATAAGAGTTTGACCAAGGAAAATCCCTTTCAAACCAAAAATTTCCCATTTTTATGTGTGTAGGAACAAGTAGCGAACCTACCATTACATATTCAGAAGGTACAGGATCTGACTGATAAACTATAACTGATTGAATATTTGAAGATGTTAAGGTTATGATCATCAAGCTGCAAAAATTTAATGTAAGACATTAAATCAGTTAATGTATTGTATTATCATTGATGTTAACTTGATATAATCTAATTGGTTATATACATATTGTCAGAGACTTCAAAGAACCAAAGAGATAAAGGTTAAGTTATCAGTAATGCATAAGAGCTCATTATACACCAAGTGACAACAAACACTGACGGACAGTGCACCCTAACGGATAGAGAACCCCGAGAGAAGATTCACAATGATACCCAAGAAAGTTTCCCGAGCAAGCATTACCGAGTAGAACCCAAGTAATACCCAAGTAGAACTGAAATTCATGGTGTTTCCCAATGGACAGACAACCCCGACGAATAGAGATGCCCGAGGATAACTGAAGTTAAGACCGAGCAAACAAGGAGTTAAACACCAATAAGAACGGAAGTTCAAAAATGACAAAAGACTTAGCTAGAAAGAGATAAATATGGAGTTAACTAGTTGATCGCATTGTTTTCATCTACAATTTAAAAGCCATATATAAGCTAGTGATTAAAGCTATTTTTATTCCAGTTGTCAAAGAGAAATCTGCAGGATAAAACTAAAGAAAGCTCTAAAGCAAGAATAGCGAGAATTGTGGATCACGCCAAGAACAATAAATTCAAGGAATTAGAAATGGTAAAATCATGTCTATAAGAGAGACAACATAATTCATTATTAAAAAAGGGGTGAATAGAGAAGAAGATGCTGAAGAGAATACTAGTGAAGAAGACTTCATAGAGTCCTGATCAAACAAGTTGAAGAACAGAGCTAAATATTTTTGCAAACACCGAGCAATAGAGAAGCAAAAACATCATTGAGCAGAAAGAAGTGGAGCAGGGAGTTTTTTAGTGGCGATTCTTCACCAATTGGTGAATATGTCCAATCGGGCATATAGAAATTGGCAAAAAATGCGTAGTATACTGGTTGACCAATTCACCTAGATTTTATAAAAGACATGTATAGTGGTCGGGTTGTTCGCCACTATTTGTACATAATTTCACTAGGGTAGTGGGGTTGTTCACCCATGTATCTATTGTATATTTACTATTATTCACCACAGATTAAGGAAGGGGGTATTTATTAAGGATCACCATTCGCCAAAGGTCCATTTTCCCAAGTGAAAGTTTTATTTGCACTAGGACCCGATTCGCCATGCATCATAATTTACCATGTCCCAAATTCCCACCCTATTTTCCTAGTCAATTACATGAAATTACGCAGGGTTCACCAAATATTAGTTGTTATCATATGCAATTTTTGACCCCTTCACCAAAATTTGAAATACGCATTTGTATATAAGGATAGTTTCAAGAGATTTAGTAGTACAAAAGTTCAGTTGATTATGAGCTCACAATTGCGATCGGTAGCGAACCGGAAAGACTACGAGTCCTTGGTATCTTATTCAAGTAAAATTTTATTGCAGCCTTAATTTGTTGGAGATGTTGCAGTCAAAGTTAAATAGGAAGAGGACTATTGAAGGTGGAGATGTCCAAGAGAGGCCAACAAAATGCATAAAAATATCTTCATACTTTGGTGGGGCTAGACACAGTGGTGTTGGTCAAAGTGAGGAAGGTATGTCATTAGAGGAACCTGTACAACTTCAAGGTCATCAACTTACATAGGAGTCTATTCAAAAAACTGGGGAACCTAATAAATCTGGTGACAAAGTTGCAGAACCTGATATCTCTGATGAAGATGACCTTGAAGATGAATTTCAAGTAAATAACCAGTACCAGGATTAATCGATCAAATTCAGTGATGATGATGGTTCTATTAATAGTAACACTAAAGGGAGAAGAAAATCAAAAGAAAAAATTGATCGTCAATGGGAGATGTTCAGGAGATTTAAATTTGATTGGGCAAAAAATTATCCATTCATTGAACCCGTGGACAATCCAAGTGTAGGTGAGCCACTAGTAGAATATAGATGTACAATTTGTAGTTGGAAGTATAAAAAGGAAAAGCGGTTGTAGCTTAAACTAGACACCATAGAGAAACATGTTGGTAAGGTTTACAAAATCTCAACTGCAGATGGAAAGGAAATAAAAGTGGTAAGATATAAAATAAAGGAGCAATGTAAAAATCAAAGGAATGCTGAGGAATATTATTTGTTTCAAAAATTTAAGATGAAGCCTGGTGAAGTTCAAGGTTCTATTAATGTTATTTTTGCAAAATTAAGTGAAGTAGAAGAACGCGGAAAAGTTGTTCAATTAAGTAATGTTTTCCATATTTTGAGTAGAGGGAATCCAATGAAAGACTATCTAGAAATGAGTGGTTTGTTACACTTTCTAAAATTTCCTAACTATCCTATCACTCATAGGTCAATAAACAGTGGATGGGAATGGGCAAGTTGTATTGCCGAGGTTGAAATAGAGGATGTACAAAGAAAAATAAAAGAGTCAACCTTTATTGCATTGTCCTTAGACGAAGTTACGATAATAGATAATATGTCATGGGTATGCATGCATGTTTATACTATACAAAATAATGTTTGCCAACCACATCTAATTAGTAAAGAGCCATTTAATTGAATATGGAGCTATGGATGAATTGACAATAGCGAAGAAGTTTATCTATGTTGGAGCGGATGGAGCTTCAGTAATTCAAGGTCAAAGGAATGATCTTTGCAGAAAGATGCAGGCTTCTTGTTCACCATATGTTGTTGTCATTCATTGTATGGCCCACAGGATGAATTTTTTTTTTTAGATTTGTGAAGAAGTTTCCTTTAGTAAACAAGGTTGAAGATTTAGTAAGAGAGTTGTACTCATATTCTTGTCAAAGTCCCAAACATTTTAGGAAATTTCAGCACTTTGCTGATGGAATTACCAATGGAAACAAGCTTCTAAAAGATGTTGATACCAAATGGATCTCTTTCCAGATGGACCAGGGCATCAAGTTTTTTCTGAATATTAATCTTTTATTGGACTTATGTACGAAAATCATGACAATGCAGAAAATTAGAGATGTGGCGACCTTCTTCGGAGGTTAAGCAATATAGAGACACTTTTAAATTTAGCATCTCTTCTTCCTATGCTAGAAGAAATGATGTTCATTATGAAAATATCCCAGCAAAGAGCCATGTATATTGCAGAATATGCTCATTTGAGAAAAATGTCACGCTAAGCCCTCAATAATCTTTATCAAAATGACCCAAATTTATTTGATGAAAAATTTCATCACTGGAGGAAACTAACAGATTTGGACAATCCTAATAATTATTTAAAGATTATTGAAAATGGAGATTTATGTGTTTGCGTAAGGGGATTTCAAATACCAATGTACTACAGTGCCCCAAAGAAGTGAGCTACAAGAGGTACAAGGGAAGAGTTTGCCAAGATAATCGAGTCTATAGTAGCTAATGCAAGGGACATAGCCTATAAAGTTTCCTTTGAAATAAGATCCTAATTCCAACATGAACAACTGATTGAGGCCATGGCAATTGTGTTTCCTTAATATTGGCACTTAAACTCTATGGAAGATTATCGTAATAGGTTGTTGACTTTGATAAAGGAATTTTTCAAATGTGTAGAATTGAATGGAGTGACTATCAATGGAATTTTAGATGAAGGTCTTCTTAGACAACAATCAGGCACTTTTGCAAGGAATATGAAGCATCAATATCAATTAATGCATAAACCACATGCAGAGGGCCCGACAACAACGCTTTGGATAGAACTAAAATAGTGCACAATGTTGCATGATGAAATTTTAGAGTTCTTCAAGCTTGTTGATCTATGTCAAACCATGATATTGGGTTTGGTGGAGGATGAGAGAGTTTTCAGTGCTTTGGGCTTCCTAAAATCAAAGCTAAGAAACAAACTAGACAATAATTTTGAAACATGCTTGAGGGTATACACATCTAGATATGATGTCAATACTTTTCCTTATCAAAAAGCAATGGAAATATGGAAGAAAAGATGAAAAAGAAGAGGGTGGGCAACACCATTAACCAATCTCCAACTTCGAGTGGGACAACTACAGGTGGCGATGGGAGTGGAATTTATAGAAGTAGAGGTCAGAGTGAAGAAGAAACAAATGAAAATGAAGAGAAAAATGAAGGAACTGGAATACCAAAATTAGATGATGATGATGATGATGATGCAGACATGAATTGGAAAATTTAGGAAATTTCTTCTAAATTAGCAGTAGCAATCAATAGGTATTTTTTGAACTTATTAACTACTATATCCTATCATTCAATGTTCATTTTAGAAAAGAAAGAATGGATTATGTTTCATCATTAAAATTTGAGAACGAAGAGTATCATTACTGTAGTATGTATCGTATCATCAATGATCATTCATATTTGAATTTGAAAATTGAAATTCCTGAATGAAATTTTGTATTCCAATAGCATATAACGGAGTAAATCAACAAAGAATAACTGAATAAAATAAAGTAACTCAATGTACATTAAATTGAAAAACATGAAAATTAGATGTAGCACAAATTGTTTTGTATTCATTTGCAATACATTACAATTTACAGTAGTTCAAAATTCAGAGCAATCTTTGTAGGTCAGTCCAAACATCCTCTGATGGCAGAACAATTTGGTTCATAGTATACTCACACTCCTACAACTTTGTTAGCAATTCATATTTGGAAGTGTTACTTGACAACACTGTTGCTTCTAAAACTCCATTCAAATTTCTCACTAGTTTGATGAAATCCATGAATGTATCAGGAGATATGTCTGTAGGAAGAAAGTGTAAATCAGTATTTATTTTTTCATGCAACCTTTTTTTGTAAGTTTCTCTTCCAATGAACTTATTTGCGTCAAATCCCTTAGGCAAACTAAGACTTTCCAATTTCACTTTCCTTTGTTCCATCTTTGTGATCTTCTTCTTATCTTTGTCATCCAATTCCTGTGCTTCCTGTAGCTTCTCAAATTTTTGAATGATACTTGATACCTTTACTAAGGCATCAAGGTGGGTGCTAATTCCCTTGGTTGATGGATAACTATCACTCTTACTGTAGAGTTGTTTCATAATATATTTTTCTTTCTTTTCTTCCTTGTCAACATCCTTGTTCTGTTCAATGTTCTTATGGAGCTTCAAATAACATACTCTCATACTTTGAATCATTTCAAACCACTCACACAAGCTAAGAGACATCCACAATATTTGGCCCCAAATGTGTTCTTTAGTAATCTTCACTAAATTATTACTAGTATTTATTAAAGTTTGAATTGTATTATTGGCTTTCTTTAGTTCTTCTGCCATTTGTTCCCAATGATTGGCTTTATCCACCTGAGAGTCCAATTGCTTTTGTAATTCCTGGTTGGAGGCAACATTACTCTCTGCGGTTTTAAATAACTTTTGTGAAGTAACTCTTTCTTCCTCTATTTTTTTACTAATTTCTGCCAATTTTCCCCTTAGTGCCTTCAGCTCTGCCTGCTCCTGTTCCTTCATTACTGCCTCTGTAAGTTTCTGCTCTGTATTTTCTGATGTAGAGGTCAATTTTTTAATCTTTTTCTATAATTCTTTCTAACCGTTCTCTGAAGCTTTCCTCTTTTCTTTTTCATTGGAAATGTCTACCTGTAACTTTTCTATACTTTTCTCGAGCTTACTTTTCTCTCTTTACAGCTTTAGTGGTGCACTGTAGACCACTTGGTTTGTAGACTTTGACACATTGATTTTGTCCACATTTTTTACATTGGAAAAATCCATTTGGAGAGTGCTAACTTTAAATTTAGATGAATCTATCTGACTCTCTAGTGGGTTTCCATCTTCTTTTGGTGGAATAACAACCATGACTCCATCATGTCTCTGTTTGGGTCATATGTTGGAAAAATCATGTTGGATGCAGGTTGTTCCTCTACAGCTGCAGTAAGGGCACCATTCTGCAATGTCTTCTTTATTTCTTTATTCTTGGTTGTTGTTTCTACAAATTTATTATAAAAATATTTGAAATGAAAATATGGTGTTGCAAAAGGATTTGAATGTTTGAAAGGTGAACTAGAGCTTGCAATACCTGTTGATCTAACTAATGTTGTTTGAGGATTTAAACTTTTAGAGGGTTTTGCTAAACTTGAAAGTGTAAAAAGTTCTTTAGGACCGAGTCTCAATGTTGTGGTCATGGAAACCATTTTCTTCTTGACACTATCTTCCTCTATACTTGTTTTTGGTAGTCGCTGACTCCACTATGACTCAGAGTAAATGTAATTGTTAGATTATCATCCACATTGTCTGGATCACTATCGTATGCCATGGTAGGATGCTCCAAATTCCATAATTTTCTAAACTTTATATCCTCATCTATTTCATCCAGATCTGCACTATTCTTTGGTTCACCGAGATCCTTTCTCATACTCCAAAAATTATTCATTTTCGTTGGAGTCCATTTTATATCATTACATTCTTCTGCTATTTTCTTTGGTATTTTTTTGTTTGATGGATGAGCAGATTTTTCATAGAAATTGTAGGACATTCTAGGTTATACAATGCCCTGGTTTATTGATGTAATAATTTGTGATGACAACTTTTCAACTAAAATTTTTTCCTCAGCAGAAACTTTCTCCATCTCTTTTGTAATGTCATCCCAGCTATCCTTGTTTTTCAACTTCTCTAGCAATGGTTTACTTTCATGTTGAAATAAGTTTGCAGATTTCTTAATGGCAACAGGCATTGTTTGAGTGACATTGAGTGGATCATACTTCTAGTACCACTCTAAATCACATTGAAAAATTTCTAAAAAACATTTTGCCACTTTGAATGCCTTTCTCTCAAATGTTAACCCTCTAATTAAGAAAGGTAAGGAAGGGAATAAGCTCTTCTTCGACTGGCCAGTGAAGAGTCTATCTGTGCTCTCTAGTTGTAGTACATATTCTATTGCAAACACCCTGTCTGTCACATGCATTAGAAGTTTGTGGAGTTGTAGTTCTGATCCACAAAACCTTAGCACAGTGTATTCTTCCATTAAGTACCAATCAACCAATTGAATTGTGCTTCCAAGTTGGATGCAATCCCTACATGAAGCAGATAATTTGGACATTGGAGTGCTTGTTAATTTTTTATACAATGATGTCAAAAAGAAGTCTACAAAATTGCTGTAATTCCTTCTATTATCATACATCCTTATCTGAGGTGTCCAGTTATATATTGGAGTACCTGTCAGTCTTTTCCCCCATTGAATTTCAAGCTTGTTGTCGTTGCTCATTAATATTGCAGCATGCTTGGCTAGCTGAAGATAGCACAAGTAGGCTGTAAACCTAAATGTCTTAGAATTTCCTCTTTTAATCAATTCTAATTGTTCTCACATCGATTGAACCACATGTCCAACAAAATTATATCTTGTTGGTTCATTGACACAATGGATATCCCAAATCAATTGAAGAATGCTGACACCCACTTCCCTATTGTTTTCCAATCCCAGGAAAAATGCTAGCGAGGATATAGTATCCTAAACCCATGGCACAAAAATGTTAAAATCATAAGGAGGCTTATGGTTCTCATCCAATGAAGCCTTTGCCTCTGCAACTATTAGACCCTTTATAAATGAATCTTTTGTGTTTGGTGTGACTACCTCATATTTGTCTTCCAGTAATCTAAGGTCAATAGGACATTACAGTTTTGTCGGTCAAACCCTAGGTCTAGCAAACTGAGAAATTCTTCCTGGGTTATTGATAAAATTTCTTCCTAATTATTTTTATTCACAATTTCTTTTCTTTCTTCATCATAGTTTTTTGCACAAATCAAGACAATTTTTGGGCAAGGGAAAACTTTGGGTAACAACATGCAACCCAAACCTACATCCCACAAGCAACTTTATTCATTTTTGCACCATTGGATTAAATTTTATAAATTCAGACCTATTTGGCCTAGTAGCCTTACTTCACAATGTATGTTTAATTGATATAACTCTCCTTTGACCGTCGATAGCAGGATCATAAACATCATGATACTCATCAGTGAAACCAGGAATTTCTACTAGTTTTCTGCAGTTTATTAAAGTTTTCCCATCTGCTTTCCCTTGGCCTTGAGTTTTCTCTTTCCCCATTGTTCTTCAGAAGAATGAAAAAAACACAGAATCACAGATATTTAGTACCAAAATCACAGCTAATAACTAACTAATTAAGAAAACCCCAATTTAAGAAAACCCTAATTGTACATGCAAGAATTAAAATTTCAAAATCAAGTTAAACAAATTTTTGACATTACTAATCGGGATGCATCAGGCTAGATTTCTTACCCAAAATTATATTTTGAAATCTAGATAGATAGAAGTTAGAACGGCTAAGGCTCTCACAAATTACAGTCTTGAATTCTTCGGTGATAGTTTAACAGTTCTTTTTAGTTCTACTGCTACAAGCCTGTGAGTCGATAGGTTTTTAAAAAAGAAATGTTAAAAACCTTTCGTTAAATGTAACAAATTAAATGAATATTGCACGTCTCACATGTCAAATTTTTGGAGTGATTTAAATGAATAATAAATTAAAAATGCGTACAAATTAAATATTAATTACATGTGTCACATTTTTGGAGTGAGTTTTCAGAAAATGTCTTTGAAACCCATAGTACTTCTGAAATACAACTTCAACCATTCATCTCTCGTAATACAATGATTTTTATAATACACACTAATGAATATAATCATTAACTATATTTACTTAGAATTCGTGCATTCGAGAATACCTTATCCATGAAATTTGAATCAGTCACCATTAAATGATAAAGTTTGGAAACATTTAATTATTACATGAAACAAAAGTGCAACGCAATTTTTTTTATTATATTAGGAAAAATTTCATTACAAATTTATAATTCAATGACGCCCATAGTCCATATCTATTAACGATTCTTATAATCAAAACAAAAAAGAAAATCACTTCGAATTTCTTAAAAAAAATTTATATATTTTTTAAACATACGTCATTACAAATTACATCATTGCAAAAACCCTGGTAAGCTACTACCACTAGAGGGAGACACAATAGAGACTAGGTAGACTCAGGGACAGGGATAGGTCAAAGGGACAGGGATAGAGGGAGACATAGTCAGGGACTATCCGACTCAGGCTCCCTTCCTTTTGTGTGGAACTTTGAAGAGAGGATAATCTCAGAGAATTCTTCTAGCCATCGATAGTCCTTAGTTTCCTCCAGTAGGTGCCACTTCTGGAGGAAATCCCTCCCAATATGTGCCCACTTTCGATGATGCATGAGCTGCTCAACATCAAGTTTTAGTAGAAGTGGTTGTCTAGGCATATTTTCTCCTGGTTGTAGAATCCTAGGCAAATTATTTTCCCAAGGAATTCTAAACCTAATTTCTGCAAACACGACAACACTCACATCATCGCCGAGGTACTCTTCCTCTGATAACTTTCCTCAGAAGCATGAGAATATCCACCTTTTCCCCCCAAGTCCAACAAATATGCCAAGAACCAAGAAAAAATATTAGTGTTAACTCTATACCTTTTTTCACTCTCCAGAAATTCACGTCCCAACACCATCCTTATAGCCTCCTTGGTGAAGGCTCCCAACTCCGTAGCAACAAACGTCGAGATTGGTTCTGTGACCAGGCCCCAAAAGGCCTTCTGATCCTCTAAGGCAGTGCATCTTAAATGAATTGGAGTGTCCATCTAAAATCAAACTGATATTAGCATTCTATTTTATGACAAAAATCAAAGAGAACCTAGCACCCGCAGACTATTTCACAAATATGTTTTCACAATCGTAAATTAACGAGCATAGATCATCTATTTATAAGCTCTGATTTAAGTTCTTTTTGTCCCCTAAAGATCTAATTAATTTTTAAGTTAAATGGTAATTACCCTTCAAAAATCTCCAAATCTTTCATATTTAATGCAACAGTGGGTGAAATTGGAAACAACACTTATGATAAGACATTTGCTATCTTGGGAATAATGAAGGCTGAAAGGATCACGTCATGCAGGTGGACATAACAATTCTTTATTATAAAGAAACTTGAAACCTGTGCCCACTCCACAGAAATAATAAGCAAAGTACATTAGCTGCGAAATGGCAGCAGGAAATGAAGCTTTACCATTGATGTAACATCATCGAACGGTCAGAAAACAATGTCCTTAGATGACATGATATTTTAATTTAAGCGTTAACTTTAAGGCATTATTCTATCGAGCTAATGAATACATATCTGTCATTGAAAATTGAAAGGCTCCATCTAAGCAGTCATTAATTGACATTACTTTAATTGATGTCATCTACTCATCGCCATTAATTAATATTTCTATCTAATATTATCGAAGATTGCCAAAAGAATTCTACTTTTTTATGTCAAAAAATGAGGTCACAGACTCACGCATCCATTGGATTACAACATATCAAGGGTCAAAGATGAATTTCAGGCCTATTGTTGGTCTTCATAATCTTTATGACAAACTCTTGGTGGAATCATAAAATGTGGTATGGTTGATCGTGGGCTTATTGGTACGATCAATCATACCACGTGTCATGATTCTGCCAAGAGTTTGCCATAAATATTATCAAGACCAACAATAGCCCCAAAATTCACCTTTGGTCATTGATATGTTGTAATCCAATGGACGTGTGATTCTGTGATGTCATAGTGATGGTACCCGATGTAACTTCAACATCAAATCAGAACCATTGGATTAAGAGAGATGAATGGTGGAGGGTGCATTTCGGAAGAAATGTGGTGACATAACTCCTTTACTGAAAAATATCTCTGGAATCATCACACATATCAGTCTTTGAGAATGAAAACTTAGGATAATGAAAATTTAATAATTATTTGCAATTATTAAATCGCCATACCAACTATACAACTATTGTATTAAATCGCCAATTTTATGTGTGTTTTTGGAAAATATTCACCATGACAAATAAATTAATTACAATATTTGGAAAATAATTTCACCAATTAATTAATAATTTTCAGTATAAGGAAGTCTGATTCGCCAATTAAATTAATAATTTTCCTATTAAAAACATTTGTTGTCGCCATATTTTTATACTGGTCCCCAAGTGGTTTTTCCCTTAACAAGGTTTCCACGTTAAAAATTCATGTGTCAAATGTGTATATGGTTCATTGCTTTGATGTTTTTCTTTACACATTACTAAAACATGATTGATCAATAAACACTGAGTTATTTACTATATTTCGGTAAAGGCTAGACTGTTATTTGGTAAAGCTTAAGAATAAGGTTTAACAATGGACTCCGAGCAGTAGTTATTTGATAAGATTATTTAAAGGCATACATCTTGTAGGACTAAAGATAACTAGAGGTTTATAATTGTGGTATAAATTTTTGAGTTGATTTATTGGATTACCTTTTGAGGCCACTAATTCACCCCCCCTCTCAGTTATTCTAACAATTGGTATCAGAGCTTGTGTGCTTGAAAGGAAGGTTTAACTACCTAAGCTAAAGATCACAAGATGAGCAAAAGGGATGTGCCTAAGTTGAATAGGGACAACTTTGCATCATGGAAAAGTAGGATAAGACTCCACCTATCAGGTATTGGAAATGATGTTACTCAATACTTGGATACTGAATATGTGTTGCCTAATGGACCTCACACACTTGGTCAATTGAGAGAAAAGCATGAGCACAATTCTGTGATGATAGAACTTGCTTCATCACTCTCTGATGTTGAATTTGAAGATGTCAAAACATGCACCACTGCAAAGAAAATGTGGGACAAATTGAAGCTAGTACATGGAGGAGATGGAAATGTACTAAGAGCTAAGGCAGAAAGCCTAAGAGGAAAATTTTATGACCTAAGAATGAAAGAAGGAGAAAACATCACTCAGTACAGTTGTAGAATCATCAAAGAGGTAGTCAATGCTATCCAAGGAGTTGGAGGTGTACTTGAATAAGAAACAGTGATAAGTAAAATCCTAAGAACCTTACTGCATGTTTATGTTATTAGAGTATCTGCTATACAAGAAATGAGAGCATTAGCAAATAACAATGTCACTCTAGATAGTTTGGTTGGTAGACTTATTTCATTTGAGATGAATAACTTTGACAGCAGTGTCTTACCATCTATTGAGTCGGTATTCAAATCTTCTTTGAAAATAAGTAAGTCAAGTCATAAACAAAATATGAGAAATGATAGTGAAAGTGATAGTGATGACCAAGAACTTGATGAGATTGAAGCACTAATGGCTTGAAGATTTCAGAGAAGAAAATGTAGATACAAAGGTAAATTACCATTGGTATGTTTTAATTATAAAGAGATTGGACACTTTGCTGCTAGATGTTCTAAAAAAAGAAAAGAATACAAAAACAATGATATATTATATGAAAATAAGTTTGATAGAGGTGATGACAGAGATTACTGAAGCAACCGACAAGCTGATAGAAGAGATACCTAAGACTACAAGGACAAAGGGAAGAAAGCTTGTTACCTGGCTGAGAACAAAGCTGAGAATACTGACACCAAATCTAATGAAGATATTGAGGTGGTATTTGTTGCTATGAAGGATGATTCAGACGAAGAGGAAAGGTATGTTGAGACTGCACTCATAGCTAAGGTTAGAAAAAATGATGTTCAGATTATTGATAGTGGTTGTACTCACCACATGACTGGAGAAAAAGAAAAGTTTGAAAATTTTGAGTATTATAATGGTGGATCAGTAAGAATGGGTAATGACTCACCTTGTCTGGTTGAAGGTAAAGGAACCATAATTTTGAATTATCTAATCAGATGTGAAAATGCATACTGGGTAAAAGGACTTAATTATAATCTATTGATTGTTTCATAGCTAAATAGCACATGTCACCGAGTTGCATTTGAGAACAAAAAGGCAAATATCTTTAATGAATCAGGAAGGTTGATCAGAACTGGTGAATAGACAAAAGGTAACCTATTCTATCTTGATGATATTAAAACCACTTGTTTAATGGCTAGAAACGAAGACATATGGTTGTGGCATAAAAGGTTATGTCATGTAAATTTTGACAACATGATTAGGATAAGCAATAAAAGGAAAGTAAGAGGCTTATCGAGCATGTCAAAGCCTGGCCATGTCATGTGTAAGAATTGTCAAAAATGTAAAATGACAAACTCTAGTTTCAAGAGAAAAACCTTTACATCTAATTTCATTCTAGAATTAGTCCATACTGATCTATGTGAACCAATGAGAACAAAGAGTTACTATCATGATAGATACTTCATTCTCTTTGTTGATGATTATTCTAGAATGATGACAGTTATGTTCTTAAAAGAGAAATCAGAAGCATTAATCAAGATGTTTAAATGGTATAAAGCTATTGTAGAAAAATAAAGTGGTAAGGAACTGAAATTCTTAAGATCACATAGAGGAGGAGAATTTATTTCTGATGAATTCACTAACTTTTGTAATGAGCATGGAATTCAAAGACAGGTTTCTGCACTAAGAACACCACAGTAAAATGAGATTGCTAAAAGAAGGAACAGATCCATTGTTGATGTGTTAGAACATTGATGATTGAGAAAGGCATCACTCAAACATTCTGGAGAGAAGCTGTCAGTACTGTTGTCTACACAGTGAACAGAGTTCAATTAAAGAAAGACACCAATAAGACACCTTATGAGCTATGGTATGGATACACACCCAATGTAAGTTACTTTAGAATTTTTGGAAGTCAATTTTATATTTTGAAAGATGATAGCAATGGAAATCTTGACTCCAAAGGTGAAGAAGGAATATTTTTAGGGTATTCTACCAAAAGCAAGGCTTATAAATCTCTTAAAAAATCCTCTAACAAAATAATTGAAAGTGCAAATGTCAGATTAGATGAATTTGCAAAGAAAAATGATAAGAAAAGCATAAAAGAACTGGAAGACTACAACAAGTTTTTCTACAGTGAAGAATCTGACACTCTGCCCGAGCAACAGTGTATCACTCCCAAGTGATAGAACAATGCACCCAAGCATCAGGCTGCAAACACAAAAAATCAGGAAATTACTCAAAATGATGTTTCGAGCAATGGAGATCAAAATGAAGGTCAAGATGATGATCAGAATGATGAAGAAAGATATGAAACCATACTTGAAAAGTATGTCATAAGACACCATCCTCATAACCAGATCATAGGAGACAAAAAGGTTGGAATGAGAACAAGAAGTAAGTCAATAAACACTAGATGTTTAATTTGTGATTTGGAGCCTAAATCTGTCAATACTGCACTTGAAAATGAAGAATGTGTCAGTTCTATGAATGAAGAGATAGAACAGATTGATAAAAACAAAATATGGACATTAGTACCTAGACCAGATGACAAGAATGTCATTGGTACCAAATGGATATTCAGAAACAAGCTGTATGAGAATGGAGAAGTCACAAGGAACAAATCAAGATTGATATGCAAGGGGTATGCACAAGAAGAAGGTATTGACTATGGAGAAACCTTTGCACCCATTGCTAGACTAGATGGAGTTAGAATTATACTTGATTATGATGCATTCAAAGGATTCAAGGTATACCAAATGGATGTCAAGTTTGCATTCCTAAATGGAATACTAGAAGAAGAGGTATACATTGAACAACCAGAAGGGTTTTTTGATCCTAACAAAAGAAACATGGTTTGTAGATTACACAAAGCCTTGTATGGATTGAAACAAGTACTAAGAGCATGGTATGAAAGACTTCACTCCTATCTCATAAGTATTGGATTTGTAAGAACAAGTGAAAATAGTAATATGTATTTAAAAGAAGATACTGATGATAACATTTTGATTGCTGAAATATTTGTTGATGATATCATATTTGGTGGTAATGATATGTTATGCAGATTATTTGCTAATGAAATGAGAAAATTTTTTGAGATGTCAATGTTTGGGGAGATCAAATTCTTTCTTGGTCTACAGATTATTCAACAAGATGCATGGAGCTATATCACACAATTCAAATACATCAAGGAAGTGTTGAAGATATTCAAGATGGAAGATTCCAAACCAGTTGGAACACCTATGGCAACCAGACACAAGTTGATAAAGGAAGACAGGTCAACTGAGATAAATTAGACCCTATATAGATCTATGATTGGAAAACTCATTTATGTTTTTCATACTAGACTAGATATAGCACATGCAGTTGGAATAGTTGCAAGATTCTTTGATAATCCCAAGGAATCACACATGCCTGCTGTCAAAATAATTCTAAGATATCTAAAGAATATCGAGGACTATGGCTTATGCTATAAAAGAGAAGGCAAATTTGAGCTTCAATTCTATACAGATGTTGACTGGGATGGAAACTTAGATGAAAAAAAGAGCACAACAGGAGGAGCATTCTTCATGGGTGAAAGACTTGTCACGTGGATAAGTAAGAAGCAAGGATGCATCTCACAATCTACTGCAGAAGCAGAATATGTGGTTGTTGCTGCAAATTTCTCTAACATTGCATGGATCAAATAATTACTGGAAGGTATAAATATGAAAATTCTTGAACCAGTGATTATCTATTATGATACTACCAGTGCAATAAACATATCAAAGAACCCTGTCATGCATGCTAAGACAAAACATATTGCTATCAAATATCATTACTTAAGGGAACAAGTGCAAGAGAAAGAGGTGATACTAGAATATTTTCAATCCAAGGAACAATTAGCAGACATATTCACAAAGCCATTGCCTAAAGATACATTTGAGTACCTAAGAAAGAGACTAGGGGTCTGACCCTTGTCTATTGGTCACTAAGCTGACTAGGAGGCTGCATCAGCCTACACATAATCAAAAGATCATTCATGTGGATGCAAGAAAAGAGATGGACTAAAAAAATACATCAATACACAATAACGTACTTATCTACATCGAACACCAGAGTCATTATATTGTTGATGGAAAAGGAAATTCAAGGAGTATATTAAAAAAAAAGGAAGGATATAGTTTGGCATTACTATTAAAAAAAAGGAAAGATATAGTTTGGCATTACTATCAAGAAAAAAGAAAGATAAATAGAAATCATAAACGATTAATAATATAAAATCATTTTAAAAAAATGAATATGCAAACCATGTAGTCCTTCCTTGTTGTTCTCCTTCTTTATGCAATGTGGGCTCTCAGAATTGAGCTCACGATTATGCCAGCATAAGAATTCAAAGCAATTGTGGTTACCAAAATCAAAGTTTTGGCTCTCTATCTATAAGATTTTAGGGGTTTCAACCAAGAATCCATGATTGAAGGACTGATTGGTTGTGATTGAGGAGTTGAACTCAAAGTGAGTATGAGTTCAACTCTGCTTGACTGCCATGATTAAGGGATTGATTGACCTGTTAGCAAATAGATTGGAGAGATGACTTGAATAGACTGGTGAGTTAACAAATGGTATGGATGAGTTAACTGATTGCATGGATTAGAAGACTGAATTGAATGGAGACTTAATTGATCATTGAGGGAGGAATTAACAATAAGGATTGAATAGTTAGGAGAGATAATTCTGGAAGAAGGAATTGTGATTGAGAAGCTAACTCAAAGCGAGTGTGAGTTGGGAATTTAGGAGGATAATTATGATTTAAATAAATAATAAATTATTTATTTGTAGATGTGGGGATATTTTGTAAATAAATAATTACTTATTTATTTATGAGAGGAATTATTAGTTTAATTAAATAAATATAATTTATTTAATCATGAGAGAGGAATTATTAGTTTAATTAAATACACATAATTTATTTAATCATGAAATGGGGATAGTTAGTTTAATTAAAGAAAACAATTTATGTAATCATGAGAGGGGAATAATTAGTTTAATTAAATAAATATATTCTATTTAATCATGAGAGGGGAATAATTAGTTTAATTAAACAAATATCATTTATTTAATCATGAGATAAAATTTGATTTAATTATTACATAAATGTAATAATCAGTGAAGGTCGAACATTAATTCAATTTGATTATTTAATTAATTATAAGGAGACATGGAATAATTAAATAATGTTTAATTATTTAATTATTTTGTAGAAGAATAGGTGATGAAATATTGATTAGACGTTGAATAATTAATTAAAACTACTTAATTATGAAATTAAAGGGAAATGATGCTTTAGATCTTAGAATATGGTAGAAAGCCACAATTTATTAAATAATAACGATTATTAAATCAATTAAAGAGGAATATTAGTAATGTCATTGCATTAGAGAAATAGGTCATTTTTTGTTGGAAATAATGGAATGGTGTATTGAGAGGGGAGGGGTGAATCAGTACCCTCAAAACTTTTATTACTTAACCTTAATCTTTTTTACAATCGCTTGTATTACCACCATATATTCTATTATATCTTTGTGTATGTTATATCAAATCATTAACTCGATAAGCATGTAAACATTCATAGAAACATTTATGAAATGTATAGACACATGACACAAGATTTGATAATGCAGAAAACCCATGTTAGAAGGTAAAAATTGCGGTGGGGATGAAACCCACAAAGCTTCACTATCTGCAGAATGGAAGGGGTCGGTTAAGGCTTACAATTTTGATCACTTCTGATGATCTACCCTATTAAGAGTATTATGTAGAGACTGGTTAAGTTCTACTCTGTTAAGAGCTTTAACAACATTGTTTAGTGTGCACTCAGTTAAGAGATTTACAAAGGATTGTTAAATCCACCTTTCTTAAGGATTTCTTCTATTTGTTACACTTGTTAGAATGTAGTCAAAAATATTCAATGACCTGAGTATATGCAATCTATAATTGCTGATTACAGATCCAATAAAGATTACATGTATATTTATCACCTATTGTGATTGATCAATACCTCTGATATGCTCGGTAGCCTTGGTTCTTGTTCTTGATAACTGATTTCATCCTTGGTTGTTCTTCTGCATAAAACTCTTAGTTTGATCCATAGATGTGTTCCTCGGCTATAATCATCATCACACACGTGTTTTGATAGATTACATATCTATTTATACAATGATTTTGACCTATATGAGTTTCATGTATTACAATGATAACTCTATGATCGAAGGTTTACAACTTGACCTTGATCTCCTAGTTTGCATGTTTCTAATCAGTTAGACTGATTTAAAAAATTACAATTACATTGCTTGTCCCCCAAGAAATTGATTTAAAGCTAATAGAAAAGCTAAATATAAAACACAAGTGTTTTATTTGGCGTGGAAGTCATCCACATTTCTTGGGATTATAACTATCTCTCGGTAGACTGGTGCTCGGGATGCTCTTTGGTCTGTCGGGTTCCTTTGTCATCTATTCTGTTAGGTTGTACTGTACTCTGCTTGTCGGGTTCCTCTTTTAGGTTTGCTTTGTCGGGTTCCCTTGTAACATTTTTGGGTTGCACTGTGTCGTCAGGTTTTCTTGGAACATTTTTGTTGGGTTGCACTAAACCTAACTTTTGGTATTGGTGTTACCGATGGTTTCAAAATTGTTTTCCTTTCATACTAATGACAAAAATATGTCTTCAATTTTTAGGTGTCTACATTTTGCCCCTCTTTGATACAATACATTTTAGGTATTCTTTCAAAGAATAATTTGATAAAAATAATGCCTCAGTATGCCCCAATGGGGAAAAGGTGACAATGAGTTAAATGATGTCCCCTCGAGAGATTATTTATGCAAGAAAGGCATGACTATTCTCTTGAAAGAAGATGATGAATATTAGGTGAAATGATGCAAGAACATAATACTTAGTCATAAGTGGAGAATATTGGTAGGTTATTATGATTGTTCGATCATCATTAGTCATAGCGATTGTTCATAAGAATCATATTTTCTTTCAGGAAGGATCCATCTTGTATAAGACTAGCGACATCTGGTTTTAGGAAAGACATGCCCTATATAAGACTGACCAATAAAATGTTAGAATTGATTAATATAAAGTTAAGAGGGGAGAGAATGAGGATGAATCCTTGACTGAAACCCTTAGATTATAGTAAACAAAGAGCTTCCAATTTTAATAACCAAATTTGAATTCCAACTGAATTGAACAATATATTTCATCATTGAGCCACTTTTATTATAGCAAAACTTGAATATCATCATACCTAGATATTAAAGATCTAGGCATGACTATTCTTTTGCATTATAACAAGCACTTTGAATAGAAAAGGAATATGGGTCGATAAATCTAGGTTGAGCGTCAAGAGTCGAGGTATGTGTGGCATATCACAACTTATTTATCTATTGCAAGCCCTGCAATTAGATATTGCATGTGGTTGTGAAGGCTATTACCACAGACACCCAAAACACTCTATTAAGATTTCTCAGTCAACATCCTCTAGACAATAGAAAAAAAAATATGTCATGAACCATCATGGCATCTATAATAACTTAGGTGGAATCTTGGAGATGCATAGGAACATGAATTATGAAAATCAAGACATAATAAGACCAACTAGACTCAATAAGTAAGCAACCATACTAATTTTGTGTCTATATTTTTGTAGTTGCTTGGACATTGATTTGTTGATGTTTTGTTGATTCTATCAGATGAAGTATAGGGTACCCCGTATAAGACTGATCTGTCTGGTTTTGAGTGTTCCCTCCCTTGTCTAAAATAACATTATTTTCTTGGCAAAATATTGTGCCATGAGACTCGATTGATAGATAAGACAATGTGATCAATCTGACTGAGGACTTATTGATGAGTTTGACTATTTTGACTTGGTTTTGTTGAAGCTCAGATCTACTAAATGACATCATTCAATGCTTGTTTCAAAATGCAAAGGAATTGAATTGATATCAAAAAGAGATTTATTGCATTTTTTCTCAATTTTACAATTTTTTTGGTTTGTCCGAAGACAATTTTTTAAAGGATTGTTTTATAAATGTTTTTGGTCCACCATCGGGTTCGTAATATTTGGAGTCAAGGTATGTACAACGTATGACATAAGTGAAGGCCCTTATCACAGACACCCCATACATGGTCACCCTAGATGAATAGTTTTAAGTTTTTTTATTGTTTTTTAACTTGTTAGAAGATTTTCCATTTTTTGAGATTTTTCAGGATTTTTATTTTTTTTTTAGGTATTTTCAAAAAAATTTACAAATTTTTAGGTATTTTTTCAATGCTTAATGGATCATGACATTGGGTGCCCCCAGTCTAGACAAAGTGGGTATTTTATTGTAAAATAGCCATGGTGGATTGACTTTGTGCTGAATACGAGGCGTTTAGGACAAGGACAATTGAGAAATCTCAAGCCATGAAGGGTTTTATTGTAGAACATGGGTGAAATGATAAGTGATACTAGGTTAGAGTCATAATAGATGGTAGAGCAACGATCTCTACACATGATGCCAAATTTCCCAATTTTCACCATGGTACTTTCACAAGGCACCACCGAAGTAGTTTTCACCATAGGATGAATTTATTTCTCTTGTATTTATATTTTTGTGTTACCAAAGATGCTTGATTGTCAGGTTTTCACCAAGGTAACCATTTTTTTCTTTTTGCTTTTTATTTTTTTGCCTTTTTGAAATGGGTGTACTCTGACAATTATGAATAGTACTTGCACAAATGCAAGCTATTGATGGGATCTGATAGGGGCTCACCCTTTGATGTGGATATCTCATATTCTCTAGACCCATAGACTGATGTAATGATGTAAGGAACCAACCAGTTTGGTTCAAACTTTCCTTACTTTTCTCTTTATGTCTGATTTTTCTGATTTTATTAGGACTAGATCACCAACTTCAAAGGCTCTAGGGATGACCTTTTGTTGTAGCTTCTTCTAAGGTGTTTTTGATATGCTTGAAAATGTCTCAGTGCCTTTTGTCTCTTTTCATCAATCATTCATCCTCCAAAATGATGTGCTTGAGGGATACATGCAATGATGGGAGTTCAAACTCTATTGGCAAGATGGCTTCGGTACCGTATACTAGTGAATATGGAATGACACATGTGGGAGTACAAAAACTAGTACAATATTCCCATAAGGCGGGGTTGAGTTGGAGATGTCAGTCTTAACCAGCTTCATTGACTATATTTTTTAGAATTTAAATAATGTTTTTGTTTGTAGCCTCGACCTGGCCATTTCCTTGGGGAAAGTAGAGTGAGGAATAGCTATGGTGGATATGGAATTTTTTGCAAAGCTCGTCTACTTGCTTATTTTTCAAGGGGGGCCATGACCTATAATGATGGTGTGTAGAACACTGTACCAAATTATGATATAGTTCAGAAGGAACTTGGAAATCTATTTTCCAGTGGTGTAGGTCATTGGAATTACTTCAACCCACTTTTTGAAGTACTCGGTGGTTGTTATTGTGTAGGTCATTGCAAACTAGGTTGAAACCCCATTGCAAAAAGGGCCATGGTGATGTAAGTGGTTGCAGATCCAAATAAGGTGCATGGACGAGGTTCTCATGTATCTGACACTTTCTCCATTTTTGTACATATAGGCAAGAATTTGTTTGCATTGTGGGCCAATAATACCCAATTCTTAAAAGATTCTTAGCTAAGGTCAAGCCACTAGAATTAGCACCGCAAATGCCCTCGTGTACTTCTAATATCATTGTTTGTGATTCTTTCGAGTTGAGACATCTGAGGAGCGTTCCATCTAGACTACGATGACAAAGGTTATTGGCTATGATAGTGTAATTAGGTATAATAGAATCTTATAATAACACTAAAATCTCAACCAGAAGGAGATTGTTAAAGCAATTATTATTCCCAATATCAAAAAACAAAGAAAGATAAATAGAAAGCATAAACGATTAATAATATGAAATCATTTCAAACAAAATGAATATGCAAACCATGTAGTCCTTCCTTGTTTTTCTCCTTCTTTATGCAATGTGGGCTCTTAGAATTGAGCTCAAGATTATGCCAGCATAAGAATTCAAAGCAATTATGGTTACCAAAATCAAAGGTTTGGCTCTCTATTTATAAGATTTTAGGGGTTTCAACCAAAAATCCATGATTGAAGGACTGATTGGTTGTGATTGAGGAGTTGAACTTGGAATGAGTAGGAGCTCAACTATGTTTGACTACCATAATTAGGGGATTGATTGGCCCGTCAGCAAATAGATTGGGGAGATGACTTGAATAGACGTTGAATAATTAAAATAATTAATTAAAACTACTTAATTATGAAATTAAAGGGAAATGATGATTTTGATTTTAGAAGATGGTAGAAAGACACAATTTATTAAATAATAAAGATATAAAATAAATTAAAGAGGAATATTAGAAATGTAATTGAATTAGAGCAATAGGCCATTTTTAGGTGTCTATAGAAGTCTCATAAAGGTTGTGATAGATTTGTCAAAGTTAAATGATGTGTGATTTTACTAGTCTAGGTCAATGGATTTAGGAGGTGGATGGTTAAATTTGGTGGTAGGAATGACATGTTTGGTGACAAGAGTCACATGTCAATAAAAATATCGAGAATGGAGGTGAAAAGATCAACTATAATGCTAGCAATGGGAGTATAATGTTCAATGAAACAGTTGGCACCAAACTCTTTAAAAGACAACAAGGGGGCATATCTTGTGTTGGAAGAATTCAACATAGCACTCATGAGATTAGCATTAATATCCTTCTTTTAATCATCATAAGATTTGCATTCTATACCTTGAAATCTTTGGTTCAATCATAAAATTGAATGGGTTTATATATTCCTTGTTCATAAAGGCCTATTAATTTACATTGATAGTTCATAAATATATGCATTTGATTTGTGTTGTAATATATATTAGATTGGAAACAAGAGGTGAATTTATTATTGGATAACTATGAACTATTGAAATTTTAATTTTTCTTCCATAAGAAGACTAAATGGAAATAAGGTATTTATGTGTAATGGGTAGAATTTTTACTTTTGGATGGGATCAATGTGGGATTGAGAGGATACTTGTGCCTGGATAGGATCAATATGATCAATATTGGTATTTTTACTATGAGTTAGTTATAGACAATTTTGATCATACATTAGATAAGGATCTTGATGAATGATTTATTCCTCGCTTGTGATATGGTTACATTACCCTTAATCTTGATATCTCTTCAACCATTTAAATCTTAGATGTAGTTTCTCAACTTTCAGCTTTAACAAGTGGGATCATTTATATTGTACCACCCTTATCAATCTTGGATTCTATTAATCTTATGGATGACATGAAAGGAGTGGATTTCCTTTACATATCATCTTACAATGGTTTAGTAATGACAATTATAAGGGGTCTTGATAACCTTGATATGCGTGTGCTATCTAATGGTGTGACACAAAACCTCAAATTCATATTTTTGAATGTAATTCTAGCAGCCCTTAGATGAAATCCTTCATAGCTAGGTTGGTTTGATTAGACTGATAAATAAATGCTTATGTTTTAAATTTTTGGGTGACAAAGGACTTAAGAAAGAGGATAATGCAACCAATTTATTGTTTTAAGTGTGAGGTGTGTCAAGAACATCCTAGTTCTAATACACGTTTTGGTACATAAATATTTTATGCACTAGAATTTTTTCCTTTTGTGAGTTTGATTAATATATTTCTTGGCAAATGATTTAATAAAGAAATGGATTTTTAAATTAAGATTAGGATTAATGGTTGGTTGGATATTTTTAGATTAAAAATGGATGTGAGGTTATTTTTATGGATTATGATTTAGATAGATTGATGGGTGATTTGATGGTTTATGGGTTAGTGGAATATGAACTCTAGGGGTGAATGGATGTTTTAATTGTTTAGGAACTATTGGGATGAATGGATTATGATTAGGATTAATACAAAGGGATGTAGCCTTTAATGGATTAGGATTAGTCTCACATAGATTTTTATTTGGAAATTTTCCCCAACATAAGCTTTTATTTTAATAATTTGGGGGAAGCTTAACTCATATGCTTATCAAGTACCTACCCATGACATCTTTACTTTGAAATAGAAATGATCTAGTAGGATATAATCTTATTTAGTGTTGTGTGAACCATTGAGGTTATTGAGATATTCATCAAGCTTTTATCATCAATATATTTGTCTTGATTGTTAAGTCCTTCATAATCATTATCATTCTTAAAGGGAGATTTGAACAGTAGATTAAAAAAGGGGGTCAATAATTTCTTACTTAGACTGGGTTAAGATTCACAAAATTTTAACTCCAATTTTTACATAGGCTTGATAAAAGCAAGAAGACAACAAGGAAACACTAATAACTAACTACTCAATTAGACTGTTTGATTTCCTTTTATCACCGAGAGGCTCACACCTAAATAAGGTTACTGTGGAAGTTACACGGGAGTGGGACTTGGTGCATCATGTGAAACAATCTCTAGGATTTTTTAAGTTAGCTCTTCATTCTATTGATTTTGAGAAAAGGGAGAACACAAGAAATAAATTGGCTAAGGCGATGCACCAAATATTTTACAACCCTTTTTATTTCCCTTAAAAAATTACAGGAACAAGCAACCTCAAAAGATTGAGCACAGAATGTCACAAGCTCTTTTTTGTTAGAAAGATAACATAATGCAAAAATCAAACAAATATTTAGATCTGTCTGTGAGAAGCACACATTAAGGTTTGTAGGAGTTGTTCCTATTATCTCACTAAAATAGTTATTGAGTATGAATTTTTATCACTGAATGGCCTAGTGTAACCCTAAATCACAATCTATTATAGATGGTAGGAGTATAAAACATGATTAAAAAAATGTACATCTATGATGAAATTATAAAAGATTGAAACAAAAAACAAATAATAACTATGTTCATCTAAAATTACATTGAGTTTAAAATCATCTACAAAACCAAAGTGAACACATAGTAGAGTCAAACTAGGCACAATCTAATAGGATTTTTTCCATTGATTAACTTAATACAACGATAAGGCTAGAGAATGAAATTGTAAATAAATCAAAGTGCTATTCTCTTTCAAAAGTGGTGAGAAAAATTTAAAAAACTCCCCCTCTTTATTACAATGCGCTTACATGCTTATATAGGAAAAAATCCCTCTAATGATAATAGGTTGTTGCAATTGAAAAGGTTGTTGTGTGCTATCGCATGTACACCTCATGGTGACAACCATTACAACTGCCTCAACATGTAGATGATTTACATTGATGGCCTTCTCTCATGTGCGTGACTTGAATGTCAGTCATACCTTTTTCAACTTCCTTTCAATCCTAATAAAGTGATTTTCCAATTCCATTGACAGTAATCAATCTTTTTTGGCATGTGGCGACGATTTCTTTTTGGAATGAATCTGCCTTGATATGCTCCGTCAAATAATTAGCCGATAGGCTTTTCCTCCCGAGTGAGATCGGCACTGTACGTCCCATTTATTGTCTCACGCACACCCAATTTTCTGGAGCGGTTTTGACAAAAAACTGGTTTTGGATTATGTTGTCTGGCATGTTGGATTTTTAATATTTATTTACATCACCAGTACCAACGTCAGCATCGTCAACACCATCCTCTCGCCAATCACCTCTCATATCCAATCCTTTGTGATTTCCTTTCAAATTTCAACAAAGATACCAGTAATGATATGGACGGCAATATTATTTCTCATCGTATGATGATTTGGATGTAGATTTTAAATAGCCAAATTTGTTTATTTTTTGGTACATGTTTGAAGTATAGCACAACGATAGAAAATTTACTAGTGCCAAGCAATGTCAAGAGGAAGAGGAATAAACAAACAGTGCATTGTTTTTGTTTCATTTTGGAAGCCAAATTTACAAAATAAGCAGCGGTGATATATTTTGGATATTGTTATAATGTGTTTTTGTAGAGAATTGCAGTTGGGCAAAAAAATTAATATATACTTTTAAATTGATTAATTATTTAATGTTGTAACTTAATATTTTAAAATATTAAAAGTATTGATTTTTTATTAATAATATTTTATTACATTCATTTGAATTGGTTCACCTCCTAAATTGAAAAGTGTTTATTATGGTATTAATAAAATTGGAGTCCTCAAATTTTGATGCTTTATTTCATTTTTTCATTTATTCTTTTAATTTTAATTGTCATTTTGTTAAACCTTTATGATTTTACATAAAATTATGTAATAATTGATCACCATTTAGGTTTAATTTTTTTATTAATCTATTGTTTAAGAATCATTTAAGAATCATTTAAGGAAATTCTACATTAGTAGTTTATAATGCAATGAAGTAACTCTCTTCCCTTCTCTCGTTAATGTTAAAGTACAATTATAGTACAATTATTAGTTCCTGCTTATGGCAGGTAAACTATTGCATTCATTTAGTTTTGAAATGCAATTAATCTCACTAATCAGATTTCAAGATTTTTTAAGTTTATTTTGTTTTGTAAAATTTGATAATTTCAACATATTTAAAAAATCTAAATAATGCTATTTATTTATAATTCTATCGGTTGTGAACAAAAAAGGCAATGAGAAAATTCACATTTTAAAAGCATAATTAAAAGAAAATTTAAAAAGCACATGGTAGTCATTTATTGCAGCATTAAAAAGCATGTCATGTCATTTGTACTAAATGTACATTATAAATGTATTACTCATTATTGAAACTATCAATATTTGTCATCTTTTTGAAATTAAACTATATAATATAATTATACTTTATATTCAACTACTTTTAGCATTTAAGATTTTAAAATTCTTAAATATCTTTTGTATTTAACTATAGTTTTTAAAAACAATTAATTTTAATTGTTTATTTTTAAATTTTTAACTCTTTATGCTTAGAATAAATGTTTAATATAATTTATAAAATAATTTATTTTGATCATTTTTCTTTTGTCCTATTTACTATTTTGCTATGTTATATTATTAAAATAATAAATATAAGATATTAATAGTTAAATATATATCTATATTTTTAATAATAATTTATTTTTTTTGTCCTATTTATTATTTTGTTGTGTTATATTATTAAAATAATAAATAGTTGGTCATATTTCTCATCATTAAATAATACTATTTTTTCTAAAGTATACATATGAAAATTTGAAGTTGCAAATCATCAAAATTATTTTTCTTTTCACCCCATTCAATATATCAAACAAATATGTTGGTTGCAAAATCAAAATAATTATTATATTATAATTAAAAATATATATTATTATCCATAAGTGTACATTATA
>MU216986.1:382629-398607 GCA_018584345.1 Thuja plicata | reverse complement strand
GGGCTAATGTCATGGAAGGTATGCTCACTTGACAAGAGTGGATGCGCCTAAGGCATATGCATCATAATCCCCCCATGGCACTTTATAACAGAGTGCGAGTACTAAGACTGAACCAGGTGTGCAAGATTCCAGAAAAGCAGAAGAAGGCACTTTATCTCAGTGCATTTACAGAAAAGAATGCATCAGAATGAGCATGCAAGCTCAGAAGTCAGAAAGAAGAGTAGACTATGTAACCAGAGGAAGAGATCCCCGGACCTGTAGAACCAAGCACACCACCAGAGGGCATAAACTGCATAACTCGGAGGAGTGAAAACCCAGAGAAAAATCTGGAAGAAATACCTCTACCACTGAATAGTACATAGAATCAGCTTTCCGACGATATCTCGTTTGCCGAAAAAGGAGTCCGGATGAGCCAGATATGACTCCCAGAAGGCAAAATAGGATATCGGACTTCAACAGCAAAAAAACACTATTGAAACGATGGAACCAAAACCTCTAACCCCCACCATCGGAAAGTGCTTGGAAAGAGCTTTCCGACGGTATATGGAAGTCAGAAAAATACCCCCGTATGCTCCCTATAGAGAGAAAAATGCCCAGGTACCCCCAAAAAGGCAAGAAAAGAGCCAGAGAAGCCCCTGGGGCTAAAAAATTTGGGCCCCCGGGCGCATGGCGCACGCTGGGGGCTTAAACCGGGCTCCCGGTCGCCCATATGACCATGGGCCGAAAGCACAAGCCCGTGGGGGTTTAATAAATCCCGCAACCGGTGGCGGAGCGGCGGAGTGGGCGCTGGCGGCCGCATGGGGCGGTGCAGAGCGGGGCCAGGTGGTGGCCCGGAGCAGCGGGCCGCAGGGGCGGCGGGGCGAAGCTGATAGAAAATGCCATTGCGCAGGAGGAGAGCCACCACGGGTGGCGGGATCGCGATAGACTGGGCGGCACGGGCCGCAAAAAAGGTGGCGGCGATAAAAAGGCGCAGCCAGGGGGGCCGGGCCGCAGTGGTGCGGAAACGGCACCCCACTAAAAGCACTGTACACCTTGGAAAAAATGCACAAAACACAATTTTTTTGATTTTTTCATCGTTTTGCGTGCCCGTACGGCCCTCGGAAGGCCTAAAAAATTCTCCAGAGGCCCCGGTGTCCAAATCGGACAAGCTTTATATGGTTTCTACGGTTTTTGGGCCTTCTGGACGCAATGGCAATGTCCATTTGGGCCCAAAATGCCTCTAAAACTAGAGACCCCCCAGAACCAATAAGCAAAAGCCAGGAAAGCTTCTGAAAGCTTCAAACCCTCGCTGCTTCAACAGAGAACGAACAGCCGGATGCAGGAGAGCTCTGATACCATGTTGAGATTGATGAACATCAATCTACCCAAGAACACATGCATGCATAGCTATTACAAACAGAATGAAATAGACAGAAGAGAGAAGGATCCAGAAAGCTATGACGGCCGATAGGCCAGAGACTGCAAACCCATTGTGAAAGAAATTATCTTCTATTAACACAATGATGAAAATAATACAATCTCCTTATGAAATGAAAGCCGTCCAATCCTTATAAAGGATACCGAAACCCTAAAAGGGAAACTAACTCAGAAAAGGAAACTTTCCTAAGTCTAACTTAAGCACTAAAGAGTAATTACTAAAGATTACTCTAACAATTTCTTTCATCATTAATTAAACATTGAAAATTGTTCAACTAATTATCAACATTTCTCCAATTTTGCATCATAACCTTAATCAGTTGGCAAATTTGATCATATTCAAAACTCTTATCAAAATATTTAAAATCCTTTTCAAAATCGATTCAAAACCCTAGAAAACCTTTCAAAATCATTTTATCACCTTATCAATGTCATCAAAATCAGTTTGCGGTCATCCGGAATTGGTTTGAATCATTTTCATCATTATCAAACCCCTTTTCAAAACCTTATCAAAACTTTCAAAATTAGTCCAATTTCTCATCAAAATCAAGTTAATGTTGTATCAAAATCATCAATTTGGTCAAATTCTGTAATTCACCCTCTTTAGGGTTAAATAACCCATATTATATCCCTAATTCTAATCCTTGATAAATAAATGTGTTTTATTTATCCCTTTTCCCTAGTCTTTAAAATTAATTAATTTTATGGTAATTAATTGGCTAACATTTTAATTTATGAAATTTCATAATTCCTAAATCCTAATTTTCAAAATGTGAGAGTAAATGAATTTTTAAATTAAAAAATCCTGACTCTTCCATTTTCCCCTTAATTGTGCTTCCATTTCCTAAAATTTAGCTTCCATCTCTTATGCCTTCCCTTCCCACTCTTCACATCATTTTGGCTTCTTTCTCTTAAAATGAACTCTCACATTGGGCTCTTAAAAAGAACATTCACATAGTTTAGGTTTCAATACAAATTTGATTAGTTATGTGATTTCAAATAGATTCAAATCAACACGTAGTCTAATTAGGGGTTCAAATTGATCTAAATTCTTTCAAATCAACTTAATTAGTGGCTGAATGAACCTTAATACTTTTAGTAAACATCATTATGAACTCAAATCTATCAATTTTAGGTCTTTTTAGCAATTTTTGAGTTTGTTGTTTTAGGTCCTGCACAATTGGTCACTATTTCTATGTACTTTGGCCTTTGTTCTGCGTAATTAGGTCCCTGGTTTGCGCAGTTTATAAGTTCTAATGCATAGTTGGTAAGCCTTGTTTGAATATTCATGTGATTCTTGGTTTCTACATTTTAATCTCTATTTCTACTGATAACATAGATATTTTTGGGTTACTGATGATTCTGTACAACACTTTGGTACTTATGGGATGAAGGATATATGCAAAGGCTACTAATGCATTTGATGCATGACATGTGAATAATACCTTGGGTGTTTGTCATAACTTTGTGTTTTCATTTAGTAGTTACCAAACATTTCATCTTGGTGCATTAAAATGAACAATTTTGTTTGAAATTTCTTTTAGATTGTTAATCCCAAAAAGGTTGAATGGACGTGTCCTCTCCCCTCGCCTTCGTGGATATTGGGTGTAAGATAAATCCATTCTATCTTTTTTTAGAGGGCCTACCTCCTGAGAAACCCTTAAGACCAGGTGAGAGGGAATGACCTAAGCGGTCATAGGCTAAAACCAAGTCTCCATCCAAACTGCTATATAAATGTGTGATTATGACTAAAATTCCAATCAACAGAGTAGTTACATGATATCTCTCCTCTAGTTCCCTTGAGGTGTGTAAAACCTTGGTTCACAAGGCTGGGAGACCTCTTTTGGGACTTTCTCATGGCACCCGACTAGATATCCCAAATGAAAAACCTTTTTTGTAGTGGCCAAAATCCTTCTACTTGTTGAAATGGAAGATCTAGGACCGACTAAGATGCCCCAATATCTTGAGGTTCTTAGTAGAGACAGAAAATTCCTTGGGAGGTGATGACCCTTTGAATTCAAAGTTTGGTATTCCTAAGAAGTGGGTGTCCTGGAGGGGAGCCAGTGCTACCAAACTTCTAAGCTATCCACTTTGAAAAGCATAGATTTATTTTATCCAAGCGGGGACTCAACAAGTACTATCCTTCAAGCCTAGGTTATGGAGTGTTTGTGCATCAAAATCATAAGATAAAAAAGTATTCTTGATGTGTTACGTGTGAGTGTTATAAATAACTTTGCATAATTAAAAACCTCACTAAAGCATTTCAAAATCTTTCAAAATAATTTTAAAGCACTTCAAGACATATCAAAACCTTGTCAAGACATTCCAAATAATTTGACTTATCATAAAACCCTTTCAAAGACATGGATTTTCAAGCATGCGTTGAGATCTTGTTGCAATTTTAGGGTAGCCCTTGCATTTTAGGGTTTGCATTATCCTTTGCCATATAGCTTGCATTTGTCACTTAGCCTTTTGTATTTCATTCCAAAATCATTATCAATACCTTTAGCATACCAAGTTCTTATCATAGTTGCATTACCTTCTCTCATTTTTGCGTTTAGAATATTTTAAAAACTTTGCCAAAATCTCAAAAATTCAAGTCTTAGAGTTTTACCTTATGTTTTTAAAAAATGGATCTTGACTTTGTTTCAAAACATTATATATTTTCTCCTTTTGTTTGTCATTTGGTCAACATCCACTCTTTGTCATGGGAGATTTGACTCGGTCACTTTTATTTTGAATTTTTTCCTTTTGGTTATTCAAAGTCAAGGTCCTAATTCAATTTCCTAAGGTCCTCTTCTTAGGTTTTCATTTCTAAGATTTTCTCCAAAGTCCAAAAGCATAGTTTTAATTTTTTGCATAATCATACTTTAATCCTAAAATCCAAAAAAAAAAATAGTTTGCATATCATAGTCTCAAGTTTTCATACCTTGCATCATCATTCTTATTTTTCATAATTATTTCAAAGTCCAAATTGCATAAATAATTTTAGGATTATTTTAAAAATCCCAAAAAAATAAAAAAACCTTTCAAGTGCATATTGCATGTATCCCTCGTACCTTTAGTTGCATAATTAGCCATCATGCCAATTGTGACAAGATATCAAACTTCAAAAAGACAACAAGGTGTATACCAACTCATGTTTATCTCAAGTGAAGAGACACAATTACCTTTTGATCCAAGAGAAGGAGCACCTTTGAAAACATAATGTTTGGACCCAAATGTCATATACCATTCAAGTGTGGAAACCCAAGCAATTTATGAACCAAGACACATTTCATTTTCACACCCCCAAGACTATACACAAGCACTTGTTAATTCGAGACAGATAGAAGGAATTAATTCAAGTATGACACCTTCAAAGACATCACCAAGTTATGGAATGAGACAATGGGGACCTCCTCCACACTTTGAAAAAAATTTCTTACCCATGCAAATAGGATGTGGCAGTGTTTTACCAACACCTCAAGAAGAAAATAAGATGACATTTAAATTTAATCAACCAAGTCAATGTTATTTCTAACAAGAACCATCCTCAAAAATGGAATTAATGCATCATCCAGAATTCACAAATGAACCACAAGACCCATAAAAAACTTCTTTAGATTCAGGCTCCTCACAAGAAAATCATATTTCCATCATGGATTTACCTGAAGAAGAACTTTAAGATAAGAGAATACAAAAAAACTTTGAGTACATTATGTCCAAAGATGCGAAAAAGTACTTCATGATTTTGAAGAAATTGAATCCCAAATTATTGGAAGATCATGATTTGTGAAAGAAAGCCAATCAAAATTGACTTTGGAGAAATAATAGGGGAAACAAATATTGGATGAATCAACTAAAAATGTAATTCCAAAAATACCACAAAGGGAATTAACTATTGAAATTCCTCAAAAGACTACCTTTTGACAAATCAATAACCCCTTATTTGATACAACATCTCCATTTATTCAAGAAATAGTTGATGTTAATAAGACTTCCAATCCTAATCCAAAAAGGACACTAAGGATTAATTTTAAAGAACGTGTGTCAAAAAGTCAACTAGAAGCTTCAAAAGAGACATTTACTATGGGAATTACATATATACCCTCTTTGGAAGAAAGAAACAATACCCAACAAAGTGGCTGATTATTGCTAACTTATCAAAAAATACAAGAGAAGACTTCAACTCTTATGCCATTTAAATTTCCAAGTGAAATGTATAAAGGGTATATATTCCTAAACAAACAGATGCATCATGCTTGGCAAACAATATCAACTACTCCAAAGAAGAAGATTATTATTGATATTTCACCGATATCGCCAAAAGTTGCACAACAATAATAAGATAATACCATGTCTCAATAAAAGCATTCTAAAACATGGAAGAATAAGTTCCCAATTATTGGAAGTATACTTGCACCATTAGGCTTTCGAAAGGCACCAAGAAAAGATCAACAAGTCCCAAAAATGCAACAATACCAAATGGTACAAGGATCTTAATCAAATTTTCAGCATGTTCAATATCCACCAAAGGTGAAACAAGTATATCAAAAACCTTTGCAAAAACAAAAATCCACACAACATCATCAATACGTGCCAAAAAACAAGTATATGCCACAAGTTCAACATTATATGTCATAATATCATGAAAAAGTACATCCACCACAACAAAAATTTATTTATACAAGAATTCAATAAGTGGAGGAACCTTAATTATATTTTGGACATCAAATGACACAATCAAAAATTCTACGATATCAGAAACAACAACTCAGTTAACCACAAAATGTTGTCATGGCACCACTTAAAGATCCTCATTTATAATCATCATAATCAGATAGTCCCATATTTTTACATCGATATGATCAACGTCCATCAAAATGAACCATTTACAAACAAATAGGACATCCATGCATGAAAGGTACAATCATGAAATCGTCACCTAATGATGAAATGATCCAACAATTTGGAGAATTGAGGAGACAAGTTGAGGCAAATTACAATTCAAAGACAGGAAGTTAACATATACAAAGAAAGACTTATGTCCAAATCCATTTGATAAAATTTTGTATATGCCTCCTTTTCCTACCAACTTTGAGGCACCAAAGCTTGAAAATATAGAGGGAAAGGTAATCTGAAAGATCACGTCAAAGAATTTTACAGTGCTTGTATATAAATAGCATATGATGAAACATTTCTCATATGACATTTTCCTCGGAGTCTTGGTGGACAAGCAATGGAATGGTACTCAAAATTACCGGGGAATATAAAGTCATGGAGAGAGTTATCTGAGAAATTCATTTCTTATTTTGCTTTCAACATATCAAATGAGATAAAATTGACAGATTTATGCTCTGCAAAGCAAAAGGTTGGAGAACCATTCATGACATTTTTATTGCGATGGAGAAATATTGTTAGTCAATGTCTATTTGACATTCCATAAGACTAGCAAGTCAATTTTTTTATTGAAAATCTTGTACTAGAAATGATGTATGAGATCAAAATCAAAATTCCAAGTACAATTGAAAATCTCATTAAAAAGGGAACAAATATTGAAGAAACTCTTACTCGGAAAGGTATAATCAAAATCAACAAACAAAGTAACAACACGAGCACTTCAAATGAGAAAGTGAAATTATGGTCTCATAATAAGAATTTCATAAATTATGGTATTATTAATGCATGAATGATTAATAAAACTCAAGTAAAAATTAGTCTCAAAGGACTAAGTGTTTCGAATATGCAAACAATAGCTTGAGCACCACCACAAGTGCAAACAATGAACACTACGCAACAAACTCAGCAATGATGACCTCTAAGAGATAAAGATGCACCTCCTAGAAGTTTACACCATTGGGAGAACCTATTGAGTCTATTTTACAATATTTTCTCTAATCTATTACATTCAGTTACCCGATATCAAAGAAGAGCCAACAGTCAAACCTCCATGGTGGGATGATAATAAGTATTATGATTATCATCAAACAAAAGGACACAAGACTTCCTTGTGTTATCAGTTGAAACATTTGGTAAAATACTTAATTGATCAAGGACTAATTGAAGTAGAACCTCATGCATGTTCTTCTAATGTCGATCATACTATTTTAAAAACTCCTTTCCTTGATCATGGGAAAGGAAAGGCCTCTTATTGAAATTCAATTCCAAAGATAATGTGAGTTATACCCAGACCTATCATGATTATACCATAAATTTTATCCAAATGTTTGATACACATGTGTCCACTATAACCATAAAAGATAAAAAACCACAATGTTCAGTTACTACTCACATAAACAAGATTATTGTGCAAGGAGCTCTCCCTTGACCTAAGGTCCCTATTGAATATAATCTTGTTGATTGTCTTGGAAAAAACCTAGCCCAAATCTCTATCCTTGATTTGTTGTGTATGTCCCCCTAGCATAGAGAAGTCCTAGACAAAGCCTTGAAAGAGTCTACTATGCCTAATGACATTAATGTTGACTAGTTTGAGGGCATGATAGGGAACTTTTCCATTATACAAAGTGTTACCTTTTCACCAAATGATGTCCCTCATGACAAACCTAATCAAAATTACCCTTTACACCTGGAAGTATTTGTCTGCAATTCTAAAATCAGATGAGTTTTGATAGATGGTAGACCATGACTTAATATCTGCACTTTGAAATTTGTTATAGCTCTCGGCTATACCCAGGATGATATTGATCCATTAAAGAAGATAATAATTAAAGCTTATGATGACACTAAATTTCCTTCCAAAGGATTCATTGTATTACCACTCAGAGATGGTCCAACAATTGAAAACACATTATTGAAAGTTCTAGACCTAGATTTACCTTTCAACATTATTTTGGCACGTCCTTGGATCCATGTAATGAAAGAAACACCATATACTTATCATTAGTGTTTGAAATGTTATTAAAATGGAGTATAAATAACCATCCCTGGAGATCCTAATCCTTTTTAGTTTTGTGCCAATTTAAAAGATACTCTAGTGCGGCAAGTGCCAACAAATAGTGAAGCAACATCAACCAAATCTTCTCAATATGTTGATGCATCTACACTTGCAAAAATGATTGATGACAAAATGAATATTGAAGACTTATAGAGCCTATTTTTTTGAAATGGATACCACCTAATAGAGGACTTGTATTTAAATCATTTTTAATTGGTTCTTCAAGTACTAAGTTACCCTCATGTGAAAATGTGAATGCCTTGAATGATGACATCACATCTAAGGACACCCATCCTGAGACTGATTCACATGAGTGGGAATGGGATTCTTATTCCTCCAGATCATATGATCTTGACCATGCTTTTACTGACCCTAATGACCTACCCATTGAAAACAAACATGTTAATGATGTACCTCCTCTAGTCCAAACTAGTTCTCAAGCTTGGATCGAAACTTTTTGGGATCCTAGCACTACTTCCAAGGATAGCTCCAGTGACACAGACATAACTGATATTTATATCCTTACTCTTACGCCTAGAACCCAAAATATATATAATATTGATGATGACATGCCTTTAGTGTACCTTGAACTAATAGATTGGGACCAGCAAGGACCAGCAAGTTTAGACTATTTTGAAAATGATGAAGTAATAGCAGAATTCTTTGAGCTTTGAGAAGGCAGGTCATTGGGTGATCATAATTCAAGATTTCAATTGATCTTGATGCCATAACATATTTTGGGGATTCAAATCCATCTTCCAGTCACAAAAGTGAAAAAAAAAAATTTAAAAATAAAAGAATGAAAAACTTAGGTCTTTTGGTGAAAACTAAAAGGTGTCATTAGATCATGAAAAAGTAAAAATAAAGGACGTATCCAAGGGTGAAAACCTTTCAAAGGCACCCATCGATGGAAGATAAGATATACTCCCCTAGAAAGAAAAATCAACATTGTTAATTGAAATGGTAGAAGAATTAACCTTGGGACTCCAAACAATCTGAAAATCATACACTTTGTAGCTTCTTTGTCACAATAGGAAAAAGATGAATTAGCAAGGATTTTCTTGGAAAGGCAAATCTATTTTGCCTAGTCTGATGTAGACATGCTGGGCCTAGATCCTAAATTGGTTCTTCATCATTTACCATTGAAACCAGGTGTCAAACAAGTGAAGCAAAAATTAAGAAAAATGCACCCTCGTATAACTCTTTTAGTGAAGGTAGAATTGAAAAAACTACTAGATGTCAATTTTATAAGACCAATTGATTATGCATATTGGATTTAAAATTTGGTCCCAATGAGAAAATGTAGTGGGGGCATTAGAATATGCATAGATTTTTGTGATCTTAACAAAGCATGTCTTAAGGATTATTTTCCTTTTCCAAACATTGATATCATAGTAGACATGACAGCTGACTATGAGATGTTATCACTGATGGATGGCTTATTCAATTATAACCAAATTATAATTTCACCTAAAGATCAGCCTAAAATAACTTTCACATGTGCTTGGAGAATGTATTGTTGGAATGTGATGCTTTTCGGCCGCAAGAATGCTGGAGCAACTTATTAGAGGGCTATGACTACCATCTTCCATGATTTCATGCACATACTAATGGAAGACTATGTAGGTGATATCTTATGAAAATCACCCACCAGAAAAGATCATTTGAGCATTCTTGGCAAGATTTTTTATACAATGGAAGCCTATAAGTTTCGGCTTAATCCAAAGAAATATTTTTTTGGAGTTGTTTCAGGAAAAATCCTAGGCTACATTGTTTCTCGCAGAGGCATCAAAGTGGATCCAAAAAAAAGTGAAAGGAATACTAGACATCCCTCCTCCGACTACATTGAAACGGTTAAGAAGCCTCCAAGGGAAATTACAATCTATCTAAATATTTATTGCACAACTAGTAGATGAGTCTCATCCCTTCCAAAATTTATCACATAAGGGAATGACCTTCAAATGGAATTATCATTGTAAGTAGTCCTTTCAATATCTAAAATATTATCTACTCAACCCACTAGTTTTGATGTCTCATATTCTAGGAAAATTATTCATTATGTATATATCCGTTACTGAGACAACACTAGGAGCTCTGTTGGCACAACATGATGAACAAGGTAAAGAAAGAGCTACCTATTACATTACCAGAAGAATTGTGGGTTATGAATTTAATTATACACTCATTGAGCATGCATGCCTTCTTGTGTTTTTTTCAACCCAAAAGTTACGATGCTATATGCTAAATCATAAAACAATGCTAGTATCATGGATTGACCCGTTGAAATACCTACTGAGTAAAGCAATACTTACATGATGACTGGCCAAGTGGGTGATGATTATGAGTGAGTTTGACATTGAATATGTGGATCAAAAAGCAATAAAAGTCCAAGTAATAGTTGATCAACTGGCAGAAGCACCAATACAAGATAATCACCCTTTGTTAATAGAATTTCCAGATGAAGCGGTATTTTTTATCACAACATCCAATGAATCAAATCTATATTTTGACAGCTCACATACTAGAAATGGATCAGGGCCAAGAATTATATTTGTCACCCCTCAAGGAGATGTAATACCCTAATCATACATAATATATTTTGAGTGTACTAATAATATCACTGAATATGAGGTTTTGATCACTGGATTAAAATTAGCAATACAATGGAAGATTCAACACATACAAGCGTATGGAGATTCACAATTAGTCACCCACCAAGTTAATTATGAATATGATACTAAAGATGAAAAATTGGTACCCTATAAATAGTTCAATGATTTTCTAAAATCCAAATTTGTCACAATTAGGTTCTATCAAGTTCCAAGAATACAAAATAAATAGGTGAATTCTATGGAAACTATCACTTCCATGATTGACATTTTGCAAAATCAAGAAAGGTGTGGGTTCTTAGTGGAGAATTTATTAATCCCTTATTTCAAGATTCCACACTCTGATCTCATGTGTTAAATTAGTGGTCTTGATTCCCCTTGGTATCAGGACATCTATAACTATCTTTATGCCCAGATCCTACTCTCAAACCTGTCCATAAATGATCGTCAAGATTTTATACGACAAGCCTCTAGATATGTCATCATCGATGATACCCTCTAAAAAAGGTCATTTGACCAAACTCTCTTTAGATGTCTCAATTTGGGAGAGGCACGGACTTCTTTGCATGAGGTAAATGATCGTATATGTGGAGGTTATTTTAATGGTTTAAGTTTGGCAAAGAAATTGGTAAGAGGTGGATATTATTGGCCAACTTTGAAACAAGACACACGTGACTATGCTAAAAAGTATTACAGTTACCAGATACATGGAAATGTGATTCATAATCTAGCATAAGATCTTTAGGTGGTCATTTCTCCATGGCCTTTTTCTCAATGGCTATTTGATCTCATAGGGAAAATTACTCTGATTTCTTCTAATGGCCATAAGTATATTATAAATGCTACTGAGTACTTTACCAAGTGGGTTGAGGTCACCCCTATGACTTATATAACTGGCAAAAAAATTTCCAAATTCATTATGAATTATATCATATGCCGCTATGGAGTTCCTTAGGTTATTGTTATAGATCACAATAGCCCTTTTCAGAATAAATATGTGGATGATCTTTGTGACAAATTCAAGATCCTGCATAGATATTCATCCATTTATTATCCACAAGGGAAAATTCAAGCTAATACATCTAATAAGACTACAATCAAAATACGCAAAAATATTGTCAATGATGTTGGTCAAGATTGGCATATGAAACTGAATCTAACTCTATGGGCCTATAGAACAAGCATTCGCACTCCTACTACTGCCACACCTTACTCTCTAGTCTATGATGTTGAGGCCATTTTACTACTTGAAGTTGAAATACCATCACTGAGAGTATTCTTGCGCCATATTTTGGATGATGAAAACTATAGAGTGTCCATACTTCATGAACTTGAGATGCTAGATGAGCATAGACAAGTCACTTTAGTTCACTTGCAAGCATATCAAAATCATCTCTAAAAAAGCTATAACAAGAAAGTCAAAGGTTGACATTTTGAGGTCGGAGACTTGGTCCTAAAAATGAACCCCAAGTATCAATAGCAAAGAGACAAACCAGGAAAGTGTAAACCAAACTAGATGGGACCCTACATAGTTATTGCAGCATATGGGTCCAAGGTTTATCAACTTGCAACACTAGAGGGAGAACCATTGTCAGAACTAGTAAACAACATGCACCTCTGCAAGTATTATACATGATCTTGAAAAAAGAATTAAAATTTTTGAAAAAGTAAAAAAAATAACAAAAAATGAAAAATTAAATTGAAAAAATGAAAAGAAAAAGCCAAAGAAAAAAGAAGGAAAAATCGTTGCCTTGATGAAAACCTGGCAAACATGCATCTTAACAACACAGAAAAAAAAAAAGAATAAAGAGAAAACATTTTTCCAAAAGTGAAAACATGGAAAACATGCACTTTGGGAAAGTACCATGGTGAAAACTTGGTAAACATGTGCCACACATAGTAAGTTGTTGGTCCATCATCTATCTTGACTCTATTTGATATTATACCTGCACTTCTCAACATATTTTCTTGCCGAATTTCAACCCTAGTGCCCCTTTATGGCCTATTACTGGTTGATGTTTATTGTCATTCCCTTTTCCAGTTTGTATATATCTCATCTTTTGGTCTTTGTATATATATAGTCTGGGGGTAGCTTTTCCCTGCATTGCACGTAATTTGAATTTGAATTGGGGGCAATTCTCAAAATGTGTTTGACTAATGGAGTTCGTCATTCTATCAAATTGGAGACAACAATATGTAAATACAAATATCCTGAAAAATATAAAAAATCATATAATGTCATGAAAAAAAACCTAAAAATCATATAAAGTCTTGAAAAAATTCAAACAAAATTGTAAAATGTCCTGAAAAATTAGTTAAAATCAAATACAATCCTTAAAAAAGACCACAAAGATCATATATGATGCTGAAAAGAAGCACTAAATGTGTGTGTGTGTGTGTGTGTGTGTGTGTGTGTGTGTGTGTGTGTGTGTGTGTGTAAAGTCTTGAAAAAAGCATTAAAAAGCATAAAATGTCATGAAAAAAGCAAAAAAAAATGAATATTTGCAAAACCCTAAAAATTGGAAAACCCCTTAAAAATATGTAGTAAATTTATATATAATCTCTTTCTTATTTTCAATAAAGTTTTTCTCTTGCGGAAGACAACCATTAATGTAGACGCAAACGTAAGATTGGTGCTTAAACAAAATCTTGTGTTAACAAATGAGCTATCTAATTAAATTAACACTCAGACTGATTGGACCTAACAACCTTTTAAAACACTCAATCCACTTTGACACTATCATTCCTTCAAACAATCACCACAGGGTGTTGTATGCTCAAAACAAGATAACATTAGTCTTGGATGGGATACTTCATGTCTACTATCAAACATAATCAAAACACACACACATGCACAAATTGTGACAATAAGATTGGAATGGTTGTTGGTTTGATTGGATTTGTGAATCCTATCTTTTATTGATTTTTCCTTGATCATGTTCCTATGCTACTCCATAACATCACTTAGTGATGAGAGTGGTCGGGATGGTCCATGGTCCTTTATTTTTGTTTTATTTTTTGTTTTTGGGGTGTTTTCATAAAGTTCTGGGGCACGTATGTCATATGCTTTGGGATGGATGAGATCATTCCTTGTCTGCGGTATGTTTTTTTATGAAAAAGGCTTGCATTATCACTCTGGCTTGCTATGCTAAGATGTGTTGCATCCATTTTGCAATATCAAAATAAATCTCCCTTTGAAATAAAGTGTACTTAGGAAAGAAAATTTTCATCATTACTAAAATTTATTCATCTAATATTTTTTTTTTTTAACACTTCTTTAGTCATTCCTTACAGTCTCCTTGGTCTAGTACTCTAGTATAAAAAACAAGTGCATCCTACATTCATATTATCATCATTGCATATCCATAGCATATATAAATTAGAAAATACAAAAACAAAATATTGCATTCATTATAGTGTATAATAAAAATACATTGCATTCATAACATGTATATACTGCAAGAAAAAATCATAGCATCATACAAGAATCATCATGTAAATAGTAAAGAGCATGCATAGTAAAGTAAAACTTGTGTGTATATATGCATATCCATCTCGTGTCAAAGAAAAAAAACTACTTGCATCTCATATATATCCCAAAATTATTAGAGTAAAAAAATCAAGGTGTCTATATACACTAAGGCCCACATGCTCAATCATGATCTATATCTATCAAAAATGCCCCTCTTCATAGGTAGAGTCTCTTGTTAGCCTCTTCTCTCTTGGTCCTCCTAGTCTCTGTCCTATCTGGAGGAAGTAGCCCCACCTATTTGTGATCTTTTATTTCTTGCTCTAGGTGGCTCCCTTGGTCTCAACACTCCCCTGATGCTCTGTGTCCTCCGATAGTATGTCCTGCTAGAAGAAACCTTGTAGCTTGGTTCCCACTACTATCACGATACATCCCTCTCATACATACACTGATGCAAGATTATCTTGGGATCTTGGCAATCTTACATCAACCAAAAATATATTTTTTTCCTTTTTTTTTATCAGTTCTGGTGTTTCTTTCTACATTCATTCTATGCATATTCTTGGAGGCTGCAATCCTTCCAGTGTGTTCATGTCTTCACTTTTTCACCCTCCTGGGATCGCGCATCATTTGGTTACTTCATGTTCGAGATCTTTTAGATTCTTGGTGAGACTGTCTTATTCTTCAATTTCGAGCCTATCTTTGTATTTTTCAATCTTGCAAAGGTTTTCACAATCGACAAAGCTCAACAACTCATTTCTCGAATGATGTTACGTGTGTGTCTGACCTATTTGAGGGATCGTGATTCATGTTCCACTTAATGGATGAAGATCCTTTTTATTTTAGGTCTTGACCTATCTATGTAATACATTTTCTTTTTCATTGGGAAATGTAATCTTTCTTCACTGACCTGATGTTTGTGAAGGCCTTGTATACTCTTGTAATTGTTTTCCATAGGGGATAGGAGAAAGATAGAAAAAAATAGTATCTTATCACTTGTAGGATTCTGATTAATAGATCAGATAGAATAAAGTTCCTACAAAATGTTCATATAGTCATTGCTCATTGCAAATGGTATAAAAAGATAACCTATTGAAGGTTCTAATCAGGCCTGTATGTCAGGAAAGTATCAGTGCTTGCGTTTGTTATTATAACTTATCATTCAATAATAAGAAGGTCAATCTTGCATTCGTTTCATCTTGTTTTCTTTTGCTTCTATTGTGTGACTCTTGCTGCAAAGATCAGTTAGACTCAGTGAGTTCCCACTGTCCTTGGCTGCTTCATACACCAGCAATATCTCTTTTCCTCTTAGCATCTGCTACCATCATTGCTATATCACACAAGTTGACATCTATGATACTACTAATAAATGCATGTATGTGCTCCTCTTCTCTCTGCACTCTACACAAAGCAGTATATTAAGAGGTCATCAATGCATCTCTATCTGTCACTAATGCATCCCTCTACTATCAATTTGTCCATTGTTGTTGTGATCATCTCTCTCTCTCTCTCTCTCTCTCTCTCTCTCTCTCTCTCTCTCTCTCTCT
>MU216986.1:346054-382579 GCA_018584345.1 Thuja plicata | reverse complement strand
TCTCTCTCTCTCTCTCTCTCTCTCTCTCTCTCTCTCTCTCTCTCTCTCTCTCTCTCTCTCTCTCTCTCTCTCTCTCTCTCTCTCTCTCTCTCTCTCTACCTCATCAGATTTTTGATATGTTGTCTCTAATATCTAACTGTCCCTCTCAAATTTTTATCATGTGGAATTTCCTTCACCTTGTTGCCTATAGCTATATCCTACATCAACATATCCTCCAGAGCCTATGTATCCTAAACATCTAGTTGAACCTCTCTTTCCTCCTCTATTTGTAGAGATATGACATCATGATCACCATCATCATCATCCATGTCCTTACTTCTTGACTCCATGCTATCCTCATCACCCTCCTCATCCTCTTCATCCTCCTCAACCTCTACACTGTTGTCCCCCTTATCATCATCCTCGCTATCTGAATCATCCTCCTTTCTTCTCGCATATCGTGGTGCCACTCTCAAAATTGGTATATTTGGATCTGTCAATGACACTGGCCTATGTTTAGAAAACCACCTATCATACTCTCATATGGTCCCTGCGTCCACTACCCCTAGTCCTACTCCCCATTATCTTAGTTATAGCTACTCAAACTCTACATACACCACCTGGGCTCTGATGAGTGATCCCCATGTCCTAACCTCATCACTAAAAAGGGAAAATAGTGACATGCCTATCAACAAATATTGTCTCCCCAAACTATCTATGCACTCTCTCTGACCACATCACCAATAATTGTGTGCGCGACCAAGTATCTCTCATGTTGGCAACAATGAAATTTCTCTCCATCATCATCCCAACCTAATCAATCCCTATATGGTCTTCATGTGAAATCCATGAGTATGTCAAGCTCGTGCCTTAGTATCATTTATGTCCTAATGGTCCCTATGATAGTGATCTGACATAGCAATATACATATGGCTTATCTGGTATAACTCTCTTGTCTTCAATAGGATGAATCATGACTATGTTCTCAAATTCCCACACCTGCAATAATGTAATACCACTGATGATAGTTAATCTACCTCTATAAGCTACTTGGTTGAAGTGGTAATATGCTCGAGATAACATACATGATCCACATGTAAACACTATACCCTCCATTACCATGTGCTCTAATGCTCTACCCCATCCAATAGGGAACTTGTGTTTGCATCTATCTAGTACCAATAATCTTGTAATCACTAAGAAAATCACAACCACTAGCCTCTCATGTTGTCCTGCTAGTGTCTCCCATCTGATCTCATAATCTCTGATATCTAGTGTTGCCTCATCACAGTCAAACAATCTGCATATATTCACTCTCCTTGTTGATGGATCATACACCGCTAGCTCTCCATGAATGGGAATCCTCAGAATGCTCCAGACATCCTCTAGAGTGGTGGTTGCCCTTCTAGTAGGAAAATGAAATGAACTCATCTCCAAGTGCCATCTCTCTACCAATGTGATAATCAGTCCTTTGTTCACCCTGATCTTGTGCATGTATGTGATGTATTGTATACCTAACACAGATAGAACCACTCTCTCATTCTTTCTCATCCTATGTTGTAAATCCAAACATGTTGGCCTACTCTCATGTGTTTGTAGTGGGGCAAGCTCAACCTGTCCAAGTGATAAAGTGTCAACTTTCTGTTACCTACTATTACTGTTAACCATGTTTGACTAAGTTTGACAAAATTGACCTATTGTTGACCTATTTTATGGCTTTAACCAAGTTTTTTCCGAGTTTGGAGCATTTTTAAACATTTTAACCAAGTGTTGACTAGTTTTGACCAACTGCTCAACTATGTGACCAAGCGCCCACCAGGACGCAGTTGGGCTCCCAACTACCCCCAGGCCGCACTTGGTTGCTTTTTGTGTCCGTTTGGGGTGTTTGAATGAGATTTAGAGCCCTTGATCAACTTTGACCCCCTAAGTCGACCATTAGCTACCTAGAAAAGTGTGAAAAAATGCATAATCATAGAGATGATTTGATGTAAATACCTCATCTCTTGTGCCCTCCCATCTTTGATAGCTCCTCACATGCTCACCATGATGATCTTGCAGTGGTATTCACTCCATTCCTCCTAGATCCAAAGCTCCAAATCTTCCAAATAAGAGTGAAAATGATCTCTTTCCACCTCTCCAAGCCCTTTTTTTTTCCTAGATGGACTTGCAACTTGTCTTTTGTAAATTGGTCATGATGCTTTTTCCACTCCAGACTTCATAACCTTAACATATAACCTTTGATTTTTGATGCATTCATTGTTGTGGATCTGTCTCATCATTGTCAACAAATTGACCTATCACTTGTATTTTCTGGTCAATTTCTTAAGGGGGTACCCATATATATCATGTCATTACTATTGCATGTTTTTATGCAATTATTTTCTTTCTTTTGATTTTGTTCTTTGACACAATGCTCATAATAACATTGTATCAAAGAGAGGCAAAATGTAGACGCTAAAAAATGGTCATTTATTGTATCCTAGTTATTAACAATTTTGTATTGCGATTGAAATGTCATTCTACATTATCTAATTGTTCTTCTATGTTGCGCATATAGTTTTTATCATATGCCAACATCATGTCTTTCATCATTAATTGATAATTAAAAATTGTTCAATTACGTATTAACATTTCTCCGATTTTGCATCATAACCTTAATCAATTGGCTAATTTGATCATATTCAAAACCCTTCTCAAAATATTTCAAATCATTCCAAATCCTTTTCAAAACCCTATCAAACCTTTCAAAATCATTTTATCGCCTTATCAATGTCATCAAAATCGGTTCATGGTCATCTGGAGTCGATTTGAATCATTTTCATCATTATCAAACCCCTTTTCAAAACCTTAACAAAATTTTCAAAATCAATCCAATTTCTCATCAAAATCCTCAAAACTATCAATTTGGTCAAATTTTCTTATTCACCCTCTTTAGGGGTAAATAACCTATAGTTTATCCCTAATTCTAAGCCTTGATACATAAATGTATTTTATTTATCCCTTTCCCTAGTCTTTACAATTAATTAATTTCATGTTAATAAATTGGCTAACATTTTGATTTATGGAATTTCATAATTCCTAAATCCTAATTTGCAAAATGTGAGAATAAATGAATTTTTAAATTAAAAAATTCTCACTCTTCTATTTTCCCCCTAATTGTGCTTCCATTTCCTAAAATTTAGTTTTCATCTCTTACACCTTCCCTTCCCACTCTTCACATCATTTTGGCTTAAATCTCCTCACAGTTACCTTTTAATTTGTGCATTCCAAATGCACTTAAATTATTGTCATAATGTGTCATAGATTATGAAATCTTCCCAATTATGCATCAATTTTTCAATTTGGTGATTTGGCTTCAAACCTCTATAAATTGAGATGAATTTCTCTCATTTTTTCTAACCCCTATCTTTTGAATCTTCTCAACCTTATGGCAATTTTTATTTCATTGAGTGCGAAGAGTCTTCATGGGAGCTACATCAACCTACTTGGAGAAGCAAGAAAGAACATTGGAATCCAAATGAGGGAGTTTTTATTTGTTTTATTTGCATATGTTTATACTCTTTCTCATTTGTTCTAATGTTAGGATAGGATTATTTTTGTGTGCTTTAGAGGTTTACTAGTTGCCTTGGCATGCATATTTCCCCTTTTTCATCGCATACAACATTACTTCTTAAAAATATTTAAGAATCAATACAATTTTTGGGACTGCACTTCATTTTTTGGGTTTATGTTTTCAATCCACTTCTAACTTCACGTTAGGTGGATTAGATCCAACTCTCTAGCATTCTCTCAAGGGGGACTTCACTCATAAAATAACCAATTCACATGCATTTTTAAAATCTTGAAAATACAAAACAACACATGCGACATGAGAATGACCTTGTGAGCTACTTTTGATATGAGCTTGTAAGGTCATTTTGGTGTCATTGTATTGTGCATATAAGGAAATGATATCAACAACAACTATTGGGTGACTAAGGCTAGTAACCATTTTAATACAATAAAAAATACTCAAAGGCAAGCAATTTTTTTATACGACCAATGATTTATGAGAATTACTCCTAAACTGAAATACTATTTGAAATGATGGTGACATGAACATAAAATCACACTTACATTAAAACATATAAACCAAATATTTCAAAACACACACACACACACACACAAGTAAAAACCTTCAATATTAACTCTACGTGCATAATATTTATTTTCTTGTATAAAAATTATTTATTTATTATGAAAATTAGCTAAATTACATAGATGTTGGCATCTCTGCCTATATCTAGTAGGCTATATATTGTGGGTATTTTCCAAAAAAATTATTAATTTCTCACATTACATATTTCTCATGCTTGTAAACAACTTTAATTTGGGACCCATATTTCCTTGCAACCAATATTTTTGGCGGTCTACAAATATCTTGTCTTTGTTGCTTGCAAACATCTTGTCTCCAACTCAAGAATCATTAATAGATTTACATGCTTCTATTTATCATGAAAAGATTGATGCAAAAAGTGTAGATGAATGGGCATAATAAATTTATTTTATATGTCCTCTTAATTCACTTGCTATTATGATACAAATTTGCCACCTCATACTAGATATTAGATTTTTTTCCATTTGGTACTTATAGCATTTTTTTGCAACCGGTGAATATACTTATTTTTGGCAAGTTTGGATGTGTTTTCATTGATGTCAACATGTTTGTTAAGTGGATTTGCTAGAGGAACAGTATGTTCAAAATCATGGTGAGGAATGATTACTGAGGATGAGGAGTCGTGCACCTCATGGGATGATTTATAGGTTGTTTACTAGGTTCATGTCAAGTTTCAAGTGTTGACATGATGATTTGAGTAAGTTTTGAGATCACAGATGGTGACTGGCTACTTTATTGTATGCCAATATAACAAAGTTGCAGAGATTGGATCTGCGCTCGTACACAGGGTGAAATCTTTGGTCACATGGTTTGGAATATTTTTAAGACATGGTAATGTGTCTTCCATTCAAAGGGTTTATGATTCTGAAGGTTCACAATTCATTTTCAAGTGTTACAGAGGAAGGTGACAGTGTTCTTGGGGGTATAGAATAAAATGCTGACAAATATATTAGTTAGGATGGATTTGATTGTTTTTTTGAACTTCATTAGGCCTGAGATATTCTTGGATTATGTACCTATTGATTTGGTAGTTATCATTGATTGTGGTGATCAATTTTGGTTGATTTCTTTGGTTGGTGATATTTTCTTATGTTCTTGGCTGACTTGATCAATAAAAAATTTTATGGGAAATCGGTAAAATGTTTGGTGGAAGATTCATGATCTCAAGGTGGTTATGAAGGATTTGAGGTATGTTTGATCAACATGTTTTGATCAGAATCATTGATTTTGGGGCAGTAATATGAAAACTAAAAGTTAGGTCTTTCTCGATTTGTTCTTGATAAAAAAGGGTTGATGAATTAGGGAAAATTATGTGGTTGCGCAAGAGAAGGATTGATCGCAGACACCAGGGATTTATTGTGGAGTAGTTGTGCAGATCTAGTAAAAGTTTAATTTCTCATATGAAGGATTTAGAGAGAATTTCAGTCGAGATCTTATTGTACTTCAATAGAACTGAGAAAGGCATAAGTAGATGCTACTATGAAGCTCAAAAATTCATCAGATTGTAGTCTTATTTGTGTTTTTAAGACAATGATTCTTCCTTAGGATTGGAGCCCAAGATAGTTTAAGCAGTGAGCTCTAGATAGTGTGCTTGAAAGCATGTGCATTCTGTGTTTTTAATAAGTTTATACTTTTAACAAGGTATTAGTCTTATTTTGGGTTCAAGCCCCATTGTGGTTTACACCCTAATTTGGGTTTCCATGATAAAAATCCTTGTGTTATGTATTTTGGATGTTTTCTGATTTGTGCATACATGCTTGTTTCATTCTAAATTAGAGATAAGAGTTTTATGCATAAGGTTTTCAAAGTTGAAGAGCTTAAGGGTTTTAAAGAGTTAGAGTTTTTGGAGAAAATGATATTCCCCCCCCCCCCCCCCTCTCAGTTGATTACTAACTTATTTCCTACAATTGGTATCAGACTTTGGTCCCTTGAAGGAATATTAACAACTTCAAGGAGATCCCAAGATGACAACATTAAATAAGTATGTCCAAGGTTTTAAGGAACCAACTACACTTTGTGGAAGATCCATATGATAATTCATCTCAGATGTATTTATGAATATTGTTGGAATGTTACTAAGAAATTGTACATTCCTCTTGCAAACCCTACTACCTCATAGGAGATCATGGATGCTAAAGCAAATATCAGAGAAAAGGAAGCCTTGTTGAGTGCATTATCTGATGCTAAAATGACCAATGTCATGGAATTAGAGATAGATAATTAGATATGGGTGAAGTTTTAGACCTTGCATGAAGGAGACAAGGAAGTGAAGGTTTCCAAGTTGTAGAGCTTGAAGGGAAAGTATGAAAGTCTAAAGATGGGTGAAGATAAAAATATTGCTTCATACATTCTTAGGGTAAACGAGCTTGTATGTTGGAGGTACCTTAGAAGAAGATGAAATTGTTGCAAATGTGTTGAGATCACTACCCCCTGGCTACAGTCACAATGTTGCATCCATTGAGGATATTAGGACAGTAACATATGTGACAAGAGACAAGATGGTTGGTAAGATTACTGCCTTTGAATTGATTACACTTGGTGATGCACTACCTAAGTTTGAGACCACACTCAAATCTAGTGTACCTAGGAAGGACATGTTGAGATTAGAACTAAGTAAAAGGCACCAAAATAAATGATTGGAAAGATGTGAGAAGGAGATGAAGGAAATGAAAGAAGAAGAAAGAGAGATTGAAAAGTTGGAAGGATTGTTTACAAGGAGAGTACCTAGAGATACTAGTGGTAAGTAAAAAGGAAAGTTTCCTATTAAATGTTTTTCATGTAGTAAGATAGGACATTTTGCTTCTAGATGTCTAGAGAGAGTTGAGAAATGGAAGAGTAGAAAACTGTTACAAAGACATGTTACTTTATTGTTGTTGTTGATGATAAAGGTATTTCTAATAGTTATTTCTGATGCTGAATCTATCATATTTGATAAGGATGTTGATGAATTCACTTTATTTTCTATCAAATATGAGGATTCCAAGTCTGAAGATTATATGCCTTCTAGTTCTACTAATTGTGTTGTTGGAGAGAAAGACCTAGCTAGTCAAGTTGTCAAAAAGGATGATTGGGTGGTAGACAGTGGATACTCTCATCATATGACTAGTGATAAGAACAAATTAGTGAGTTTTAAGAAGTATGATGGTGGTATGGTAAAATGGGGAGATAAATCTAGTGGTATGATAAGAGGAAGAGGTTCTATTTCCCTAGATGGAAAGAATAATGTTTATGATGTACTGTATGTTGAAGGTTTGAAACATAATCTTCTAAGTGTTGGGAAGTTGATGGATGAAGGATATGACTTGCATTTCAAGAATAACATATGCAAGATCTTGAACAAATATGGAATAGAGATAGCAATAGGAGCCAAGACAAAAGGTACCATATTTAATTTGAATAGTAGTTTGAGAAGTTGCTTGATTGCTCAAATAGATGAAAGTTGGTTATGAAATAAGAGGTTATGTCATGTGAAATTTGATAACATTGACTCTTTAAGTTTTGTTGGCATAACTAATGCAGTGATGCTAAGTAGTTCTTTGATTAATATTGGTACATATTTGATGTAGGTGAATCTATTATTTGGTTGTCATTTATGTCAATTGATTGACTTAGTTTTTTCAGTATGTTACCAGATATTGTGTAAGTGAATTATGAATTTCAGTATGTTTATGGAGTTTCTATTCAAATGGAAATATATGTCATGTGTTTTGATGTTAACTTGGCTATCATAACTTTTGATATGAATAATTAAGTTGGTAATGATTGAATGAACTCAAACTTTTTAACTGCTAGACCAGTCAATGGTAGACTCTAAGTGATTTAAATGTTATCTCAAATCGATAAACTATTTGGTGGTGCACTCATAGTATATGATTGTCAACTATGTCAATATACTATGTTTGCAACTACGACTCATATTTTTGACCGATGCAACTAGTTTATTTGACTGGAAGCGGTGTTAACAAAATGAATAGGTAAACAAGATAATATTTTGAATAGGTTATGAAGATTTGTGAATCGGTGAAGGAATTTTGAAGTGGCAATAGGATCGGTGATGATTTTCGTGAAGTAGTATGGTAGTTCTGTGATTTGTGGAACTTACTTGACATCACATTGATCAAGGTATGCATTTTAGGTGGATTCTTCAAGAAGTTTCTTTTGGTCAAATGATTTTTTTAAGATGGCTCAAATACCAAGGTAAAATCCATATGTAAGCTGACGCAGTCAACAAAAAAAATTTTATTAGTGGTTAGATACATTACATCTTACCTAATGTGATCTATGTTAGATAACTAAGAGGGGGGATGAATCAGTTAGTTCTGGTTATCCTAAAGTCGCAAATACTCCCACATGTATATAACAACAATTTCAAACATATAAATCAACTCAGTGAAATATGAACCGTGATCTCAAACTTTTTTTGAAACTCATCTATCAACTCATCAAATCATCTACCGAGTAGAAGTAAATCAATACTGTGATTACCAATTAATGCATATAAAGTAATGGGTAAAGAAAAATAACAATCCAACACATTCATACACATCAACACATGGATTTTTAATGTGGAAACCCTGCTAAGGGAAAAACCATTTGGGACCGATAACCCAAAATAATTCACTCTTCTGAAGTGAGCTCGGTAAAGAGCCAACCTTGTTAAAGGTTACAATGCACATTTTTAGGTGTGAATTGGTTAGAGGATTTATCACTAACAGTGCTCCCTTGACCAATCATTCACTATGGGGTCAACAAGGAAAAACTCAACATTCATTTGAATGTCACAATAAAGACTGTTAAGTCCTACTCAGTTAAGAGATTTTTATGTAACAATGGTTAAACTGATAAAATAATGATCTAACTCAAATACAACTCTATTTTTAGATTCTCAGATCTATGCTAAGTACATAATACCTCTGATCAATAATCACTTTAGTCCCTCTGATTCTTCATACTTTTTTCTGCTCGGTAAATACTCTTTTTTGTCGCTCAATATTGTTTGCAAAATTGCTTGGTTCCGTCTTCAACCCATTTGATTAGTCATGCATGAATTTAATCTCTTCAGCAATATGAATGTGCATCTTTTCATGTATGCTTCATAATGAATCTCTTGTCTCTTATATAGAAATCATAACTCATTTAATTTTCATCCTTAGATTTTGCCACTTAATCTCCATCGTTAATTTTTCCACTTCATCCTTCCTCAGCAGTTGTGTTAAAAACATGTTTCAATCTCCTTCATCCAATCATCTTGAATTTTCATAGTCATTTGATCAACATAAAAAACATTATCAATTACCTCAAAATTATAAACAATTACCAGCTCAACATCTTAGTCGGCCTCAGTTTGTTTTACTCGATCAATATCGTGATGCATCAGTGATTCCTAGCTCGGTTAATTTTGTGCTCGGTATACACTATGTTTGCTCAGTCTTCGTTGTTCCAACTCAGTGTATACATAACTCTTAATTTACCAATTGTATATACTTTGTTTATTCCAGATATTCAATCCATAATAGATATTTGTTACCATGATGATAATCAAATAAGTTGACATCAATGACAATACATTAACTGATTAATGTCTATCATCACATTAGTAACTCAGTTGATCATCAACTCAATGAATTCAAACATAAAATCAGTTGTAGTTCATCAATTTGGATCATTCATATCTTAGATCTAGGGTTTGTTTTAATTCGCTGGAAGTAATTCTATATATTGAAAATTTGAAGAAGTTAGAGAGTTGATTGTGAATTGCAGAAGGATGTGGTGAAGGAGAAATTAAAGGAATATAGTGTGGTAAATATGATGTAGAGTATAGAGTATGGAGAGGAAGTATAGAGCTTAATTGGGTCTGATCACGTAGAGGTAGTGAAATTACACATATCATTTTATTTTTTTCGTTGTAATCATTTCAACATTGAAAACCCTTAAACGAGTAGATCCTAACATATCTTTGTTGGAAATCCTTTAACAAGGTGGCATTCTAATTGAAAGTTTTAAGTCCTCTAACAAGGCTACTACTAATAGGGAAAAGATCCTAACAGATCTAAGGCAAATCCCTTAACTAGGTAGCACCTAAAAGTGTTGTTGTAACCTTTAATAGGGTAATCTCCTAACATGGCATATTCCAGAAGAGTACAAATTTTGCGGGTACCAAATCACATCGTGGTTTTTTCCCATTTGGGTTTTCATGAGATAAATATGGTATTTATATTGTGTGGTTGATTACTTGTGTATGCATGCATTGAAATTTTTACTTATATTAGTTTTTGTTGAATATTTTGGTGTATGAAGTGTAAAAGAGGTTGAATTTAGTCTTTGTTGATTACTGATTCACCCCTCCCCACTCAGTAATTAGATTTATACTAACAATTGGTATCAGAGATTTGGTCCCCTAATTGTGAAAGCTTATCAACTTGAGGGAAATATATGAAGATGTATAATAAGGAAGCACCTAAGTTCACTAAGGACAACTTCTCTACATGGGTAAGAAGGATGAAGTTGCATCTATCATGCATTGGAGAGAAAGCATTGGATCATCTAACAACTAAGTATGCTCAACCTTATGGCACCCTAACTCTTGAACAAATAAAGATAAATTTAGAGCATAACTCTATAATGATACTAATTACAAGTGCTCTATCTAAAGCTGAGTTTGTAGATATGAAGGAAATGAATAATGCTAAAGATATGTGGGACAAGTTGATAACAGTTCATGGAGGTGTTGTTCATGTTCAGAAAGCAAAGGTGGATAGACTCAGAGGAAAGTATGATGAAATGAGAATTCATGAAGGAGAGAACATTTCTCAATACAAAAATAGGCTGAAGGAGGTTGTTTTTTCTATCAAAGGAGTTGGTGGTCAACTTGAAGAAGATGAAGTGGTAAGTAAAATCTTGAGAACCCTACTACCACAGTATGCTATTAGTGTTGCTGCTATACAAGAACTGAGATCTATCAGTCCTACAAATGTGACTATATTCTTTGGTTGGAAAGGTTACTACTTTTGAGTTAAGTAACATTGATAACATTATTCCTAGAGTAGAATCTTCATTCAAAGCTTCCCTAGCCATTGGTTCATCAAAGAAAGGAAAATAAGTCTCTAACAATTTTGAAGGAAATCATGATTATGATTCTATATTCTATGAGGAAAGAGAAAAAGAAGGGTTGGAAGCACTACTAGCAAGGAGATTACCTAGAGGAAAAGGAAAGTACAAAGGTAAACTTCCCTTAAAATTCTTTATATGTAACAAAATTTGTCATATTGCATCTAGGTGTCCTGACAATGATAGGAAGGATAAGTTCAATAAATTTAGGAACTTCAAAGATAAAAGAAAGAAGGTGTGTTACCTAGCAGAAGATGAAGTGATTGATGAAGAATCAGATGGAAGAGATGATGACGAAGAGATAGTTTTTGTAGCAGTTAAAGAAGAACCCTCAACTGGTGTAGATGGAGATAGTGAGGAGAAAGAATTGATTCCAAGTATGAATTATAATGGAAATTGGATAATAAACAATGGGTGTACACATCACATGACCGGTGACAAAGCAATTTTATTTACATGGAAGAATGTGATGGAGGTGCAGTCAGATTTGGTAATGGTTCTCCATGTGTGGTAAGAGGTAAAGGTTCAATAGCACTTAATGATATCACTAATTGTGAAGATGTTTATTGGGTTGATGGATTAACGTATAACGTGTTAAGTGTTTCTCAACTGAATAACAAAGGTTTCATATTGGAATTTAGTAATGGTGTTTGCAAGATCTTAGGAACATCTGCAGATTTGATTGCTACTAGTGAAAAGACTAGAGGTAACCCATTCTGATTGAACTCTACTAATAAACATTGATTTTTTACTAAAGTTGAAGACTTCTGGCTATGGCATAAAATATTTTGTCATGTTAATTTTGACAACTTGGTAAAGTTCAGTAAGCAAAGATGTGTTAGAGGTTTGCCTACTTTAGCTAAGCCTGAAAATTTTATGTGCAAGGAGTGTCATCTTTACTAGTAAAGTCTATTCATCTCATAACATTATTGAAATTGTACACACTGACTTGTGTGGACCTATGAGAACAAAGAGATACTATGGAGATAATTACTTTATCTTGTTTGTTGATGATCACTCAATAATGATGTTTGTTATGTTTTTGAAGGATAATTCTGATGTATTATATATTTTTAAGGTGTATAAAGAAAGAGTTGAAAAAGAAATAGGAAAAGCACTTAAGTGTCTTAGATATGATAGAGGAGGCGATTTTACCTCACTTGAGTTCACAACATTTTGTGAATAACATGGAATTAACATTCAAATGTCATCACCAAGAACACCTCAACAAAATGGAATTGCAAAGAGAAGGAACAGGTCCATAATTGATTGTACAAGCACACTTTTGATACAAAAGGGAGTGGCTCAAATATTTTGGAGAGAAGTTGTAAGTACTGCTATTTATACTTTGAATGGGGTACAACTTAATAAAGGTACAAACAAAACACCTTATGAGTGATGGTATGGTCATACTCCTAGTGTCAAGTATTTCAAAAAAAATGGAAGAAAATGTTACATAAAGAAGGATGAACTAAATGGTAAATTTGATTCTAAGAGTGATGAATGGACATTTCTAGGGTATTCTACTACAAGCAAAGCTTATAAGTGTTTGAAAAAGCATACTAACAAGATGGTTGAAAGTGTCAATGTTAGAATTGATGAATTTTCTAAGAAAAATGAGGATGATAGCAAGAAGGAACCGAAAGACTATGATAGGTTTGTCTTGTTCAACCGGTGGAGCTAGATACAATACCACAGATGACTAGATCGGTCAATGATCCACTATCGGTGAGTGATGATGAAAGTAAATAGAGAAAAGAATCGGTACTCCCAAGGTATCACACATAAGATTAGATTATTGGAGATAAAAATGTTGGAGTGATAACAAGGAGTAAGGTAAGGGAAAGCACTTGTCTACTATCTGAATTAGAACCTAAAAATGTTAAAGATGCTTTGGAAAATGATGATTGGGTTAAGGCTATGGAAGAGGAATTAGATCAAATACATAAGAATAATTCATGGACTTTAGTACCCATACCTACTAACAAGAATGTTATAGGTACTAAATGGATCTTCAAGAATAAGTTGTATGAGAAAGGAGAAGTGATCATAAACAAGGCAAGTCTGGTTTGCAAAGGATATGCACAAGAAGAAGGACTATACTATGGTGAGACCTTTGCACCTATTTCTAGACTTGAAGTTGTAAGGATACTTTTAGAATATGTTGCTTATAAAGGTTTTAAGGTCTATCAAATGGATGTAAAATCTTCTTTTCTAAATGGTATGTTAGAAGAAGTATACATTGAACAACCTGAAGGTTTTTCTACTGATAAAGGTAAAGACATGGTATGTAAATTGCATAAAGAATTGTATGGGTTAAAGAAATCTCCAAGAGGATGTTACAAAAGGCTACATGCTTATCTTATCCAGATAGGTTTCACAAGGACTAGTGACAATAACAATGTATATCTAAAATCTTAAAGTGAAGACATGATATTGATTGCTGAAATTTTTGTTGATGACATAATATTTGGTGGAAATGAAGCATTGAGAAGGTCATTTGCATAAGAAATGAGGAAGGATTTTGAAATGTCTATGATAGGAGAAATCAAATTCTTCATTGGACTTCAAGTACAACAGATAAAGAAAGGGGTATACATCAATAGATTCAAGTATGTGAAGGAGATCTGAATTTTTTTGGCATGGAAGACTCAAAACCAGTGGGGACAGCTATGGTCACAGGCTACAAATTATCTAAGGAGGATGAATCCAAAGAGGTAAATGAAACTCTATATATATCCATGATTGCTAAACTACAATATGTTGTGCACAGTAGACCAGATATCACACATGATGTTGATATTGTTGCAAGGTTTTCATCAAACCTTAAGGACTCACATTTGGTTGCAGTAAAGAGGATCTTCAAATATCTCAAGGGAACTAAAAATTATGGCATATAGTATGGTAAGGATGGAAATTTTTATTTGAATGTGTTTACTGATGCTGACTATACAGGAAATGTTGATGATAAGAAAAGTACAAGTGGTGGAGCATTCTTTCTTGGTGAAAGATTAGTCTCCTGGACTAATAAAATGAAGAATTGTATTTCTCAATCTACTATATAGGAAGAATATGTTGTTGCTACTCTTAACTGTCAGCAAGTGGTATGGATAAAACATATTATTGAGGGAATTCATGAGAAGGTCACTAAACCGGTTTTTATCTATTATGACAACACTAGTGCAATAAATATTTCCAAGAATCCAGTGATGCACTCGAACACAAAGCACATTGTAATAAAATATCATTTCCTAAGAGAACAGGTATAGGAGAAGGAGGTAATGCTTGACTATGTGTCTACAAAAGAATAAGTTGCTGATATATTCACCAAGCCATTACCAAAGGATACCTTTAAGTATCTCAGAGGTATATTAGGGGTTATTCTCATATCTAAAGTTAATTAGAGGATGATGTTGATTGCATTAGTTCATATGTATTTATCAGAATATCATATGTATTAATTAATGTAGTGGTGGACTACTCTATAGGGGAGAAGTCTTAGTATGATGTTGTAATTCAGTGATGAGGTAAGATAAAGAAAGGATTAAACAAGTATTTACAGAGATGACAAATTGTTTAGACATCTTTGGCATTATTTTCAAAGGGGGAGAATATGTATTTCCTATAGGGAGAGAATATGTATGCAAATAAGAGAACAACATATAGGATGAAGATGAAAGGGGGAGCATGAAGATGATGAATTAGTATAACAGAGTGAGAAAATATATGATCAGAGGTACATACAGAAGTGGAAACATTTTCAAGAATTCAGTATGAAGATTGTCATTAGTGAGACAAAATGTTGTCATGACATCAACAAGGTTATATCAATCTAAATTTAGAAGTTAAGAAAAGATAAGAGTGTTTACATAAATGCCAAAGGGGGAGATTGTTAGCATAACTAATGCAGTATTGCTAAGTAGTGCATTGATGAATATTGGCACATATTTGATGATAGATGAATCAGTTATTTGGATGTCATTGATGTCAACTAATTGACTAAGTGTTTTCAGTATGTTACCATATATTGTGTAAGTGAATTATGAGTTTCAATATGTTTCTAGAGTTGAAATTCAAATGGAAATATATTTCATGTGATGTGATGTTAACTTGGCCGTCATGACTTTTTATATGAAGAATTAAGTTGGTAATGATTGAATGAACTTAATCTGGGTATCTGTTAGAACAGCCAGTGACAGACTATAAGTGATTTGAATGTTATCTCAAATAGGTAAAATATTTGGTGGAGCAATAAGAGTATATGATTTTCAAATATGTTGAGATACTATGTTTTCCATCGCAACTCATATTGTTGACTAGTGCAAGTACTTTAGTTGACTAGAAGTGGTATTAATAAAATGAATAGGTAAATGAGACAAACTTCTTGAACATGTTATGAATATTTGTGAATCGGTGAAGGAATTCAAAGTGGAAATAGGATCAGTGATGATTTTTGTGAAGTATTAAGGTAGTTACATGATTTTTGGAACTTACTTGACATCACATTGCTCAAGGTATGCATTTGATATGGATTCTTCAAGAAGTTTCTTTTGGTCAAATGAGTTTTTGAAGATGGCTCAACTACCAAGGTAAAATCCATATGTAAGTCAACGCAGTGAGAGAAAAATGTTTTATGAGTGGTTAGATACATTGTATCTTACCTAATGTGATTTGGATTGTTCATATCAAAAATCTAGGGTTTGTTTTAAGTCGGTGGAAGTAATTCTATATATTGAAAAGTTGAAGAAGAAGTTAGAGAGCTAATTGTGAATTGTAGAAGGATGTGGTGAAGGAGCAATTAAAGGAATATAGTGTGATCAAGATGATGTGGAGTATAGAGTATGGAAAAGAAGTATAGATCTTAATTGGGTCTAATCAAGTAGAGGTTGTGCAATTACATAGATCATTTTATTTGTTGCTTTCTAATCATTGCAACAGTGAAATCCCTTAAACGGGTAGATCCTTATATATCTTTATTGTAAATCCTCTATCAAGGTTTCATTCTAATTGAATGTTTTAAGTCCTCTAACAAGGCTTCTCCTAACATAGAAAAGATCCTAACTGATCTAAGGAAAATCCCTTAACCGGGTATCACCTAAAAGTGTTATTGTAACCTTTAACAGGGTAAACTCCTAACAGGGCATATTCTAGAAGAAAATAGATTTTGTGGGTACCAACTCACGCTGTGGTTTTTTTCCCATCTGGATTTCCATGAGATAAATATGGTGTTTACATTGTTTGGTTAATTACTTGTGGATGCATGCATTGAAATTTTTACTTATGTTAGTTGTTGTTGAATGTTTTGGTGTATGAAGTGTAAAAGAGGATGAATTCAGTCTTTGCTAGTTGTTGATTCACCCCTCCCCTCTCAATAATTAAACCTGTATTAACAAATTCTACTTCTTCTATTAGAGATTTTCCTAGGGTGAAGAAGCCTACTAATATTAATTGTAAATAATGTTAGTTAGGTAAGCAGACAAGAGTTACTTTCCATTCTAAATATGAAAACTCTAATGGATTGTTAGATTTTTTTCATATTAACTTGTGTGGTCCTGATAAGACAAGAAGCTTTCAAGGTGTTGGACACTTAATGTTTCTCATTGATGGTTACTCAAGCATGGTATGGATGAATTTATTGAAAGAGAAGTCACAAGCCTTTAACAATTTTAAGATCTTCAAGTTTATGGTTGAGAATGAGATAGGGTTGAAACTAAAATGCCTGAGATATGATAGAGGAGGTGAATTCACATCAGGTGAGTTCAATGTTTTTTGTAAGATGCATGGAATAAGGAGACAATTTTTTTTCTTTGCAGACCCCACAATAGAATGGAGTGGTGGAGAGGAAGAATAGATCAGTTCTAGAGACTGATAGGATTATGATGCTTGAAAGGAATGTTTTGCACATTTTTTGGAGAGAATCAATCCACACTATAGTATACACTCTTAACCAAGGTAAAATTAGAGAAGGAACAGGTAAGACACCTTATTAACTTGTGTGGAAGTGTGTCTATAGTCAAGTACTTTAGAATTTTTAGTAGTAAATGCTACATCAAGAGAGATGAGTACATAGGCAAGTTTGATGCAAGGAGTGATCAAATTATATTACTTGGCTACTCTACCAAAAGTAAGGCTATAGTTACAACAAGAGGTTGAAGATGCTAATAGAGAGTGTCAATGTGAAGGTGGATGAAAGCTTTGAGAATCTATCCAGGTCTGGTGAAGTTGATTCTGATAATCATAATTCCAGTGGTAACTAAACAAGGAAACAATAAGTTCAGACTCAAGATCCAAGTGGTTTCACGAGTACAAATGATGAGACCTATACAAGCGGAGAAGAGGAAGCATGAAGACTAGTGGTAAAGTAGAAGATACCTAGGTATGTGAGATTGAATCATATAGAAAAATTATATTATTGGTGACAAGATCAAGGGTGTTTAGACTAGGAGAAGGATTGCTCAAGATCATATTTTCTTAATATCAGAGGTTGATCCAATTTATGATGATTGGGCTAAAGTTGTTGAAGAACAACTTGTGATTACAAATGACCACAGGGAGAAGCTGGGGATCATGGCAGCCAAACTTGAGTCATTACTTGAAAGTTAGAGTAACTCAGTGAATAATAATGGTCTTAGACTTGAGAAAGGATAAAGTTCTAAATTTGGTCAAGAAAAGCCTAAAACTAAAAGAAAAAAGAATAAGACTGAGAAAAAAACAAGACTAAGAAGAAAAGAAAGACTGAGAAGACTTTGGGTAGACAATCTAACCTCATAAATTCAGTGGTAAGTGGTTTTTATTGTGGAAATTTCGGCAATAAAGTTTTAAATTGCAAAAATAAAAATCCTTTCCCTAGATGAAAAAGGCATAATAATTCCTCAAGCATATGTAGTGGTGTGAAAAAGATGGATGATGTTGTCAAAAGAGAAAAAGTAATATGTCCATGTACTATAATGAAGGGTGAAGAAAGCAGACCAAAGATTGTTATACATTTCAAATACAACATATCTACATAGATTTCCAAACATTGTAGAAACATGAAAGTTAACAAATGTGGTCCAGTAGGAATGGACAAGAATATGCAGAATAATGGTGAGAATAAGAATCATAAAGTGGAGAGGAAAGATCAGTATGTAAAAGGAATGCAAAAAGATGGCAAAGTAAAAGAGAAGATAAAGATAAATAAAAGACAGAAGTGTAGAAACAAGTTGAAGAGTAGGAAGAGAAAGGATGATGTTGGAAAAGAGTAAACTATTGGAGGCAAGTTAGGGGTAATTGCCCCTCTTGGTCAGAACTAAGATGCAGAGGACTACATCAATCCAGTGCACTTCAAGGAGATATCATTCAAGTTGCATTGGTGTTTTGGAGGCTATTAATCAAGGGGCGTAGTTAGCATGGTGTGTTAGGAGTTTATTTTTTATCAAATAGTGTGTTGGGTTAGTGGCTCGGAGCATGGTAAGTGGTCAATTAGTGAAGAACATTCTTAATCAGAACATATAAGATTAGAGATGAACCTTTGTCATTGATGTCAAAGGCAAAGAAGAGTGCATGTGAAAAACAATATATACTTGCACATAAGAAAGAGCTTCAATTAAGGAGAAGAGTGCATATCTAAGGGGGAGTAACTAATGAAGAGAAGATCATGTAATCATATTGGAACCAAGAGAAGCTTTCTCCCAGGGGGAGTAGAGATAGAGAGATCTTGAAGGAAGATGAGTTAGAGAGACTCTGAAAGATAATTGTGGATAGTGTTGATAATACTACTGATTATCTTTCTATAATGATGATTACTGGTTTCTATTTGCATTACTTATTTTTTCCATCACATGTCTCCATCAATTCCAAAGGAAGAGATTGTTGGCAAGTTTGGATGTATTATCATTGATTTCAACATGTCTATTAACCAGTTTTTCCAGAGGAACAATATGTTTAGAAGCATGGTGAGAAATGGTTACTAGGGATGAGGAGTCATGCACCTCATGGGATGATTTATAGGTTTTTTACTAGGTCCATGTCAAGTTTCAGGTGTCGACATGATGACTTGAGTAAGTTACGAGATCACAGATGGTGACTGGCTACTTTACTGTTTTCTAGTATAACAGAGTTGTAGAGATTGCCTTCCCGCAAGTGCATAGGGTGAGATCTTTGGTTGTGCAGTTGGGAACATGTTTAAGACATGGTGATTTATCTTCCATTTAAAGGGTTCATGATTTTAAAGGTCCGCAAGGCATTTTCAAGTGTTATAGAGGAAGGTGACAGTGTTCTTGGGGGCTATAGAATAAAATAATGATAAATCCATTAGTTAGGATGAATTTGATTATTTGTTTGAACTTCATGATACCTAAGGATATTCTTGGATTATGTGCTTGTTGATTTGGCAGTTCACATTGATTGTGGTGATCAAGTTTGCAGGATTTATTTAGTTGGTGATATTTTCTTATGTTCTTGGTCGAATTGATTAGTAAAACATTTTATGGGAGATTGGTAAAACTATTAGTGGAAGAGTTATGATCATGAGGTGTTTATGAAGGATCAAATTTATGTCTGATTAACATGCTTTTATCAGGATAATTGATTTTGGTGCGGTAAGATGAAAATTAAAATTTAGGTCTTTGTCAACTTGTTCCTAATAAAAAGGGTTGATGAATTAGGGCAAAGTGTGTGGTTGTACTGGAGAAGGATTGATTGTAGACACCAGAGATCACTTGTAGAGCAGTTGTGGAGATGTAGTTAAGGTTGAATTTATCATCTAAAGTAGTAAGAGAGAATTGCAAGAAAGATCTTATTGTACTTCAATGGAACTGACGAAGGCATAAGTAGATGCTACTCTATAGTTCAAAAATTCATCAGATTGTAGTTTGATTTGTGTTTGTAAGATAGTGACTCTTCCTTAGGGTTGGAGCCCAAGTTAGTTTAAGCAATGATCTCTAAGAACTGTTCCTAAATGCATGTGCCTTCCTCATTTTTAATAATCTTATACTTCTAACAAGATATTAGTCTTATTTTGGGTTCAAGCCCCACCATATTTTTCACCCTAATTTGGGTTTCTATAATTAGAATTCTTGTGTTATGTGTTGTGGATATTTTCTAATTTGTGCATACATGCTTGTTTCATTCTAAATTAGAGATCAGGGTATTATGCATAAGGGTTTCAAAGTTTAAGGGCTTAAGTGTTTTTAAGAGTTAGAGTTCTTTGGAGAAAATGATTCCCCCCCCCCACCTCTCAGTTGTTTGTTGTCTTATTTTGTAAACTTATGGCTTAAAAGGAAACATTTATGAATATTGATATACATCAACGTCAAAATTCTCTTTGAATATAATCACAATTATAGAGAAAAATGAAATGAGTTGTAGCAAGATTACTCTAAATTTAATGAATTTGAGAAGAAATGTATAACATTGTAAGAATATAAAGAAGAAGAAACATTTAGCTAAAAATTTAAAGTACAAAATAAAATGGAGAGGCGCAGGAGGGTGGGCTTCATGGATCAAGGGGTTGGAGGTAGGGAAAATGATAGATTCCCTAAGCCTCAAAGTTCCCATGCACCTTGGATTCATTCTAGTGGTAGGGAACACTTGTGAGGTGGTCGTGCTACCAGGAAAAATGGTGGCGCTCATTTTGAAAAGGCACCTCAACCTATGCACAATTGTTTGAGCTTTTCTAAGATTTTCTACGGTGCCAAAGGAGTTTTCAGAAGGGTGGATAAGAAGGAATCGGTGGCTTGGGCTGATTAAAGGGAGAAAATGATAACAAAGGAAACCCCATCCAATACAGACAACTGAGCGCTTAATATCCAAATCAAAATAGATAGTTGGAAGGCGTCAGTTCAAATGCTAAGAGAAAGGACTTTTTTTATGAAGTGGGGCAAATGATGGCCAGCTTTCCTGAGACTAAGGAAATGGGTGGATGAAGAATGGGGATCACATTTTGTGATAAAAATCCTTCCCAACAGCTTTTTTCTGATTATTATTGGCTCAGATAGGGAGAAGACCATCATCGTGTATAACAGCCCATTCATGATGAGTGGTGTCAGAATGTACATTAAGGATTGGGCTCCAAATTTCAATCCCAAACAGGCATTAGTAGAGGAAATACTGATTTGGATAAGACTTTACAATCTTCCATATGAATATTGGAATTTTGAAACCCTAGAAAATATTGGGAGCAAGCTTGGAACTTTTGTCAAAGTGGATGAGGCAATTTATTAGGAGAATGACTACATGTATGCTTGAATATGTATTATGTGGAAAATGCATCCTCTACTTCCCAAGGAAGTCAAGATCAGAATGATGAAAGCACATTGGTGGAAAGAAATCTAGGTCGAAGATATCTTGGAAAAATTCAAAAACTGCAAGGATTGGGGTCACTAGAAGAAAGATTGTCAAGTGAATCATAAAGAAAAAAACACCGCTGAAAAACCATGGATAATAGATTGAAAATAATGTTTACACCAGAAGAACCGAGCCCAGAAATCCAAAAGGAGGCTCTGGGGATAAATCCCCTCTCAAATGGTGATCATCACATTGATCCTAATAGTCACAAGCATGCTGAGGCAAATTTGGATAATGGTAGTAAGGAAATTCATCAAGACATAGGTTCTTCTAGGCTAACTTATTCTTCGGAGGTTTTGGTTGGCCCTTCTAATCCTAAAGATATAAAAATAGAGTAAATTGACGAAGCCTTGGCATGGATGAAAAATCCTCCCATGTCCGAAAATGCTTTGATGATGATCTTGATTGAGTATGAGTTTCTCTATGCAGACCCTATTGGATAGGAACTATCGATTGGTGATGGCATGGCAAAAGGAGTTGCCTTAGATCAAACTGACAATTCAGAAGTTCCTTTCAAGGATATTAAGATGTCCCTAGCAAAATTTGAGAAGGATTTTTCCTCAGAATCTGATGAGGAAATAGGTTCTTCGGAAGATGAATTTGGGATGCAGGAGGAGATTGGGATTGCAGAGCAGAGGACAATCATGCAAACCAAAGCTAATTTGGCTCAAGAAAACACAAGTGGGCAGCGATCCAGAGGGAGGAAATCAATCCAAAAATTGTTGGGAGATGTAGGTAACATGAAGGGGTAGAGGAAGCTCAGGTCTGGGAGAGATCTATTCTCTCATGGACAATAATGAAAATCTTAACATGGAATGCTAGGGGATGCAATACCCCTAAAAAATGGCGGTTGATCAAGAGGGATCTTGATCAGACACATCCATACATAGTGTGCATTTAGGAAACCAAGCTTGAGGTGGAAAGTGCGGCAAAATTTTTTGGTGTTAGACAAAAATGGTCTAATTTTTTTTGTAGATGTGGTTGGTTTGTCTGGGGGTTTGGGAATCCTTTGGAACCCTAGGAAAGTCAAAGTGGAGGTTTTATCAAAGATGCGGTCCTGGAAAGTGGTTAGAGTAAGCTCTCTAACAATGATTTTTTCTGGTTTTCTTATAAATATTTATGGCCTAGTTAGTACAGATGACAAGAGACATGTGTGGGGTGAAATATCTAATGTCTTGCGGGGTATGGACCAGTCAATGGTGATCCTGGTTGGAGATTTCAATGCTATGTTGATTTCCTTAGACAAAAGGGGGAGCCAAGGAGGTAGTGGCAGAACTCAGAAAGACTTTCAGAACTTTGTAATAGACAATGGATTGTTGGAAGTGGTGGCCAATGGTGGTGTCTTTACTTGGACAAATAGGAGATGTGGTTTCTCAAACATTATAGAAAATTTAGACTGCTTCTTCTTAGCGGGGAATTGGAATGACATACCTTTGGTTTTTGAAGCAGAGGTGCTAGGGCTTTCTGGATCGGATCATTTTCCTTTCACTAATTATCCAGAAGGATGGTGTACCGATTTGGTGCCCCTTTAAGATGGAAAATATGTGGTTTAGAGAACAAGGCTTCTTTGAAATGGTTTTAGGTTGGTGGAAAGAAGCACCTTTGGAGGAGGGATATCTCTCCTTTCAATTTTTTTAAAAATTACAGTTCATTAAAAGGAAACTTAAAGAATGGAATAGGGTTCATTTAGGTGATATTTTTGTTGAAAAGAAAAGTCTAGAGGACCAATTGGGTGCCTTGAACAGTAAAGTATTAGCAGAAAGTATGGATGAGGTAGATTTCTTGACAAAAAAAGACCTATTGGGTAGATACAATGAAATTTTGCAAAGGGAGGAAATTTACTGGAGGCAGAAGTCAAGGGAAAATTGGCTTAGAGAAGGTGACTGAAATACAAAAAAAAATCATAGTTCATTCAAAGCTAAGAGGAGTATAAAAAGGATTTTTTCTATCAAAAGGATGGATGGCATGGAGACTACAGAAGAAAAGTTGATCAATCAAATGGTTGCAGATTATTTTTCTAATTTGTGGAGCCAAGAAAATTTTGTCAATAGTGTCGCCCAGGTAGACCTTTTAGAGGTTATTCAGGTCTTGATCACAAGGGAGGACAATGAAATGCTCATGAATCCTATGACTATCAAGGAATTGAAAAATGTAGCCTATAATCTTGGAAGGGACACGGCTCCTAGTCCTCATGGATTCCAAGCCTTCTTCTACCAAAAAAATTTGGACACGCTAAAGGAGGAACTTCTGCATGTAGTGGAGGAGTTGAGATGGAACCATTTGATTTTGAAGGATTTCAACAATACACTGGTTGCTCTCATTCCTAAAAAGGAGAAATTGGGCTCCTTTGATGAATTTCAGACAATTTCATTATGTAATATCATCTACAAAATCATTTCAAAGGTGGCAGTGAATAGGCTTAAATTGGTTTTGGAAAAGGTTATTTCCCTGAAACAGGGCGACTTTACGCCTAATAGGAATATAGTGGATGGGATCATTGTTTCTCATGAGGCAATTCATTTGGAAAAAAATTTCAAACAATGGCAGATGATGTTGAAGTTGGATATCAAAAAAGCATACGACAAAGTGGATAAAGGTTTTCTAAGAAATTTTTTATTAAAGTTTGGTTTCTCAAAAGATTGGGTAGCTTAGATTACCAGTATGATCTCCTCTTACAAAGCTTTAGTTTTGGTGAATGAGATCCCAAAAGGTTTCTTTTCTACCTCTCAAGGTTTGAGGCAAGGGTATCCCATTTCTTCCTTCCTCTTCATTCTGGTGGTGGAAGTTCTGGGGCATTCCATCTTAATGAAAAGGGAGTCGGGGACTTGGAGAGGTATTGAGATTGCCTAGGGGATTGAGCCTCAACCTATTCTCAGTTTGTTGACAAAACTTGCCTCTTTGGCCAGGCCAGCATGTAGGAATCTATGGTGATGAAGAATGTGTTGGTAGCCTACAATGTTGCTTCAGGGCAATGTGTCAATTGGGACAAGTCAGAGATTTTATTCTTCAACATTGAAAAAGGAACACAGAAGGATATTGCATGACTTTTTGGTGTTCGTATTGGCCAATTACAAAGTAAATTCCTTAGTACTCCTTTATTTGCTGGAGCTTCCAAATCTAATCTTTGGAAAATTTTGATTGACGGTTGTATAGAAAAAATGGAGGGGTGGAAAAGCAAATGGTTAACTTTGGCAGGGAGAGTGCTCATGTTCAAAATTGTGATCTCTACAATGCCAATCTTTTCAATGGCATGCTTCAAAATCCTAATCAAAGTCTTCAAAACCATTCAGCAACATATGAGGAAGTTTTTGTAGAATGGGGCACAGGATCATGACAAAATTCCTTTGACCACTTGGGAGAATCTTTGTGCTCCAAAAGGTTGCGAGGGAGTCGGGCTGAGGGATTGGAAGTTGATTAATGAAGCTATGGGAGCAAAGTTAATTTGGAAAATGTATAGTGCACGGGATAAAAAATGGACTAAAGTGTTGCAAGCTAAGTATCTAGACTGTTAGGACAAAGAGAGGATCATTTCTATAGTTAACCCCCCAAAGGGATCAACATTGTGGAATTTTCTTTTAAATTATAGACATCTGATAATGAATCATCTCACATGGTAGCTGGGGAGTGGGAAAAAGGCAAGTTTTTGGGGAGAATCATGGAATGGTCATGAGGTTTTGAATAACACAAATACATCATAGAGGATCATAGATGCGACTATGCAAGCTTGGGACACAAAGGTTATAGATTTTTATGATCAGAGTACTGTTGAAGATGGACACTTTGATAAATGAAAGGATTTCAATGCTTTGGGCCTAGCCCTAGTGGATGCAGAGAGCCTAAAGAATATTTTAGTGAGCCGTGAAATCCTTTATGCCAGAGAGGAAGATGAGTTTCAATTGTGTGGATCCAAAAGTGATAGATATTTTGTAAAGGTCAGGTACATGACAATTCTAGAGGCAAAATTTGAATAAGTGGACTGGGAGAAGAAAGTCTACTAGAATAAAGATTATTTGCCCAAAGCGGGGATTTTCTCATGGCTGGCTAGATATTGGAAAATTCTAATAGGGGATAGATTAATGAGAGTTGGTTTTTTAGGGCCATTCATATGTGTTCTTTGTGGCCAGGAAAATGACACATTGGATCACCTGTTCTTGACTTGTGAGTTTGTACAAACCGCTTGGAAGTTTGTTCTAAATAAGATAGGCTGACAGGGTCCATTGCCCAAAAATATTAGGGACTGGCTGCAATCATGGCAATGCCCACAACTAAAGTCTACCTTTGCTTTGATATGGAATGTATTGTCATCAACAACATTGTAGTTTATATGGAATGAATGGAACAAATGAATTTTTGATGGAAAAGAGGAGGATTCTAGGAGGTTTCTTTTGAGATTGGAAAAATCAATTTCAGAGTTAGTTACAAATGCTATGGCACAGGTGAACCCCTCAAAAATTCATTTTGATAGTCAAGATCTAAGGATTCATAATGAGTGGCCCTTGATCAAGTTCATGTATGTTCAGGGGCCTAGTAGGGATAATCCTCTTTCTTACGGGAAACAAGCAGTTAAATGGGCTCCCCCCCTTTGGGATGGATCAAAATCAACTTCGATGGGGCTTCCAAAGGGAATACAGGACCCTCAGGGGCTGGCTATGTGGCTAGGAATGAGTCTAGGGAGATCTTGGCTTTAGGAGCTATGTGATTGGCGAACGGAACCAATAATGCTACCGAATGCCAAGCGGCAATTGGTGTTGTCCAGTTGGAAAATAATATAGGTATTTAGTGACTAGTCTTGGAAGGGGACTCTATGCTAGTGATCAATGGAATCAAGAAGGGAGAAATGGATGTGTGGCATTTAAATCAATACATTAGGTGTATTAGAGGCATCCTCGGGCATATCCTGGAGGTACAGATCGTTCATGTTTGTCGAGATGCCAATGAGATAGAAGATATGTTATCTAACATAGATGTGAGGAGACCTATTGAGGATAAAACCAAACTTTTGGAGGACTACCAAAACATTTAATGGCATGATATTGATTGATCAAATGGTACGTGATGTGGACAACTAAATATTTAAGAGGAATTATGTATTCAGAGGCAGTGATCGGGATTTGGAAATGATTGTTTTGAGTGTTGTGCCTTTTCCACATTTGAGGCTGCCTTTTCAGAGAGGGGTCATGCTTTTCCAAGGATGGTGTGAAGTGGCAAGTGGTATGTCAGATTTGGAAAGGGATTAAGGAGTATGATGTTGGGGCTGGGTTGGGGAAGTATGGTGCCAAGTTTGATTGGTCATCCCTTGCAAGCCTTTCGCTTCAAGGATTATGGTTGGATCCCACTTGAGGTGAAGATGAATATTATATGTATAGTGGGATTTCCTTTTTTATTTCTTGATGGGGTGCAAAAACCAAGGAATAACCTATTCTTGATAAAGGCATGGGGTCATTGGCTTCATTCAAAATTCTTGCAAAGCAAGTCTTGCGAGAGAGAGGTGGTACTCTGGGTGTGATGCTATTGTGTAAGGTGGTGTTTCAGAGTGTGTGGAGTGGTTGGTGCTGAGTCTTAGAGTGTCATGGGTGGAGAGGGTCAAGCCATGGAAGCCAACTTCTCTCTGGGTTCCCCAAACCAACTTCTGGCCTTTCGAGATTCTATCTCGGTCCAAAGGCTCAAAAATATCTTCCGCTTTGATGATTCTTAATTTTGGGAGGCAATTTCCACCTTTTCAATGATGAATTTCTTAATATAGATTTGCATCCTCGCACAAATATCGACATTTCTTCCCTTTTATGGCATTGGGATTGCTGGTGGGTAATACGAAGGAAGAAATATTACGGGCAAAGAAGTATCTAGTGTCAAAATGGTCTGAAGGTCTAGAGGGGATTGTGGAGCGAGTGGAAATCGAGGTGGGTCTCCATATGTTGGATGGCTCATGGCGTATGATTGGTGTTATCTCAGGTGATGTTAAGCCCCTGGTCATTTGGAGTTCTACTTGGCCAATGACATCATGACTTCCTGAAGTTTGACGAGGTTGGCTGATGGTTCTAGATTTCTTGGACAAAATGGAGGAAAGGAAAGTGGTGAGTGGTGTTGGAGGTTGGAAATGATAGAAGACCACTTTAGTAAATTCCATAGCAATTGTGGATAAGTTGGGAAGACAAATGCCTTAACACCAGCTAAAAAGGAAGGTGGTGGGTCCTGGTTTTGCTTTGTCAAGTGCGGCTGCAATGCCCAACTTCTCCTGTGTGCAGGCCCTAGGGTGGTTTTGGTAGGGTGTGGTTAGCTTTTGGTTTAGTTTTTGTAATACTATAGATGGTGGTTTGGCCGGATGTAAGCACTCTAGTGAATTTTTGGGTTTTGTCTGTAGTTTCGGTGGGTGGTGGAGTTAGTAGTGGCTTAGTCGAGTTTTGGCTCTATGACTGGTTGTTTTGGTGCATGCTCTATTTTGGATAGCTAGTTTAATCTCTATTGTGAATTAATACAAACAAAATTTTACTGATTAAAAAAACATTGTAATAATATAAGAAAGGAACACAAAATTGATAAAGATAACTATTTAGATATTTTTTCTTATATTTAAATTTGTTTATGGATAACAAAAAGAAACACAACATTAATTAAAATAGCTACTGAATTTTCTCTTCTTACATTGCAATTTAACAATAGATTGTTGCATTTTTTTCTCTCTCCCATCAATAGTAGAGGCTATGGGTGATGGGAAACTCATAATCCCAAAATCTTCCAGTAGCTTTCGCAAGCCACTTGTTACATTGCAACTGCTCAAAATGAAAAATGAGGTAAACCAAAACCATAATCAATCTCCCTACAACTACTACTCAAATAATAAAAAATGGCATTTTCAATTAGGATTGTAGAATCCTTGATACTAACTTTAAAATTAGCATACATGGTTAGCATTGAGCTGACAAAGTTCATAGATTTTTATGCACATTATAAAGAAGTTTGGAAATCAAAACATCTATGAAGAAATAGTTGTAAATTATGGTTCCTACGAAAGGAAAATGTATTAATCAAAATCCTAAGGGTATCCAACAAATGAAATATAATTTATCTTCTAGATTAGGTTAATATTAAATACTTCTTTGTGTTGTTTAAATTTTTGGGAAAGAACAAGAAGTGGAATTCTAGTTGAAATGCTTAGCATGTTTTGGAAGGTGAAGGAAAACATTTTTTGTACTAAAATAGGATTTTCTTAAGCTCTTTAAGCTTCAGTCCATATGTGAGAAAACATTAGGAATTATTTTGTTGGTAATTTCTTGTACTTGATATTGACGATTTCATAACACTTTTCATTAGTGCATCTTATATTGTTGTAGATTCAAGTAAATTGCAACCAATTTGGTTGTTGATTTCTCTATCAAAGTTGAATGATTTTGGTAACTATAAAAGATTTAACTAGAGATGGATTTGTTTATAGAGTAACAAAACTAGATTTAGATAGAACTGTATTGTGGTATTGTTATTAAGATTCAACTGTGTAGTTTTTTAATCAAACTCATTAACCCATGTTTCATGAGTAGCGGTTCACAAGAACCTATCTCTCATGAGAATGAATAAAACACTTAATTATGTTATTAATACAGGAAATGGGTTCTTGTGAACCACTACTCATGAAACATTAGTTAATTATTTTGACTCAAAGACTAAATAGTTAAATTCTAATAGAAATATCACAATTTGACTTGTTGGGTAAAATATCTACTATTTATAAAATTGTATTTTCAACGCAATCATGAGAATGAAAAAGAAGATGATTATATTCTAGTAGAAGTATCCAACAAACCACCAACTTCTATCAAATCCTTATATATGGACAGATTCTCGCATCCATTCACAGCTGAGAGAATCAAAGAGGTGTATGGTTATATTATATTAAGGTAGATCAATTTTCCCTAGTCAATGCATAGATAGTTAAAACTCTACTATGTCATGCACTCTAAAAGAAGAAAGTAAATTCCAATATAAAAAAATAAACTCTAGATTAAAATTATGACACAAGAATTCAAAAATATTAAACACGTCTTATTTCAATGATTTCAACCAATTTTTTTATACATTGATTATGCTTTCAAGAAAAACTTACACCATAAAAACTAGTGTTCCTTGGGGTTATCAAACGTTTCAATAAAGGAGACATTTTGGGAATGGGGGTATAGCATCCTTATCTATCCCCCTTTCTCATAATTGTCAGTGACATCCTAAGGATATCATATCAACATGGGGAACATACTAAATACCAAATTCTTGAGCTTGATAAAAGTTTTTTTTGTAGCTTCTAAATAGAAATATTATCTGCAAGTTAAAATTTATTATTAGACATGAGGTGAGGAATGTTTTAACAACATTTATCATGTTGTTAGCCATGGTAATGGAAATACATTTGCATAGTTTGCAAAAGATATATTATGAGACCCTACCAAATTAGAATATTTTTTGCAATAAATAAATCAAAACTATTCTTATTACAATTGTTGCTTCAATCTATTCAGAATAAATGAAAAGCACATCTAAAAATATTAAAGTTATAGAGCTATTAGATATGTGAGCAAGAGAAAATATTCTTGTAGGATCTTAAACAAACTAATGCATGTGAAGACAAAGAGGAAAGTGTATCAAGCATGCAACATTCTTTGAGGCAAACATGGATGATATACAAGAAGCACTGCTTTAATGTTTGTCAACTTTGAGTCACACTTATTTGAATGTGACAAGAATTAGCGCAAATTATAGTAAGAGAATATTGACAAATTTGGAAAAAAATGATGCCTTCATAAGTAATAATCATGGTGGAATGATGAATCCATGTATTGTTAGTGCTTGATTAAATCATAGTTACAATTGAATCCACAAGTTCTAGGCAATTAGTTGATAAATCTTATGTGCAACTTCCAAATCGTCCTAGTTAAGGAAATACAATGTGTGGTCATTGAATATATATAAGGCTTAAAATAAATGAGATGCAATCCTTCAATAGGAGATATATGTTTTAGCTGATAGGTTACTAGTTTGAATTTTTCATCTCAAAAAATTGTCTCACATGACCGAAAAGTTGTCCAATTCTGGCAGACAGAATGTGAGAAGTTGTCAGAGTGGGGAGAGTGCCCCAATTGTGTGTTTTTGTTGCTGAGATGTTGCATGTCAGCCGAATTGTGTATCACATTTTCATGAATTAGTTGTTCATTATTGGGGGAGGAAGTTTGGTGCAGTCAGAAATGAAGTACAATTTAATTGTCTACGCGGTAGGTAAGAGTTAATTAAGAGGTGTGTACAATCAATAGCAGAGGTTTTCTTGGGTAATTGGAATAGGATAGATGGGGTAGAGTTGGAAATGATATGTGATTTAATTAAGCTTTGATTGTGTCATTAATTCATTTATTTTAGGTGTGGTATTGGTAAGTATTGTTCTACAATTATTGTTGTTGCTTTCAGTTGCGCCAATGCTTGCTTCAAAGATGCTTAATCAGGGGTAGAGCAGTTCCTTTGGGGAATCACTGGTAAACCGTCTATTTTTAATGTTATTAGTATGGATTGGTTGTTGAACACTAAAGGATTAATTTTATCTATTTCTTTGTTCTCTTTTACTTTTTTTGTTTTTTCTTATGTTTGTATATTGTTTGGTGGGTAGAGGTAAAATTATATGGAATGTGTGGATGTGCATTCTGGTGCAGGACGTTGTTTTGGTTTATTTTACAATTGTTGTGGATTTTAATTGATATCTATTTCCATGTAGAGAAATATTTTGTATGTAGATGTTTGGGCTCTTTGAAGCGGTTAGAGAGTCAGGGGCATTCGAGCTAGAATAGATAATTAGTTTATGCTCGGATCCTTGGGACATACGTACTCTTTCTGTGCATGAAAATTGGCTAATATCATTGACTTAAATTGGATGGTGTCAATTTATGGAGAGTACGTAGTTTTTTGTTGGGTGAAGTTAGTGTGAATAATAATGTTGGGTAAGCTATTTATTGAATTGTGCTTTTATTTCTAAGTTTTGATGGATCGTGTGTTTAATTAATTATTGACTACAATATCATACTGTGGGACTATTTCATTTGTTGGTGTAAAAGGGGAAAATGATGATTACTTAATAGGACCTAAGCCCTCCCCAAATTCACCATGCACATTTATAATATGAAGCATCCTCAAGTCAAATCAGATCAACACCACAAAAGAGATGAAGTGATGCTAATACCAGATTTGGGTTAAAAGGGGATTCTAGTTTTTTGTTGCTTGAATTTGGGAAAGATGATGAATTAAGGATACTGAAATTTGAGAATTCAAAAGAGAAAAATGAATGTGAAATATGTTTACCTTGGAAGAATGAAGGAGATGTTATTATGTTTCTGGTTTTCTTACTGATGAGATCTCAAAAATACTTGTACTTATAGATCTGAGCTCTATAAACTGCCTAAGACCTGTCCTGAAAGTTTGAACCTATTTCTGAGGGTGAAGAATGCCTAAAAATTTTTGTATCTAGGTGTAGAATGTTTGAAAGATTCTATACCTAGGTGCAGAACATTTGAAACATTTTGTACCTAATGAATGTGTTTCAGATTCTGTGGGGACCTATGTCGGGATCTATAGAGTCTGTATCTATAATTACAACTTCTTGGCCTATACCAGAACACTAAAAAATAGGAAATAAGGTTGAATAGAGGGGTCTTCCTCAATCCAACCCATGTCTAGGAATCAACCTAGAAATATGAAAAAGTAAAGTGTGATGACATAGAATAGCGATCAGATCTGATAAATAAAGCAGCTCATACCTTCGCAATGCGGATACCACTTTCAATGTGATCAAATATAATTATGCAATAGCTTTGAGTCAACATAAAAACCAAAAGGAAATCATGAAAAGACAAAACCATGTGTGATAGATGTTTCCACTTGCCAATGTTGAAATGGAAGGAATAAAGAGAAGAAGATAAGAGGTTGTGTAGATGTAATGGCTCTTCCTTGGTGAAAATCCTTTACTCAGCCTCAAATAGACAAAGAAGCTAGATCCATGAAGAAAACAAACTTGGTTACTTGAAGTGAAGGGATGTTAAAACTTTGATAGATCTTGAATTACCACCAAATGCCTTGAATTGCATGATGATCTTGACTTGCTCAAATGCTTACACAAGGCTCTTGGATTTAATACTTGAATGTCTTAGATTTCCTATCAATTTGAATGATTTAAGACAAGTCCCAAGTTGATTTATTGATTACCAAAATGAGTAGAATTAGAGGGATTTATACTTACTCATTTCACTTTGGGGGTTTAACCTTACCCAATCCGACCATCAATCTAAATCCTGCATCCATTCTTTGAATAAGACCCCCTTTTAATTTTGGGCCACTTCTTAGGGGTGCAAAATGCCTAGAACATTGTGCACCTAGGTGTAGAATTTTTTAAATGTTTTGCACCCTTCAATCAAGCCTTAATTTAATTTTGTGGGCTCTGGGGAATCTGTAGATGCGGAGATTTAAATCATATCTTGTTTCGGGGCTCAAAAAGATTTTAAAAAAAAGGCCACTAATAATGATATGGCCTAGGTAATGAAATAAGTTAAGTGATTGGAAGAAAAATAGAGGAGCGCACCTAGAAATAAGGGCTAACCTTGATTTTAAGCAAGCTAGAGGGAAAAGAGAGAATAAAGAGGACCCATATTTGACTTTAAATGTCCTTATAAGCTCTCGTTACTTAAATGAATGCAAAATGGTCCTTAAAAAGAACACTAATTAAGTGCTTACTTTTTAGGATGGTACATTTAGCCCCCACTTTAATGGAAGTATGAGACAACCTCATGCTCATGGAAAAGGAAGAAGAAGAGAGAGATGATCATTAGTGGATGCAAGGAGATAAGATATCACTAAGTTTAAGGACATAAACCTTAAAATAAAGGATCTCAGCTCACACATCCATGCACAAGGGCACAAAAACAAAGTGAAAAAGAAAATAGGCAAACAAATAAAATCATATTCGTTTCGTGACTCAAATAAAATCAAAGCCAACCATAAATCTAAATCTTGGAGGAAAACCCCGCCATCGGCTCTCGAACAAAATTTGGGCCCAAAACCCAAGGGACAAGGTGACTAGGCAACTTGTCCTAGGAAAAATGAGATCAAATTTCATGGAGATGTCGGGCAAGGTGAAAAAAGTGGGGGGAAATGCATGTTTCTATGAAGTTGGAGTAGATCTCAAAATTCCAAAAATAAATGAATAGGTCCTAGGTGAGGAAATGAATTATGGGATTGGATGGAAAATGGGAAATCATGCCTAGAAGTGAGATACAACCTTGAGTTAAAGCAATATCAAAGGAGGATGAGGACCCATATTTGAAGTAAGGATGTATTTAAGTGCTATATGAGGTCCTACCATAGAAAACATGCTAAATTAGGAACAAAATCATCCCAAAATGAGCACAAGTTAGGTGCTTACTTTTTAGGGCGATACAATGATGAATTTAAGCCTTATTAAAATTTGAGAATGCAAAAGATAAAAATGAAGGTGAAATATGTGTACCTTGGAAGAATGAAGAAGATGTTGTTCCATTATTTTTTTGCAACTGTCATAATCCCAAAAATACATGTACTTCCAGATCTGATTTTTGCAATCTGCCTGAGACCATCTTAAAAGTTTGAATCTATTTCTGAGGGTGTAGAATGGATGAAATATTTTGTACCTAGGTGTAGAATGTTTGAAACATTATGTGCCTAATGAATGTCTTCCAGATTTTGTGAGGACCTATGTTAGGATCTGTGGAATCTAGATCTGCAATTACAACTTCCTATACTGTACCTGCACATAGAAAAATGGGAAAGAAATTTGAATAGAGGGGTTTGTCTCAGCCAAACCCCTATTTAGGAATCAACCTAGAAATATGAAAAATTAAAGTATGCTGACATAGAATAGTGATTAGATCTTATAGATAACGCAACTCATACCTTTTCAATGCAGATGCCACTTTCAATGTGATCAAATATGATTATGCAATAGCTTTGAGTCAACATGAAATCCAAAAGGAAATCATGAAAAGACAAAACCTTGTGTGATAGATGTTGCCACTTGCCAATGTTGAAATTGAAGGAAGAAAGAGAAGAAGCTAAGAGGTTGGGTAGATGTAATGGCTCCTCCTTGATTAAAACTCCTTTACTTGGCCTCAAATGGAGAAAGAATTTATATCCATGAAGAAAACCAACTTGGATGCTTGATTTGAAGGGATTATAAAAAAAACTTAGATCTTGAATTACCACCAAATGCCCTGAATTGCTTGATGATATTAACTTGCTCAATTGCTTACACAAGACTCTTGGATTGAATGCTTGAATTCCTTGGGTTGCCTATCAATTTGAATGCTTGAATATGGATCCAAAATTGATTTCTTGATTACCAAAATGAGGATAAGTAGAGGGATTTTGTAATTACTCATCATTTTGGGGTTTAACCTTACTCAGGCCAACCACATATCTGAATCCCACTTCCATTCTCCGGATATGAACCCTCCTTAATTTTGTGCCACTTCTTGGGGGTGCAAAATGCCTAAAAGGTTGTGCACTGGCTATGATACATTTAAAACATTTTGCACCCTCCAATCAGGGTTCATTTTCATTTTGTAGGTTCTAAGGAATGTGTAGATGCAGAGATTTAAATCACTGTTGATTTCAAGGCTCAAAAAGGTAAAAAGGGCCACTACTAATTATATAGGGCCTAGGTGATGAAATACATTAAGTTATTAGAGGAAGAAAAAGAGGACCACGCCTAGAAATAAGGGCTAACCTGATGACATGTAACTGATTAAATGGTTGACTATAGTAAGTTGAAGATAATGCAAGACATTAAATCAGTTAATGGTCTGTATTATCATTGATGTCAACTTGATATCATCTGTATGGTCATACAAAAGACTTTAGAGAACCAATGGAATATAGGTTATGCTTTCAGCAATGCATAAAAGTCAAGTATTCACTAAGTGACAGACTACACCGGCGGAGTGCATACCATCGGTAAACACAGAGATAAAGACACAGTGATGCCCGACGAGCAGAAGACAGTGTTTCCTGATGAAGCAGAATCACATGATGCCTGACAAGCTAAAAATAGTGTTTCCTGATGAGCAAGATCCAATCATGCCTGACGGACAGAGATCCCAAAGCTAACTAAAGCGACACCGACAGAACTGGCAGTTGTCACCGGCGATGAACTGCAGAATTGACCGACATAATAGAGAGATCAGAAAATGACAAAATATCTAGTTGGCAGAGCTAAAAGATAGACTTAACAGGTTTTTTTATTTGTTTTATTTGACCAAAGTTAAGTAAGTGATTTGTATAGTTGGCAAGAAGATAACTACGAGATAAATCAGGAGTTAAAGCCGTAAATCAATTTGGCTGGATTGTTTTTCACGCCAAGAATCAAGAATCAAGATTCAAGAACCAAGAATTAAGGAACATCATGTCTATATAAGAGACAACCATAATTCACTTTCGGTGTGGATGAGCAAGCAATCAGATACACAAGGGAGTGAACTGATAGAAGATGCTAAAGAGAAACTGATCAAGGATTAACTTCATGCAGTCCTGATCAATCAAGCTAAGGGAGAGCTAAAGAATTTTGCAGACATCGACGGATAGAAGAGCACAGCATCACAAAGCAGAAAGAGTTGAGTACAAAGGAATTGTATTGATACATTGATCAGAAAGATGTTGTAATTAAATAGATCTGAAAATCTACAATTAAGTTGCATTAGAAACAGGTCATTTGTTTCAGTTTAACCATTGAAGCATTAAGTCTCTTAACAGAGCAAGACTTAACAGTCTTTTGTAACTGAGCTATATCCTAACAGATTACCAGAAGGTTGACTCATGATAGTAGCACCAGTCTTACCTAAAGCCTATTGACAGTCTAAGAAGGAGGTTGATTCAAGGATGGTAGTAAGATTTGCATAAAGCCTATTGAC
>MU216986.1:319217-339435 GCA_018584345.1 Thuja plicata | reverse complement strand
GGTTGGCTCCTAACAGGGCTCACTTCAGAAGAGTGAAAATTTGGGGTACCGGTCCCAGTGGTTTTTTCCCTTAACAGGGTTTCCACATTAAAATCCTTGTGTTATATGTGTATGGTTCATTACTTTAGTGTTTTACATTCTGCATATGCATTTATGGATTGACTGGTATACTCTACACATTTACTAAGTATCGGTAAATACAGTTTACTGCTTATCAGTTATCAAGGAGAATAAGGACAGACAAGGTAAACTGACAGACAGTTATTTGTTTAAAGTAATTCAAAGGCATGCATCTTGTTGGGACTTAATAATTTGGGAAGTATTGATTGGTGGATTAAAGTTTAAATTGGATGAATTTTTGAGGCCACTGATTCACCCCCCCCCTCTCAGTTATTACTAACATAACCTCAATTTTAAGAAAGTTAGAGGGAAAAGAGAGAAGAAACAGGACCCAGATTTAAATTTAAATGTCCTTATAAGGTCTCGTTACTAAAATGAATGTAAAATGGTCCTTAAAAAGAACACAAATTAAGTGCTTACTTTTTAGGACAATATATTTAGCCCCCACTTTAATAGGAGTATGAGACAACCTCATGCTCATGGAAAAGGAAGAACAAGAGAGATGATCATTAGTGAATTGCAAGGAGATAAGACATCACTAAGTTTAAGGACATAAACCCCCAAATAAAGGATCTCATCTCACACATCCATGTATAATGGCACACAAAAAAGTGAAAAAGAAAATAGACAAACAACTAAGACAATAAAAGGGGTTAGTAGACTCCAAATCAAATATTTGAAGGGACCTTGATAAATATAATGTCCCTACAACTAGTATCATGTTTGGAAAGCTATTGTGGAAGCATAAGTGGTCACATAGAAAGGACAAGACCATCACCAAAGATGAACAGACTCCATGATCTAATCCACTAGCATAGCTATGAAAGCATAGAGAAGAAAGAGAGAGACCATGAATCCAACATACTAGCAAGATATGTAGTGCTAGCTGATCCATAGGGAAAGAAAAGGGGAAGAAATAATTGGTGGTCTAGTGAACTACAAAGTTCTAGAAAATTATACCTTCAAAGATTTGTAGATAAGGCAACTTGTTTATGCCCACAGGGTGGCTTTGGTTGCACTGAGTGTGGCTTCAGATCATTATTGTGGAAATATGTTATCTTCATGTGGATCCATGAAAAATGGTCAGTTAAAGGACCAAGTGTATGCGGTCATTCTATGTGCAGTTAGTCTAAGGACCAATATTGTTGCATAATTTACAAGGAGGATGCATGTATGCCCCCTACTTCTAATGGTGACAAAATTCTCTAAAGCCATCACAAGGAAGAAAAAGAACAAGGATACCTACTTTCAACAGCAAGAGGATATCCTTAAACAATATTGTATGCTTGTTTCCAAATGCGAAGAGTGAAAAACCCCTATGAGGAAAAGGAAAATGATAATCATGAAAGGATATTTGCAAGTGGAAAGAGAACCTTGAAATGAAGAGATCTTTTGTATAAGACATATACCTTTAAGAGGATTTATTTTAACAAAGACAACATCTTCAATAAAAAGAGGGAAGGAGAACAAGAATGTGCCTATTTAGCCCCCTCACAAGTAGGTAAAAAAGGGATTCTTGATAAATGATAACACACTTTTAATCTCTCAAGGATATTTGTTTAAAATGAACATTGATTTTTTCAATAAGGAAGAGGCCATGATACAAGATAAACACCTCTTGCATAAGAGGGAACCCTAAATTAGAGTGACAAATCCTTATAGGAAAATAAGTTTCAAAAAGTTAAATAAAGACTATTGTATTGAGGAAAAGTGGATCCTTAGATAAAAAGAAGGATTGAGAGAAAATGACACCTTACCCCTCAATTATATGGGACAAAGGAAAGGTAATTAACCATAAGCCCTAAGTGATGAATCCCATATAAATAGACATGCACTCATAAGCAAGCATAAGGTTGCAAGAGAGTGTTCTTGCATAAAACCACAAACACATGCTAGATATAACATAACATTATAAGGGAGACCAAAAAACAAAGGGATAATAACTTTCCTTAGACAATGAAGTAGAAAAGATGCAAAAAAATAAAATAAAAGAAGCACAAATTTCATTTTAGTGGTAACATTCGTTATAAGAGATATGCAATTCTAAGCAAGGAAAAGATTGTAATGGAAGACAAACAATTCTCTAGTAGAGAAAGGTCTTCAATAATAAATTCATGTATAGAAGGATGCCATGATATAATAAATGAAAACAACAAAGAGATAATGTATCTTTTAATAAGAGAAAAATATACCTTTCCCCCTAAGGGAGAGGACAATAAAAAGACCTATCATGTTGCTCCAAAAGTGCACATCATGCAATACAATGAGCCTTGTATGGTTCCAAGATTACATGATGAGGAACAACAAAATAGGGTATATAAATGCGAAGGTATGTTTTTTATATTAAGAAAGAGTAGAAGATTCTTAGTTAATGTAAGAAGACATCTATCTACCAAATCTTGAACAAATTGCCTAAATTCCATACAATCATCAAGAGAATGCCTATTACTATGGTGAAAAATACAATGATAATTACCATTAGTAGATCTTTGATTCTTTGGAAAATGTCTAAAAGGAAAGCAAGTTTTGCTATCATATTTTATTCTCTAAAATATTTTGTTATCCAAACCCAAACGATCATCAAAAGGAGGTGTAACAAGAGATGGTGTGGGTAAAATAATGCTTAAGAAAGGAGGGTTAGGCTTTGAAGAATAAGAGTCCAAATGAGTAGGAAAGGGATGTTGGAATAATGTAAGGGTGAGTACTGAGAGGGGAGGGGTGAATCAGTACCCTTATAACTTTTATCAATTAACCTTGGTGATCCTTTCTTGCATTACGGACCATTTCTTTTCTAACTCATGTATGTAATATCATAACATAAATGTAAGTGCATGTAAACAATCATAGAGACATTCATGAAACTTAGTTACACATGACACAAGAATTGGTAACGTAGAAAACCCATGTTAGAAGGTAAAAACTACGGTGGGGATGAAACCCACAAAGCTTCACTATCTGTAGAATGGAAGGTGTCAGTTAAGGCTACAAGTTGTGATCACTTCTGATGATCTTACCCTATTAGGAGTAACATGTTAGACTTGTTAAGTCTACTCGGTTAAGAGATTCTAGCAACACAATGTATGTGTGCACTCGGTTAAGAGATTTACAATAAGACTGTTAAGTCCACCTTCTTGAATGATTTCTTCTATTTTCTACAATTGTTAGAGAGTAGAAAAAAATACTTATGACCTGATAGCTTGCAATCTTGAATTGTTGATTACAGATCCTTTAAGTTCACAAAATTATGTATCACCTAATTGTGATGGATAATACCTCTGTTCTGCTCGGTAGCCTTAACTAGTTCTTCATAACTGAATTCTTCTTTATATGTCCTTCTACATAAAAACCTTTGTCTGATCCATAGATGTCCTTCTATGGCTACAATCATCATTCTTGATTGATTACTAAATCTATTTATACAATGTATTGACCTAATTAGGTTTCACACTTTTCTTGATAACTCTAATGATCTAAGGTTTACAACTTGTCCTTGATCTCCTAGTTTTCATGTATACAATTAGTTAAACTGATTAAATCCATCATTTATGCTTTTCTTGATCCTCAAGAAATGGTTTTCCAACTAAGCATAAAGCTATTTTTAAGATTGAAGTGTTTTAGCTGACGTGTATCTCATATCTTCTTTTCTCAGGAATAAAACTCTCTCGGTAGACTAGTGCTTGGTATACTCTGTAGACTGTGCTCGGTGATGTCACTATAATCATTCTACTCGGTTTACTCTATAGACATTATGTGCTCTTAGTTTACACTGTGAACTATCTTCCTCGGGTTACACTATAAACTGTCTGTCGGTGTACACTGGGACCGACGGTCTAAAATTGTTTCCTTGTATACTAATGACAACTTCTAATCCTTTAAGGATTATTAATCTCCCCCTTTGGCATTAGTATCAAAAACTGATATGTATAGTATATACAACAAGTATAATTTCCTTTTCAATGACTCCCCCTATGTGCATGTTGTCCCCCTATGTGTATGCCTTGGTATGTACATGTTTTCCCCCTTTGCAATGAAATGTACATATACATTTTCCCTTTTTGGATATATTGTATGTACACATGTTTTCCCCCTTTTTAAAATAATAACAAAGATGTAGTACTTACAGCTTGTCAAGTATGTGTGAATGGGATTGCTTTATTTCTACCATTAGCTTTTTCTATTTTTTATTTGAGGTGCTTGAGGGTTATGTTCTCCAAAGTTATTCTGGAATGCATGTCACAGATACTCTCTGTGACTAACATTTCTAGGGTGGCAATTAGAGTTTTTTCCAAACTCATGTGTTGTAACAGCAATGTGAGATTCAGTAGTAACATAGCTTAGAGCTCATTTAATTCATATCTGATTTTTATTTCTCCCTTTTGAATCTCAAGTCTCAACCTTTTGGATTCTACAATCTTCTCATAATGCAGTTGGAATGCATTTGCATCGGTTGACAGACTTTGTGCACTAGTTTTTATCTAATTTTTGCTATCTTTTCACTATGCTCGGTAGTGAATTGCTCTAGTGTACACAACTTTTGAACTAAGTTAACTACTTATGATATGATTATCTCTAGTGTATTTACTAGCTCAAAAAGTTTTACCTTGTTCTCTGCCACTTCCTGGGTGATTTTCTCAGTTAGCTTGTAGTGATACTTCTCTTCTGCACGTTCTTCAATGACTTTGTCAGCTTCTACATTCTGTGATGTTATGGCCTTGGTGAGAACTGCTAGTTGATCAAGGATTGGTGCATTTTGATCAATTTGTGTGTCAAGAAGTATTTGCATTAGGATTTCCTTTGTAGTATCCAGGACTTGTCAATTTTTGTGCTCCTTCTTGAGTTTTTCCTATATTGCCTTCCTTTTGCATAGTTCACCATACTTGGTTAGTGACTCAGGATCTAGTGTTGTCAGAGCACAGTTGGGTATGTCAATGATCTCATCAAGTGTTAATGGTGCTTTTCTCTTCTTGTTCTTTTTCTTATTGGGAATGGTGCTAGAAGTGGGGAAATGAAGGATTATAGCAAGATGTTTCTCTGTCTCTATGTATTTTGGTGATTGTCTGGGAGGTGTGGTGCCTTTGGTATGTTGATTGGTATGAACCTGTTGGTCAATTTTGACATCTCCACATCAACCTTGTCTTTATCTGCAGCCTTGTTTACCTCTTTGGTGTTCTTGGCAGTGGCATCACTCAGTTTATCCTCTCCACTTGTAAATTTCTTCTCCCCTATTGTATCTTTCTGCTCCTCATTTGTATATTTTTTCTCCCCATATTCATCACCTTTTTCCTCTCATATGTTTGCATCAGGCTCAGGTTTTTTCTCCTTTTCTTCTGTTATTATATTGATAGCTTGTATCAATAAAGGCATGTGACCTGGTACATTTTCCTGTGCAACATTTTTTGTCTCCTTTTCCTTTGTTTACTCGGTGGCAACATTTACATCTTCATCATCCTTTGCATCATTATTAGACTCAACATGAGTTATATCTTTTATTGTAATATCTGGTGTTTCCCCTGATGATTGCAATATCTGAGGTACATCATCCATGGCCTGACTTGCCTCTGTTGTCAAATCAATAGGATTGACATGCTTAGTTTCATTGATGAAAATATGTTTGGGGATCGATGTGGCCTCCTTCTCCTCATTGTGAGCTATCTCAGTTATAGCCGATATCTAATCAGGTGGATTGAGTATTTGTGTCCAAATCTTATTTCTTTTTTTATCAATCTCTTCTAACCTATCTTGCAGTACTTTGTATGCTATTTTCTTAGCCAAATTTTTTTTGCATGCTCCTACATTATTGATTCAATTTCTTCAACTATTGACTCAGGCATGAATGTAACTAGGGATCTCTCCCTCATCTTTTTCTCCAATTGTAAAGCATATGCTCACCTGGCTAATATCTTATCATTTAGCTCTTGTGGAATAAGAGTTCCAAATTGTAGGTATACATACTTGTATGCAACCATCATTTTGATTATGGCATCTTCTATCTTATTCTGATCCTCGGTAGACAGTATTATCCATTGTCTAATTTTGTGATGTGAGATACTATCAGTATTGATGATTGCCTCTGTAATTTCATCAATTGTCTTAGTTACTTTGGCATTTTTAGCTTGGAGTCTGTGTTCTCTCTCATCCTTTTCAGTGTCATTCTTATCCTCTTTTCCTCTTATATATCTCCTTCTTTGTCTCAGTGTTGACTACCTAGTAGAAGATGTATTATTTATTTTCTGATAAGTTCTAACTATACCTTTCTTCAAAGGTGGTGAGTCTACCTCTTTTGTTGTTTTGCTTCTAGTTCTTGATGCAGTCGTTACATTAGTAACCTTTGATTTCTTGGAAGGTCGTGCACCTAATTCAGTAGACTCTGAATCACTTATCTCTTTAGCTTCACTGATAGGTGATTGATCCTCGGTGATTTCTACTAATTTTTCTAAGTCTTCCTCATTTACTGACAGTTTCTTTTCAAGAGTGTTCATTATTTTTGTCTCCTTCTTATCTATCTTATTTACTACTAAACCATTATTGATTCTAGACTTAGCTTCCTCATATGTTCCAAATATTTTCAAGGTTTTATCCAATGTCTCATTTAGTAGGGTTTCAATAGCTTTTGTAGCTTGGTCAATTTCAATTTCATATTTTAGTGGTGGTAACCATGTTGTTCTCGGTTGTGCAGGTTTGATGAGTGTTGAGTCAATATCGACTGTAAAGCATATCTCATCCTTGTATTTTTCCACTAGTTGAGCAAGGATTATCATCCTCTTCTATACTCCATCCTTGAAAATTGTGAATTATTCATCCATTATAAGTGTAAAGCTATCTCCTAGTGACTTAATGAAATCACTAATTTGTGCAGTGATTGGTCGATTTGTGTCCCAAGTGACATTACCGACTGAAGGAAATAAGTTTTGTAAATAGAAGAATGTGCACATAAGGAGGGAACCAAACTTACATGTGTTAGATCTAGCTGATCTAATTTTTCTCATATTCTCTTCCAATTGCTTCAGTAGCATCTTGGATATGTTTTGTTACAGTCCCTTCTTCACAAGTTTATATGCAGTGTCAACTTCTCCACATGTTATGTTGTTCATTCTTCTAGCTTGTAATATTGTGTACCCAAGTACACATGCATCGAATTTCATCTCGAGGTTGGTGATTGTATTGAGTTTCAATCCTCTACCATCCCATTCAACTCTGGTTATTTTTTCAATGTCGGGGCATGAAGGATGCTTTAGGGCTTTTGCCTTCTCAGTGATGGGATAATCGGTCACTGCATGAATCACATCTTTTGTGATCGGTTTGGGTTCATCTAGCCACATTTTCCCATCATGTACTTGGTTGATTACTATCTGTATCCACTCATTTTTGAACTCTTTCAGGAATAGTAGGGCATTGGTTAACCCTTTCACTTCTATGTTCTTATATTCATCCTATAGGTTTTCATCCTTGCATAGCTTTTGGTAAGCTTCTTGAATCTCAAGGTCTCTGATATCTGTAATCTTGTAGTGAATGTATGCACAGATATCTTCAATCAGCAAAACCCTAGGAGGTATACTTGAAAATGCTCCCTTGTCGTCGGGTTGAGCAGCAACCCTAGGGTAGAACTTGTAGTTTATTTCTTCGCATGTTGATTTCTTCATCAAGGCTATCTTTTTTGTCCTTTGTGTTTTTAATCTTCATGACCCATGATGTGCTTGCCATTTTTTGACAAATTAGGGCTTCTCCATAAATAAACAGTTAGCTCAGTGAGTCTAGATACTCACTTGATCTTTGATGTGGATGCTTAGAATCTGTCAGAGTGGCTTTGAATCTGCTATTGGTAACTCTGCAATCTTGAAACTTCTTAGTCTCTCTTTTTCACTCTACTCTCACTCTTTATCACTGGTGAATGAAACAAACTTTCGTCAGCCCTTTTATAGACAATGTGCCCTAAGTGATGCATTAAATACTTCACCTACTTCTCGACTGACAAAATGGCGATGCTCGGTCAACACACAAAATTATTTAGCTCGGTGAATATACAATGCTCGAGGTAAGTGTCAACTCAGTTGTTCTTTTCCCATGTATACTAACGATGCTCGATATGTAGTGTTTAACTTGGTTATTCTTTTCCATGTTTACTAACGGGCAGTGTATGCTCGGTTTACATTGACCAACCAGACTAGATTCACACAATCATAACAAGTAATACCATAGTGCATCTTCATTCATGCTAATTCAAACTTTTCTCAATGAATATAGGAACTGATGTAAAATACAACTTTGTAGAGTGCATTTCCATACTTGAATTGCTTAGGTGGGGGTGGTGGAATCACCTAATCCATTAGATGAGGTGTCACCTATTGCAGTCCTTGGTCCAACATTATCATTTATGAAGCTCTCCTCCACATTTTATTTCTCATTCTCTTATTGTCTTCAATGGTATTACCATTAGAAAAAGTGCTTGACTCTGTCACTCAGTCTCTGCAATCTTTTCTTAAGTGACCGACCTTATGACAGTGTAGACATGCCATTTCGGGGTTAGTCCATCTTCTAGATCTTCTTTTCCATTTCCTCATACAGTTAGTAGCTATATGTCCATATCTACCACATGATGTGCAATTTACCTAAGTGTTGTAATCCCAAACATATGAGTTACTGACTCTTCTCGATTTATATGCATTTTCTTTCTCTTTAGGTTTCCATACTTGCTTTTTCTTTTTCCTGCATTCATGAGATGTGTGGTCATGCATTTTGCAAGTAGGAAAATATTTTTCCATGTAGGATTCCGTATTTGGTTTGTTCACCTTAGATCTGCATTCATGTGCTTTGTGTCCATGTTTGTTACAGTTATAACAATTACCTATGAATGTATAAGTAGATTTAGGAATACCTTTAGCCTTCCTCTTGTAGACATTTGATGTGTGGCTGGGTTTTCCATAGTGATTGCATGAGCACTTCTTTGGTCTTGGATTTGTGTAGACATCTCTTTGATCATCTTGGTTTGATGATTCTTCATGCTCAGTATACCCTAAATCAGTATTGTTGTTGAGTCTTCTTTGTCCATACAGAAATTTATCCATTCTTTTTGTACTTTCTTCATCTTTCTTGATCATATCATTATGTTTTTGTTGAATCCTTACTTCACGCTTCAATTTCTCATTTCCTTCTCTTAGTTCACCACTAGCTTCCAATTTCCCATTAAGTTCTATGTTCACTCGGTTGGCCTCATGACTCATAAGAACTATTTGATTGGTAATCTCATGGTGATGTTCAGTAAGTCTCTATATCTCAGATTCTTTCTCTTGTAACTTTTCACTAATATTCCTCCTGTCATCAATAACTAAAGTTCTTTCTTGTTCAGATTGTCTAGCATTATTCATAACATCAATCATTCTTACCATTTATGTCTCTTGACTGATTTGCAGTATTTTTACTTGTTCATTCAAATGTTGATTAATTTCATTCAAACTTGTAATGCTTCCTTCAAATGTGTCAGATGTATTACCAGATCTAGATCTAGATGAATCAAATAAATCAGGTATCTCTTCTTCATGATATTCGGTTTCATTATAGAAAGATGCCATGACTGTTCTTTTAGCCAATAGCTCTTTCATCTTGATTCTTGCTTCTTTGTATTGCTCAAAGAAATTTGTATCTGCAACTTCGGATTCTCAATATTTTTATCAAGCTTATACCTTTCCATGGTATGATCTTTTCTCTCAAGTGATTTAAACTTTTCCAAATAAGAGATCTAGCTCTGATACCAATTGTTGGAATAATGGAAGGGTGAGTACTGAGAGGGGAGGGGTGAATTAGTACCCTTAAAACTTTTATCAATTAACCTTAGTAATATTTTGTTGCATTATCGGTCATTGCTTTTCTACCTCATGTATGTAATATCATAACATAAATGTAAGTGCATGTAAACAATCATAGAGACATTCATGAAACTTAGTTACACATGAAACAAGAATTGGTAATGTAGAAAACCCATGTTAGAAGGTAAAAATTGCGGTGGGGATGAAACCCACAAAGCTTCACTATCTTCAGAATGGAAGGTGTTGATTAAGGCTACAAGTTGTGATCACTTTTGATGATCTTACCCTATTAGGAGTAACATGTTGGACTTGTTAAGTCTACTTGGTTAAGAGATTTACAATAAGACTATTAAGTCCACCTTCTTGAAGGATTTCTTCTATTTTCTATAATTTTTAGAGAGTAGACCAAAATACTTATGAACTGATAGTTTGCAATCTTGAATTGTTGATTACAGATCCTTTAAGTTCACAAAATTATGTATCACCTAATTGTGATGGATAATACCTATATTCTGCTCGGTAGCCTTAAATCTAGTTCTTCATAACTAAATTCTTCTTTATTTTTCCTTCTACATAAAACCCTCTGTCTGATCCATAGATGTCCTTTTGCGGCTACAATCATCATTCTTGATTGACTACTACATCTATTTATACAATGTATTGACCTAATTAGGTTTCACGCTTTTCTTGATAAATCTAATGATCTATGGTTTGCAACTTGACCTTGAACTCCTAGTTTGCATGTATACAATCAGTTAAATTGATTAAATCTATCATTTATGCTTTTCTTGATCCTCAAGAAATAGTTTTCCAGCTAAGCATAAAGTTTTTTTTAAGACTAAAGTGTTTTAGATGACGTGTATCTCAGATCCGCTTTTCTCAGGAATAAAACTATCTTTCAGGAGACTAGTGCTTAGTATACTATGTAGACAGTGCTCAGTGATGTCTCTCTAATCATTCTTCTCAGTTTACTCTGCAGATATTCTGTGATCTCAGTTTGCACTATGAACTATCTTCCTCGGGTTACACTGTAAACTGTCTGTTGGTGTACACTGTGACCAATGGTCCAAAACTGTTTCCTTGTATGCCAATGACAACTTCTGATCCTTTTGTTGGCAAGTTGACTCCCATAGAATATATGACTTATTTTTTGTTGTCATTATGGCAACAAAGTCATATAAAGTTTCTATCAAGTAAACTTGGAAGACAAAATTGACTAAGTATAGAAAACAGGGCAGACAGAGTTAAGCAGTGATCAGCACACCAGCGCACATGTGAGCGATCGAATCAGGTTATGTGCATTCACATATATGTTCTATGTTACATGTACATACTAAGTTTAGACATGCATGGTATGGAATGACAGTACGAATAAGTTACAGCAAGAACAGTACTACTGCTGTTCATAAGACAGAGCATGAAGCTGACTTATGTTTTGGATCAGCGTATAATATTGTGTTTTGTAAAGGATAAGTGCCTATGATAGTATGTTTGTAATCATGTCTTTATTATTGTAGTAAACATGCTTAATCCAATTTGTTTGGAAGTGTTGTGTATTATGTTTTTGGGCCGACTGTGATCTTTTTTTGGGTCGCGTCTATTTAGGCATAAACATATATATATATATATATGTAATGAAAAGATATATTTGAAGTGTCAAAGAAATATGAAGAGAAGAGCAGTGTAAAGAAGTCAACATGAGATAGAGCCCTTAAAGAAGATAAGATCATAAGCACATAACTAAAACTGATCGGACATCTGTGTCATATACAACAGTTCACTTTTGGATATAGTGTATATCTACTATAAAGGAGGTTGTAGCCTTCACCATTGAAGCAGTGATCTTTTGGACAGTGAGTCCTCACCCTTAACAGGGTTAATTGTAAAAGACTCCTAACAAGGTCAGACCCTTAACCAAGTCATTGTACTTGCATTGTAAAGACTGCTCCTAACAGAGCAAAGGAACTTTAACAGGTTCATTGTATTAGTGCAATATTTGTGGGTACTAATTCCCACCAGGGTTTTCCTCTAATCAAGGTTTCCCCATAATCATATTATGTGTTATGTGATCTTGTGTTAAGATTTAAGTGATATATAATTGATTTATGTTTAAATCTATTGAAATAGAATAATTAGTTAAACACTGATTNCCCCCCCCCCCCCCCTCAGTGTTTCCAACAATTGGTATCAGAGCTCTGGTCCTCTGAGAGAAAATTTTAACCACTTGAGGAGATCATGGATTCAGCAGAAGCTAAACATATGAAAAAGAATCTTGAAGCAGCCCTTGAAGATCTAGATAGATCTGGGAAAGAAAATGAGGAACTTAAACTAAAAGTTAATGGCTCTCAAATTCTTATCAAGAAATTAAGGAAAGATCTGGAAGTTTGCTCTACCAATGACTTGGGAAAAATGGTCAAGAAGATGAATGAAGAGAACATGTCTTTGAAGGATAAGATAGAAGAATTGAATGATCAGTTAACTGATAGCCTAACAGTGATTGAAGAGAAGAACAAAGAAAATAAATAGTTAGATGAAGAACTCATGCAAGCCAATATGAAAATCTTGGAATTGGAAAACATCAAGAATAAGATTGAATCTAAATTATCAGGAGAAAAAAACAAGATTGATAAACTTCACACAAGTTCTAATTTAATTCAATCATAGCTTTATGCATAGAAACTAAAAGGTGATACCATTGGTATGGGATACAGTAAAGCTCAAATTGAGATCAATTCATCACAAGAAAGAAAGAAAGCTCTAACATAATCTACAGCAGAAAAGAAAACTGAAACTCTTGAAGAGACTAAAGCAGAACCACCAAAAGATAAGCACAAGACAATTAACCGCACTTGCTATGCCTGTAACAAGCATGGACACTTGGAAAGAGATTATAAGGATGTAAGACCCTTCAATGGTTACTGTTACTCATGTAATAAGTTTGGTCATAGGGCTATTCACTGCAGGTCAAATCAAAGAAATCAATCACAACTGAACCAAAGGAATCAGACTCAATACAATCAGAGAAATCAACCTCAAAGAAACTTGCAGAACATTACATGTTAGATATGTAATTACAATGGACACACAGCTAAGAAATGCAGCATGATGAATAACAACATCAGACCTCCTATCATCTGTCACTCATGTGGAAAATCTGGACACATCTCAAGATTTTGCAGGTCAAGAATACAAGGACAAGAGAATCCTAAAAAGTCTATGTTTGAAGAATCAAGAGAAGTTAAGTTTGTGGAAGCTAAATCTAACTCAAATAAAATATGGGTTGAAGTAAAGAAGGATAATCAAGAGAACAAGGTAGTAGATGCATCCTTAGTGGATGCACCTTCTACTTCTGATTAGTTGACCCTCATGGTCTTAGGGGGAGCTATTCTAGCTCTAAACCCCTGCGTGGCTGGTATACTCACCTTCGAGTATGCGCCTTTGGATTCATGTAAGTGATAACAAAAGAATGTAGTATTCATTCACGCATTGTCTATAATGCATTCTGAACAAATTTTGGAACTCTCTATGAAAACTACGTACGGTAGCAAGCATTAAATGCAGTAACCTTTATAAAAATTAGTAAATATTCGATCACCTTCATATTTGCATTTGAGATCACATAATTTGGAGAGCACAAGAGCATTGAGCATCAAAGCACTGAAAGATAATAGATTTGGTGGTTAAGTGAACGGATAGAAGTTGGAATGGAACCCTAGCAGTCATGTCGTTTCAATTTTCTGTGAAACCCTATTTATCTAAGAAACAAGTAAGTATGGCCACTACAGTTGTATTCAACATCACTAAAAGGAAAAGATTTGTGTTTAAAAAGCATCCCTTCAAGTCCATACTAGATGATGTAGAGGGAGCATTTTCTAAGACTCCGCTAGGAGTCATGCATGTAGAAGACATTCGCGCATACATCTACTGTAAGAAGGAAACTGTTGGGGATAACAGTATAGCTACTCTCATGGCATCAATGATGAAACCTGACTATTCATTCAAGGATGAATACGCGCATCTCACTAATAACCCTATCTTCGAGTATTCTAATGCACACAAATTCTACGAGCCAGAATGGGTTAAAATCTTGTTGAGCAGGATACATGATGACCTCTACTAGATTGGTGAAGTTCCCGTCTGCATTACTGCAGACCTAATCCATGACATGACTGGACTTCCTAAGACTGGACCAGTTCTTCCAACTGGTAAGGATGTTAAGAAATAGGTTGAGAAAGCATGCTTATCCAGGAGTGATAGGCGCAATATGACAGTTGATCCCATTAAGGAAGATGACATAAAACTAGTCACCATGCTTCTAGGTTACAAATTTCAGCATGCAAGCAAACTAAATAGTGTATCTGCAGCTACTTTCCTAGCAGTAGTAAAGATGGTGAAAGATAATACTTAGTATAACCTATGTGAGATATTGTGCGCTCAATTGATTATCAACATTCAAGCTATTAAGCATGACAAGAGCAAGATATTCAGGTTTGGCTCATTGATCATATATCTCTACTTCCACATAGTAGGTAAATTTTCCAATCTTTACCTAGATAGGAGTAAACCTACTATGTCTCAGATATCACTCAAGGCTACATCAGAGAGTAGCGTGAAGGATCCTATGGACATGGATATCAAAACTTTCAGGATTAAAATGCAGAAGAGGTTTAGGATACCTGACAAGATAGTTGAGAAATACAAAGACACCATATGTTTCATGGTGGAAACTGACTATACTTGCATGGAGGTAGTTGAGCCTAGAACAAAATGGATTCATCCTCTTGGTTATGAAGTTGAAGAACATGTTTTGGAAGGTTATGCACAAGTTCTCCTAACTGCACCCAAAGATCCAAATGAACCTAGATGGGGTACTATAGAGAAAAGACAAATCAAGTTGATTATGTCTTATACAGTGCTGACAACAAAAGGAAGGCATCAAGGATTACCTCAAATATCTTAAAAGATCATGGTGTTAGACAAGAAGACCTAGACAAAGCTAGGGAAGCTAAGATTGCCAAAATAACTTGAGAAAACTCCCACATAAGTGAAAATGGAAAAGTCTGATGATATGCCTAAGAAGAAGAAGAATAAATCAAATAAAGACACATATGCGCCATCAACCACCATTGATCTAGAAACTTCTCCACCTTCTATACCCAGCAAGTTAACTAAAAGAAAGAAGCAAGTTCCTACAAGTCATCCATCCTCAAGGACCACAAGGAGCAAGGTAAAGAACACACAAGCCCCTCCAGAGGTAGGATTCAGACCCAGTCTAACAGTCCTAAAGAATAGAATTGTTAATGAAGGACAATTAGAATCTATCAAGAATGTCTATGATAAGTATCAAGAGATAGACAAATCTCAAATTCATTCTATGATCATCTCCCACATGATTAAGTTCAAAAGGACAGTACTGGAACTCAAAACAGTCATACCAGACAAGGTATGGAACATACTTGATGTATTAAAGAGGCAAGCAATTGAAGAGAATATGAGGATAAGAGAAGAAACATTGGATAGTCTTCTCCCGATATGCTCGCATGATGAGAAATACATTCTATTGGATTTAGTAAAGCTGCACCTAAGAACCAAAACAAGAGTTCTCCATATCATGAATAAGGAGTATGATTTGGTTGGTGAAGAGACTCAGAAAGAATTTGAGCAGGTATTTCTAGATAGACATATGTATCCATCAATGGTGCCTACAACAAAGGTAACTCCAGTTCCTCCCAAACAGGTTACAGAACCAGTGATTCAAAATGCACCTAAGACAGGTCCACAGGTTTCAGCACCCTCAGTTTCAATAGCCTCTGATACAATAAAAGATTTAGGAGATACTATAGTGATTGATGATATCAAAATATCCATGACCGCCTCGGACAATGATATGGACATAGTTGAAAAAGAATTTAGCACTGAGGAGATAAAGGAGGTGTGCACTGATGACACATCTTTGCAACAAGACAAAGTTCCCTCTAAAGATTCGACAGACTTGAATAAAGAGGAAGATAATAAAAATAATGAGACACCAGTCATGGAGATCCTAGTAAAAATTGAATGCATGGATACTAGTCAGAATACCATATTCACACCATCCATTCAACCATCTACTTCATTGTTGTCAAGCTTAACTCTTGACTCAGCAATTCTAGATGCATGGGGAGAAGAAGACTTGATCAAGATTAGTGTCTTAGTCATGGAAAAATCCAAAGAGAAACAAGTTATGAGGAACCCTCTCTTCTTGGAATCAGTGAACATTCTGAATGACCTAGTGTCTGCAGACAAGAAAGTGGCTAAAATTCAGTTAGTTGATGATGTAGACAACATCCTAACAAGCTTCAAAGAACCCTTTACAAGCCTAGTAGACTCAGCTACTAGAATTGCAAAAGATGAGTATAAAAAGGAAAGATTGAATGAACTGATAAAGAATTTTACCTTAGATTTAAACTCATTAAAGATTGGTCTGTCTATGTTGAAAGAGTTGGCAGCTAAAGGCAGAAATATAATAGCAAACTGCATGAACAGAGTGAAATTCACCTCTGAACATATCAAAAAGATAGAAGAGGCAGTTATCTTGGTTGACAATGTTAGAAAATCAATTGAAACATCCACGCAAGACATGAACATCTGCAACAATATCTATCAAGGTTAGTTGGAAAAGATTGAAAAGGTAAAGTTCGAGATCAATAAGATAAGAATCAGGCAAACTCAACTGAGAAATGCACTAGTGCCCTCCTTAGCAGTTCTAGATGAGAAAATCAAACACATTGATGCCACTATTGTCATGTATGATCAAGGTCCCTGCATGGATCTGATAAAAATGGAGAAGCTCACATATTCTCTATGCGCCCATCTCTAGACAGTTGATACAATGAAGGCATTTTGGCAGAAAGATATCAAGTCTCTTCAGATTGTATATCCAGATGTATACATGGAGTAAGTATCCAGAGACTTACAAGTTTTTGGACACCTTTGTCATTAATTTCAAAGGGGGAGTAATGTATATAAAGAATAAGTGTATATATGGGGAGTAGTGTATGTATATGTTAAAAAGATATAATGATATACAACTCTTTTTGTGTTAAGACAATTTTGAGTAACTTTGTCACATTCCTTTGTTTCCATTAATGACAAAGGGGGAGATTGTTGGAAAGTTGACTCCTAGAGAGTACATGACTTATTTTGTGTTGTCATTATGGCAACAAGGTCATATAAAGTTTCTATCAAGTAAACTTGGAAGACAGAAATGACTAAGTATAGAAAATAGGGCAGACAGAGTTAAGTAGTGATCAGTACACTAGCGCACATGCAAGCGATCAAATCATAGTATGCACATTCACATATATGTTCTATGTTACATCTACATACTAAGTCCAGACACACATGGTATGGAATGATAGTATAGATAAGTTACAGCAAGAACAGTACTACTACAGTTCAGAAGACAGAGCATGAAGCTGACTTATGTTTTGGATCAGCGTATAATATTTTGTTGTGTAAAGGCTAAGCACCTATGATAGTATGTTTGTAATCATGTCTTCATTATTGTAGTAAACATGCTTAAGCCAATTTGTTTGGAAGTATTGTGTATTATGTTTTTGGGCCGACTATGGTCTTGTTTTGGGTCACGTCTATTCAGGCATAAACATATATATATGTAATGAAAAGATATATTTGAAGTATCGAAGAAATATGAAGAGAAGAGCAGTGTAAGATGTCAACATGAGATAGAGCCCTTAAAGAAGATAAGAGCATAAGCACATAACCAAAACTGATCAGACATCTGTGTCATATACAACAGTTCACTTTTGGATATAGTGTATATCTACTATCAAGGAGGTTGTAGTCTTCACCATTGAAGCAGTGAGCTTTTGGACAATGAGTCCTCACCCTTAACAGGGTTAATTGTAAAAGACTCCTAAAAGGGTCAGACCCTTAACCAATTCATTGTACTTGCATTGTAAAGACTGCTCCTAACAGGGCAAAGGAACTTTAACAAGTTCATTATATTAGTGCAATATTTGTGGGTACTAATTCCCACCAGGGTTTTCCTCTAATCAAGGTTTCCCCGTAATCATATTATGTGTTATGTGATCTTGTGTTAAGCTTCAAGTGATGTATAATTGATTTATGTTTAAATTTTCTAAAATAGAATAATTAGTTAAACACTTATTCACCCACACCCCCCCCCCCCTCTCAGTGTTTCCAACACCTTTAAGGTTTATCAAGGGATTATCTTAAGGGTTAAAACCTAGACCACTTCTAGTGAATTGTGTAGGAGGTTCAATAGGAACTTTTATATCTTGTTCATTAATACCAAGACCTTGTCCACTATAGCCTTGTTGAGTGGTGATGTCATACCCTACATTGTAGTTTTCTTTTAATGTAGAGGGAGAAAGAGATTCATCTTAAGGTTTATGAAAGTGTGTGTTGTAAGGAGGAATCAGATTGGAAGTAGGATTCTCCTTAGGATTCCTATCACTATTCATATTATATTTAGGTGGGGAAGAGGAAGATGGTTTCTCAGGATCTTCATTTTTACTTAATGTTGTTAGAATAACTGAGAGGGGGGGTGAATCAGTGGCCTCAAAAATATTCTAATAATTTAACCCAAAAACTTATTATCATAATTATAAGCCTCAAGTTATCTTCAGTCCTACAAGATGGATGCCTTGAAATTATCTTATCAAATAGCTATTGCTCGGGGTTCATTATTCAAACCTTATTCTTTATCTTTATCGATTAGCAGTCTTTCATTTACCAAAATACAGTAAATTACTTGGTGTATACCGATCAATCTAGATTAGTTATGTATAATGCAAAACACTAAAGTAATGACTCATAAACACATTGACACTAATGACATGTAACTGATTAAATGTTTTATAATGTTTAGTTGAAGATAATGCAAAGCATTAAATAAGTTAATGGTTTGTATTGTCATTGATGTCAACTTGATATCATCTATATGGTCATGTATATATTGCCAAAGACTTCAGAGAATCAATGGAACAAAGGTTATGCTTTCAGCAATGCATAAAAGTCAAGTATTCACCAAGTGAAAGACAAGACCAATGGAGTGCACACCATCAATAAAGGCAAAGGAGAAAAGTCATGGTGATACTCGACGAGCAGAAGACAGTGTTGCCCGATGAAGCAAAACCACAGGATGCCCGACGAGCTGAAAATAGAGTTGCCCTATGAGTAAAAATCCAATGATGCCTGATGGATGGAGATCCCAAAGCTAACTAGAGTCACATCGATAGAACTATCAGTTGTCACCAATGACTAACTACAGAGTTGACCGACAGAACAGAGAGTTCAGAAAATGACAAAATATCTAGCCGGTAAGAGCTAAAGATAGACTTAACTTGTTGTTTTCTTTGTTTTATTCGACCAGAGTTAAGTGATTGATTTAAAGAAGATTTGTACAGTTGGCAAGAAGATAACTACTAGATAAATTAGGAGTTATGCTTTAAATCAGATTGGTTGGATTATTTTTCATGCCAAAAATCAAGAATCAAGAATCAATGAATATCATGTCTATATAAGAGACAAGCTTAATTCATTTTTGTATGCATGGGAAGGGGAGTGAATAAAAAGAGGATGCTGAAGAGAAACTAATGAAGAAGAACTTCATATAGTCCTGATCAATCAAGCTAAAGGAGAGCTAAAGAATTCTGCAGACACCGACGAACAGTGAAGCATAGAATCACAGAGCAGAAAGTGTGGAGCACAAAGAATTGAATTGATACATTGATCAGAGAGGTAATGTACTTAAATAGATCTAAAAATCTACAATTCAAAGTTGTATCATAAATAGGTCATAGTGTTTCAGTTTAACCATTGAAGCATCAAGTCTCTTAACCGAGCAGGACTTAATAGTCTTATATATATTGAGGTACATACCAAGGAGTTCCAAAAAGGTTGATTCATCAAAGTAGCATTAGACTTGCCTGATACCTATTGACATTCTAAGGAGGATGATTCAAGGATGGTAGCAATATTTTCCTAAAGCCCATTGACAGTCTAAGAAGGAGGTTGATTCAAGGATGGTAGCAATGGATTCCCGATACTAAGTGACAACCTCTATATATAAAATCCTCTAACAAGGTCACACTTAAGAGTGTGTTTGTAACCTTTAACAGGTTGGGCTCCTAACAAGGCTCAATTCAGAAGAGTGAAAATTTGGGGTACCGGTCCCAGTGGTTTTTCCCTTAACAGGGTTTCCACATTAAAATCCATGTGTTATGTGTGTATGGTTTATTACTTTACTGTTTTACATTTCACATATGCAT
>MU216986.1:287957-314779 GCA_018584345.1 Thuja plicata | reverse complement strand
TGATACTTGAGTATGTGCAATCAAAAGAACAATTAGCTAATATCTTCACCAAGCCACTACCCAAGGATACATTTGAGTACTTGAGAAAGAGACTAGGGGTCAAACCCTTGTCTACCAGTCAGTAAAAGACTGAAGGCTACATCAGCCTACATATTATCAGAATATCATTCATGTTGATGTGAGCAAAGAGATGAACTTCAAAGATACATCTATATACAGAGAGGTATATATCAGAACTGAGCACTGGAGCATAGCGATGTATTGCTAATGGATAAGGGAAATTCAAGGAACATATTATGGATGGAGAGAAAAGATTTTTTGACATAAATGTCATATATCTGTGAGATATTTGCTTGGAATTGTTGTCAAAGGGAGAGAAATATTATCCATATTATCACTTTCTTCTTTGAAAGCAAGAGAGATTATCCATTATCAGATTACTCCAACAGGGAGAGATTATATCCTTAGGGAGAGCAAATTGTATGAAAGTTTATACAAAGGGAGAGTTGTTGAAAAGAGAAAAATACATCATAAAAGAGAAAACAGGAAAAAGAGAGAAATTGACACAAGAAGAGGACTCAACACATCAGAAAGTAAAAAGCTGCAAGAATCAAATCTAAGCTAAAATAGAGCTTACCGGTGATCAGACATTTATCGGTTGACAGAACAAAATGATTTGTAGTTTAATGAATCTCAACTGTTGTATTTCATATTGTATTTGAAATAGTATAGTGTGATAATATATTATGTTGACATCAATGCTAAAGGGAGAGATTGATGACATGTAACTGATTAAATATTTGATAATGTTAAGTTGAAGATAATGCAAGGCATTAAATAAGTTAATGGTTTGTATTGTAATTGATGTCAACTTGATATCATCTGTACGGTCATGTACATAATGCCAAATACTTTAGAGAATCAATGGAACAAAGGTTATGCTTTCAGCAATGCATAAAAGTCAAGTATTCACCAAGTGACAAACAACATCGATGGAGTGCACACCATTGGTAAAGGCAAAGGAGAAAAGTCACGGTGATACCTAACAAGCAAAAGATAGTGTTGCCCGACGAAGCAAAACCATAGGATGCCCGACGAGTAAAAATCCAATGATGCCCGACAGATGGAGATCCCAAAGCTAACTGGATTCACACTGATAGAACTGTCAGTTGTCACCGATGAATAACTACAGAGTTGACCGATGAAACAAAGAGTTCAAAAAATGACAAAATATCTAGCTGGCAAGAGCTAAAGATAGACTTAACTGGTTGTTTCCTTTGTTTTATTTAACCAGAGTTAAGTGATTCATTTAAAGAAGATTTGTACAGTTGACAAGAAGATAACTATGAGATAAATCAAGAGTTATGTGTTAAATCAGATTGGCTAGATTGTTTTTCATGCCAAGAATCAAGAATCAAGAATCAATGAATATCATGTCTATATAAGAGACAAGCTTAATTCATTTTCATATGCATGGGAAGGGGAGTGAATAGGAGGAGGATGCTAAAGAGAAACTGATGAAGAAGAAATTCATATAGTCCTGATCAATCAATCTAAAGGAGAGCTAAAGAATTTTGCAGACACTGACGAACAGTGAAGCACAACATCATAGAGCAGAAAGTGTGGAGCACAAAGAATTGAATTGATACATTGATCAGAGAGGTAATGTACTTAAATAGATCTAAAAATCTGCAATTCAAAGTTGCATCATAAACAGGTCGTAGTGTTTCAGTTTAACCATTGAAGCATCAAGTCTCTTAACCGAGTAGGACTTAACAGTCTTCTATATATTGAGGTACATACCAAGGAGTGCCAAAAAGATTGATTCATGAAAGTAGCATTGGACTTGCTCGATACCTATTGACAGTCTAAGAAGGAGGCTGATTCAAGGATGGTAGCAAGATTTGCCTAAAGCCTATTGACAGTCTAAGAAGGAGGTTGATTCAAGGATGGTAGCAATAGATGCCTGATACTAAGTGAAAACCTCTATGTATAAAATCCTCTAACAAGGTCACACTTAACAGTGTGTTTGTAACCTTTAACAGGGTTGGCTCCTAACAGGGCTCACTTTAGAAGAGTGAAAATTTGGGGTTCCAGTCCCAGTGGTTTTTCCCTTAACAGGGTTTCCACGTTAAAATACATGTGTTATGTGTGTATGGTTTATTACTTTACTATTTTACATTTCACATATGCATTTCTGGATTGATTGGTATACTGTGCTTATTTATTGAGTTTCGATAAATAGTTTTACTGCTTATCGGTAATCAAGGAGAATAAGGACAGACAAGGAAAACTGACAGATAGTTAATCATTATAAGTATTTCATGGCCTGCATCTTGTAGAGACTTAATAATCTGAGGTTTATTTGATTGGTGGTAAATATTTGAATGATAAATTTTGAGGCCACTGATTCACCCCCCACCCCTCTCAGTTATTACTAACATGACACATGGTTTTTTAATGTGGAAACCCTGTTAAGGGAAAAACCACTTGGGACCGGTAACCCAAAGTTTTCACTCTTTTGAAGTGAGCTCGCTGAAGAGCCAACCCTGCTAAAGGTTACAAACACATTGTTAGGTGTGACCTTGTTAGAGGATTTAAATAGAATAGTTTGTCACTTGATATCTAACATCTCTATGCTATCTTTATGACCAAACCCTATGTAGTTTGTCACTTGATATCTGGCATCTCTATGCTATCTTCATGACCAAACCTTTTGATACTTCTTAGGATGTATTTCAATATATAAAGGATTGTTAAGTCCTACTCAGTTAAGAGACTTTCGGATCCAATAGTTAAATTGAAACAGTAAATGATATGTTCACATATACAACTATACCTTGCAGATTTTTAGATATATTGTAAGCTCATAATACCTTTCTAATTAATGTTTCTTTTCAATACCTTTGCTCCACTTATTTCTACTCGGTGATGTTGTGCTTCTCTATTGCTCAGTGTCCGCAAAAATATAGCTATGTTCTTTCGCTTGTTTGATCAGGTCTGATTGAAGACTTCTTTCTTCATCAGTTTCTGTTCAACATCCTCTTCTCTATTCACTCCCCTAATTCACAATGAATTATCTTGTCTCTTTATAGACATGATTTCACTGTTTCTCAGTCCTTGATTTTCTTGTTCTTGGCATGATCCGCAATTCTCGCCTTTCTTGCTTTAAAGTTTTATTTCAGTTTTATCTCGTAGATTTCTCTTAGAAAACTAGAATAAAATAGCTTTAAAACTCTTTCTTATCTCTGTCTTTTAACTTGATGAAAAAAATATTAACAACCAATTAACTCCTTCTTTATCTCTTGCTAGCTAAGTCTTTTGTCATTTCTGAGCTTCATTTATTTTTGGTGTTTAACGCTTAGTTAGCTTGGCCAACACTTCAGTTCTCCTCGGGCATCTCTATCAAGGTTGTCTGTCCGTTGGGTAACACTGTGATTTTTCTCATCGGTAATGCTTTCTCAGGTTTCTTGCTCGGGTATCACTATGACTTTCCTCTTGGGTTTCTCTATTCGTCGGGGTGCACTGCCCGTCACTGTTTGTAGTCACTTAGTGAATACTGATCTTTTATGCATTATTGAAAGCATAAACTTAATCTTTCTGGTTCTCTGAAGTCTTTGACACTTTGTATATAACCAATTAGATTATATCAAGTTGACATCAACAATAATACAATACATTAACTGATTTAATGTCTTGCATTAACTTTCTACAACTCGATGAACATCAACTTAACATCTTCAAACATTCAATCAGTTATAGTTCATCAATCTCTCCCTTTGGCATTGATGGCAACACACTACATTATCACACTATATTATTACTAATACAATATGAAATATATCAGTTGTATTTCATCAATCTACCAATCCTATTGTCTATAACCGATACAAATGTTTGGCTCTTGATAAGCTCATATAGCTTAGATTTGTTTCCTGCAGAATACTTTCTCCAATCTTTAATCCCTTCACTGGATAGATGTAGCAGCTTTTGATTTTGTCTCCTCTCTGATGTTGTCTCTCCCTTTGACTGTTCCTCTCCTTGATCATCTCTTTTTCCTTTGACATCAATATAGATATATTCTCTCCCTTAAGTCATGTCTCCCTTGGGATATATTCTCTCCCTTTGATGGACATTTCATATATATATAAAATCTCTCTCCTTTGGATCTTCTTAGGATACTCTCTCCCTTTGAATTCTTAGGATATTCTCTACCATCTTTATATTCTCTCCCTTTGACAACAATGCCAAAGTATATCATTCCTCCTTTTTATAATATACTCCTTGAATTTCCTTATCCATCAGCAATACGTTGACTCTGGTATTCGGTGCATATATGTACCTTTTTGTGTACTGATGTATCTTTGGAGTCCATCTCTTTGCTTGCATCAACATGAATGATATTTTGATTATTTGTAGGTTGATTGAGCCTCTTAGTCAGCTTACTGACCAATAGACAAGGGTCGGACCCCTAGTCTCTTTCTTAGGTACTAAAATGTGTCTTTAGGCAATGGATTATTGAATATGCCAGCTAATTGTTCCTTGGATTGAACATATTCAAGTATCATCTCCTTCTCTTGCACTTGTTCTCTTAAGTAATGATATTTGATAGCAATATGTTTTTTCATAGCATGCATAACTAGATTCTTAGAAATGTTAATTGCACTGGTATTATCACAATAGATAATCACTGGTTCAAGAATTTTCATATTTATACCTTCCAGTAATTGTTTTATCCATGCAATGTTAGAGCAGTTTGTAGTAGCAGCCACATATTCTGATTCTATAGTAGATTGTGAGATACATCCTTGCTTCTTTCTTATCTATGTGACAAGTCTATCACACATGAAGAATTATCCTCTTGTTGTTCTCTTTCTATCATCTAAGTTTCTAGCCCAATCAGCATATGTATAGACTTGAAGCTCAAATTTTCCTTCTCTTTTATACCGTAAGCCATAGTCCTCAGTGTTCTTTAGATATCTCAGAATTCTCTTCATAGCAGTCATGTGTGAATCTTTGGGATTAGGAGAGAATATTGCAACTATTCCAACTGCATGTGCTATATCTTGTCTAGTATGAACAACATGCATTAGTTTGTCAGTCATTGATCTATACAAGGTCTGATTTACCTCATTTGATTTGTCTTCTTTTTTCATCTTGCATCCGGTTGCCATAGGTGTTCCTAATGGTTTGGAATCTTCCATCTTGAATATCTTCAACACTTCCTTGATGTATTTGGATTGTGTGATATATATGCCTGCATCTTGTTGAAGAATCTGTGGACCAAGAAAGAAATTGATCTTCCCAAACATTGACATCTCAAACTCTTTTCTCATTTCATTAGAAAAGGATTTACATAACATATCATTACCCCCAAATATGATATCATCAACAAATATTTCAGCAATCAGAATATTATCATCAGAATCTTCTTTTAAGTATAGATTTTTATTTTCACTTGTTCTTACAAAACCAATCCTTGTGAGATAGGAGTAAAGTATTTCATACCAGGATCTAGGTGCTTGTTTCAATCCATACAAGGCTTTGTGTAGTCTACAAACCATGTTTCTCTTGTCAGGATCAATGAACCCTTCTAGTTGTTCAATGTATACCTCTTCTTCCAATATTCCATTTAGGAATGCAGATTTGACATCCATCTGGTATGCATTGAATCCTTTGAATGCAGCATAAGCAAGTGGTATTCTGACTCCTTCTAGTCTAGCAACAGGTGCAAAGGTTTCTCCATAATAAATTCCTTCTTCTTGTGCATACCCCTTGCATACTAATCTTGTTTTATTCCTTGTGACTTCTCCATTCTCATTCAGCTTGTTTTTGAATATGCATTTGGTACCGATGACATTCTTGTCATCTGGCCTCAGTAATAATGTCCATGTTTTGTTCTTCTCAATATGTTCTCTCTCTTCATTCATAGCACTAACCCATTCTTCATTTTCAAGTGCAGCATAAACAGATTTAGGCTCAAAATCACAAATTAAACATCTAGTGTTCAGTGACCTACTTCTTGTTCTCATTCCAGCCTTCTTGTCTCCTATGATCTGGTTCTGTGGATGGTGTCTTCTGACATACTTGGAAAGTGTCAGTTAAGTTCTTTGTTCATCATTCTGATCATCATCTTGACCTTCATTCTAATCTCCATCGTTCAGAACATCATTTTCCTAATTTTTGGTATTTGCAGCCTGATGCTCGGGTGCAATGTTCTGTTGCTTGAGAGAGACACAATGTTGCTCGGGCAGAGTGTCAGGTTCTTCAGTGTAAACAAACTTGTTGTAGTCTTCTTGTTCTTTTTCACTTTCCTCATCATTTTTCTCTGCATATTCATATATTCTAATATTTTCACTTTCAATGATTTTGTTCAAGGACTTGTTAAGACATTTATAAGCCTTGTTCTTGGTGGAATACCCTAGAAAGATTCCTTCTTCACTTTTGGATTCAAGCTTTCCATTTCTATCATATTTAAAAATATAACATTGACTACCAAAATTTTTGAAGTAACTTACATTGGGTGTATAACCATACCATAGCTCATAGGGTGTCTTTTTGGTGTCTTTCTTCAATTGTGCAATGTTCAATGTGTAGACAGCAGTACTGACAGATTCTCTCCAGAAAGTCTGAGTGATGCTTTTTTTCTATTATCAGTGTTCTTGCATAATCAATAATGGATCTGTTTCTTCTTTCAGCAATCCCATTTTGTTGTGGTGTTCTTGGTGCAGAAACCTGTCTTTTAATTCCATGCTCATTGCAAAAGTTAGTGAATTCATCAAAAACAAATTCTCCACCTCTATATGATCTTAAGTGTTTTAGTTCCTTACCACTTTGTTTTTTTACCATATCTTTATACCATTTAAACATCTTGAATGCTTCTGATTTTTATTTTAACAACATAATTGTCATCATTCTAGAATAATCATCAACAAAGAGAATGAAATATCTATCGCCACAATAACTCTTTGTTCTCATGGGTCCACATAGATCAGTATGGACTAATTCTAGAATAGCATTAGATGTATGGGCTTTGCTCTTGAAATTAGACTTTGTCATATTACATTTTTTACAATTCTTACACATGATATGTTTGGGATTTGACATCCTTGGTAAGCCTCTTACTTTCATTTTATTGCTTATTTTAATCATGTTGTCAAAATTCACATGACATAATCTCTTATGCCACAACCATATGTCTTTGTTTCTAGCCATTAAACAAGTGGTGTTAATATCATCAAGATAGAATAGGTTACCTTTTGTTTGTTCACCAGTTCCGATCAACCTTCCTGAGTCATTGAAGATATTTGTCTTCTTATTCTCAAATGCTACTTGGTGATGTGTGTTATTCAGCTATGAAACACTCAATAGATTATAGTTAAGTCCTTTTACCTAGTATGCATTTTCACATTTGATTAGGTTATTCAACATTATGGTTCCTTTACCTTCAATTAGACAAGGTGTGTCATTACCCATTCTTACTTATCCACCATTATAATACTCAAAAGTTTCAAACTTTTGTTTATCACCGGTCATGTGGTGAGTATAGCCACTATGTATGATATAGACATCATTTTTACTAACCTTAGATATGAGTGCAGTCTCAACATACCTTTCTTCTTTGTCTAAATCATCCTTCATGGCTACAAATACCATCTCATTGTCTTCATCAGATTCGATGTCAGTATCTCCATCTCTATTCTCAACCAGGTAACAAGCTTTCTTCCCTCTATCCTTGTAGCCTCGAGTATCTCTTATGTTATATTGTCGGTTGATTTGGTAATCTCTATTATCATTTCTGTCAAACTTCTTTTCATATGATCTATCATTACTTTTGTCATCTTTTCTTTTGTTAGGACACCTAGCATAAAAGTGTCCAGTCTCTTTACAATTAAAACAAACAAGTGGTAATTTACCTTTGTGTCTACCTTTGCCTCTCTAAAATCTTCTAGCCATTAGTGCTTCAATATCATCAAGATCTTGATCATCACTTTCACTTTCACTTTCACTATCATTTCTCATAGTGTTTTTATGACTTGACTTACTTATTTTCAAATAAGATTTGAATGCATACTCAATAGATGGTAAGACATTGTTATCAAAGTTATTCATCTCAATTGAAATCAGTCTACCAACCAAACTATCTAGAGTTACATTATTTTTTGCTACTTCTCTCATTTCTTGTATAGCAGATACTCTAATAGCATATATAGGCAATAAGGTTCTTAGGATTTTATTTACCACTGTTTCTTCTTCAAGTATGCCTCCAACTCCTCGGATAGCATTGACTACCTCTTTTATTCTGCAATTGTATTGAGTGATATTTTATCCTTCTCTCATTCTTAGGTCATCAAATTTACCTCTTAGTCTTTCTACCTTAGCTCTTAGTACATTAGCATCTCCTCCATGTACCAGCTTTAATTTGTCCCACATTTGCTTTGCAGAGGTGCAGGTTTTGACATCTTCAAATTCAGCATCAGAGAGTGAGGAAGCAATTTCTATCATAATAGAATTATGCTCATGCTTTTCTCTTAGTTTCTCAAGTGTGTGAGTTCCTTTGGGAAACACATATTTAGTATCCAAGTATTGAGTAACATCATTTCCAATACCTAATAGGTGGAGTCTTATCCTACTTTTCCATGATGCAAAGTTGTCCTTGTTCAACTTGGGCACATCTACTTTGCTCATCTTGTGATCTTTTTCTTAGGTCTTGAAACCTTCCTTCTAAGCACACAAGCTCTGATACCAATTGTTATAATAATTGAGAGGGGGGGTGAATCAGTGGCCTAAAAAATATTTCAATAATTTAACCCAAAAACTTATTACCATAATTATAAGCCTCTAGTTATCTTTAGTCCTACAAGATGAATGCCTTGAAATTATATTATCAAATAACTACTGCTCGGAGTTCACTGTTTAAACCTTATTCTTTATCCTTACTGATTAGCAATCTTTCATTTATCGAAATACAATAAATTACTTGGTGTATACCGATCAATCTAGATTAGTTATATGTAATGCAAAACACTAAAGTAATGACTCGTAAACACATTGACACAGGGATTTTTAACGTGGAAACCTTGTTAAGGAAAAAACCACTTGGGATTGGTAACCCAAAATTTCACTCTTCTAAAGTGAGCTTGGTGAAGAGCCAACCCTGTTAAAGATTACAAACACACTGTTAGGTATGATCTTGTTAGAGTATTTAAATAGAATAGTTTGTCACTTGATATCTGACATCTCTATGTTATCTTTATGACCAAACCCTGTGTAGTTTGTCACTTGATATCTGGCATCTCTATGCTATCTTCATGACCAAACCTTTTGATACTCCTTAGGATTTATCTCAATATATAAAGGATTGTTAAGTCCTGTTTGGTTAAGAGACTTTCTAATCCAATGGTTAAATTGAAACAGTAAATGATTTGTTCACATATACAACTATACTTTGTAGATTTTTAGATCTATTGTAAGCTCATAATGCCTTTCTAATCAATGTTTCTTTTCAATACCTTTTCTCCACTTCTTTCTTCTCAATGATTTTGTGCTTCTCTATTGCTCGGTGTCCGTGGAAATATAGCTTTGTTCTTTAGCTTGTTTGATCAGGTCTGATTGAAGACTTCTTTCATCATCAGTTTCTCTTCAGCATCCTCTTCTCTATTCACTCCCCTAATTCACAATAAATTATCTTGTCTCTTTATAGACATGATTTCATTATTTTTGAGTCCTTGACTTTCTTGTTCTTGGCGTGATCCGCAATTCTCACCTTTCTTGCTTTAAATTATTACTTCAGTTTTATCCCGTAGATTTCTCTTAGACAAATGGAATAAAACAACTTTAAAACTCTTTCTTATCTCTGGATTTTAACTTGTCGTTGAAAACAATATTAACAACTAGTTAACTCCTTTATCTCTTTCCAGCTAAGTCTTTTGTCACTTTTGAACTTTAGTTCTTTTTGGTGTTTAACTCTTAGTTAGCTCGGTCAACACTTCAGTTCTCCTCGGGCATCTCCGTCGGGATTGTCTATCCGTCAGAGTTGTTTGCTTGTTGGGTAACACTATGATTCTTCTCATTGGTAATGCTTGCTCAATTTTCTTGATCAGGTATCACTGTGACTTTCCTCTTGGATTTCTCTATCCATCGAGGTGCACTACCCGTCAGTGTTTGTAGTCACTTAGTGAATACTAATATTTTATGCATTACTAAAAGCATAACCTTAATCTTTCTAGTTCTCTGAAGTCTTTGACACTTTGTATATAACCAATCAGATGATATCAAGTTGACATCAATGACAATATAATACATTAACTGATTTGATGTCTTGCATTAACTTTTTGCAGCTTGGTGATCATCAACTTAACATCTTAAAACATTCAATCAGTTATAGTTCATCAAATGTCACTTTAGGAGGTAAATCGTCAAGGAAATGCCTAACATCAGGATTATGTATGATATCTTGGTAAAAATAAGATTGTTAAAAATCATTACAAAGAAGTGCACATACTAACCTCCCTAAGACTATCCATCAAAGTAGGTTGAGGAAGACGGGATCTAGGTTGCACTAAAATGGGAACATTAGGAGCTAGATTACCATTATTATGACTAGTAGACATTATAGGAGAAAGATTGGTAAAAATTATTATACTTTCACTTTTAGATTGAAATTGTTCAATAAAGACTTTTATGACATCAAGATATTCCATCCATTTTGTTAAAAGCTTGATCAGAAAACCATATAGAACTTTGATAAAAAAAATTGTTGGAAATACAATATTGGGAAAGCAAGATACTGAGAGGGGGGGTGAATTGGATCCTGAAATTTAATCACTTAAAACTAACTGATCCACATTCATACATATATGAAATTAATCTAACATCTATTAGCATCCACAACATGAAATAAATAACTCATGACACAGAATTTGGTAATCCAGAAACCCAAATAGGTAAAACTGGGGTGGGGACAACACCCACAAATTCTTCACTACTGCAGCAATAAAGTGTGCCTATTAGGGCTACAAAATTTTGATTACAATATGCAATCTACCTGGTTAAAGGTTTTCCCGGTTAAGAGCTTTAGATCATTACAATCTACCTTGTGAAAGGATTTCAACTTACAATAAAGTAAGCACTCGGCTTAGAGTTTTAGAAAGGTCTACTAGAACCACTCTATCAAGAGATTTCACCTGATACACTTGTTAGAATGTCTCAATATATGATCCTTCGATGTGCACTCTGATGCTGATAATGGATCTCCTCTTTGCAATACCTTTTCTGATCTTATAATCTGATATGTCTCTACTATGTTGTTTACTACTCTGTCACTCTGCTAGATCTATGCTTCTATCACAAAATAACCCTCTACACATCTCTAATGAATGCACACACTTCTTCCACAACTTACAAATTTAGGGTAAGAAGCAATCTTATATGTCTTTACGAATCTGGCAACGAGATCTAGATCAACGATCAAGATCTAATACTTATGCCTCCAAGGCATTCCAATTTTCTGATTGGCTTCATGCCACGCATAGGATAAAACAATTAAATGCATAATTAACTTTGTAGAGAATATTAAATGCTCACATATGTCGGCCCAAAACTCTCATAAGTTGGCCCAAACAATTTACCTTAAAGTTTGTGTCATTTCTGACATGTATTTCAAAACTATCTTGCTCGACACTTAAGTCTCTGGCGCTTGGCATGAACATGATCAATTTTTTCTTGATTTCTGAGTCACTCGGCAATGACTATGCCAGATAGCTTGACCGCAGTGATGACCAGCTAACCTGCCTACATAAATGACAGTGTAGGACACTAATAATCAACAAAACTTAGAGATTAACAATCTACCCCTTTGATATTAGTGGCAAAAACACACTTATCATTTCTTTCCATCCAAAATTTGCCTAATTACACAATGTACTCCCCATAGGAATGTACTCCATACTACATATAGAAATTTACATAGTATACATGCCTTCAACAAGATTTATACCTATTTTTGTTCCTCTTGTGTTGAACCTTTATCAATTTCCCCCTTGTTTTTGTCACTGATAGCTGGTGGGGTTAAGTTATACTTGTCCAAAAATTGTTTATGAAGTTGTAATGTTAAAGCAAATGTTGTATCCCAACTATCCTTTACATACTTCATAACATGTAACATGACTTCTAGCTCGGCAGCTAGACTCACCAAACTATCTGTAGTAGAGAGATGAGAATCTCTCTTGACTAAGTCTTTTGCAGCTGAAATTTCCTTCTGAATAACCTCCAGATGAGGTATTAAGGCAGTCTGAATAGTTATTAACTTTTCTCTTATTATGCAATCTTCAGCCATAAGCTCAGCTAATCTTCTCTGTGTATGAGTCAATTTATTAAAGTGTATGGAGCTAGTGCTAGCATCCATGCTTAATGAACTACCAGTTGACTTCAAATCTAATTGTAGCTTCTCAATAAGCTATAGATTATCCTTTGTGAAAAATTCTACATCACATAATTTTCTTTACAAAGAATAAACATTATTTGCAACTTCCTCAAGAGTCTCTACAAGAGAAGAAAGTTCAACCTATTTTGTAGCAATCTCTGCTGAGATATTCTCCAAGATTTTGTTCTCAAATTTTTGTTTGGATCATTGCAACAAATTTTCATTAGCCTCAATGTTTTCATCATTAACCTTCTGCACAATGTGAACTAACTATTCCAGAATAGGTGCTTGAGGATTTTCTTCTTCCATGTCAAAATCTTTCACAAAGATATCCTTGATGTCATGTAAAACTTGCTTTTGTTTTTGCTCTCTTTTCATTTCTTCTTGCCTTTTCTTCCTCTTAATTAGGTCTTGAAGAGTCTCTATCTATTCAAAAGATAACTCGTTGGGATCCCATTTTGGAATCACAATGACTTCATCTAATGTGACATTTAGATTTGGAGACTTCTTCTTAATTATTTCCCTCCTCTTGAGTTCTGGTGAGCTGATGCTCGGCTCTGTTTCATCAACACCTTTTCCTTTAATAGTGTTAGTTCCCATTACATATTTTAATTCAGTCAAGATTGCCTGATGATCAGGCATACCCCCAGTTTTAGGACCAGTGGGAGTAGATGATGCAAAGTGTGGTAGAGAAACCAACACTTGTACAGCCTCTTATTCTTTAGGCTCAGTATCCTTTATCTCCTCTCCACTATCTAAAATAGTTTGCACAACCTCTAAAATAGGTGGATTTTTAGAATTTACCTCTTGTTCTTCTGTCTTCTCTTTCTCGGCTTCTTTATCTTCACTTTTCTCTTCATCAGCCTCAGTAGCCTTGATAGGCGATTTGATACTTGTGTCTGTCGGCTCATCCTGACCCTCGGCATCCAAATTTATAGTGTCATCAATTGTGGTGTCAATTGGACTATCCATTGTCAAGTTTGTAACTTTCTCATCACCTATTTCCTTGTGGGTTTTAGTCTCTATTTATGCTTGATCTGTAGCAGTTTCTTTCTCCATTTCTTTCAGTTCTAAGTTGTTTCCATCTTTCTCATCAACCTTCCTAGTGATTAACCCAAAAATTTCTTTCCATATTTTGTTGCTCTGTTGTACAATACCTTCAACATCATTCCTCAAAATAGCATAGGCTCTCTATTTAGGAATGAACTTCCCTTTATATTCATCAATGAATTTAGCTATTTGTTTCTTAGTCAAATCATGAATGATCTTAGCCAATGTTCCTTCCCTTATTTGTCTTTCTGTCATCAGTGCATATTGCCATTTCTGAGACAAAATATCATATAGTTATGTAGGGACACTATCTCCTATCTCTACATGTGTCATTTTGAATGTGCCCATCATATCAATTAAAGCTTCTTGAATCTTGTGCTTATTTACTACGCTATGTTTTTCATACTTTATAAATTTGAATCCTGCTAAACCTAAATTACTTCTTAGATTCTTACATACCTCATCAATATCTGACATTGATTTAAATGGTGTTGTAGGTATGTTTCTAGGTACATCTGTATCTGTCTCCTCATCATCTTCAGATTCCAATTATAGTTTTCTCCTCGGTCTCTTCACAGGTAGGATCAACATAGCCTTTGTTGCAACTCGTTTCCTTTTACCAGAACTACTCTCTCCAACATACTTCTTTGTATATACCTTATTTGTACTACATGAGAAGAAATAGTTGATGCCCTTGTCCTTGGATGATTAAAAATAGGAGGGGTAACCTTAGTTTTTGATTTTCTCGGCTTGGTTACCTTAGCAACAACTGGTTGCTTTCCTTTTTCTTTCACAGGAATCTCTTCCTCAGATTCACTAACTTCTTCTTCAGTAGATATTTCTTCTCCTTGTCTAGTAGTTAGGCCTAGAGGTGCATCCTCCACCTCCTCATCACTCAGTAACCCAACCATTTTCTTAAGATTCTTAACAATCTTTTTTCTCTTCCTCTCCATAGTTCCAGCCTTCAAATTCATAGATATTTTGGCCTTTGCTTCTTCATAGTTTCCAAATTGTTGAACTGAGCTATCAATCTCCTTTGCTAGGAGTGTTGTGATTGTTGCAGATGTCTCATCAATGTTAACTTCATAAGGTAATGGCCTCAGCCATGATACCCTAGGAACTACTACCTGCACATAGCTGTAATCTGTGTCTACTAGAAGCAAATCTCCTCATAATACTTCTCCACTAATGAACTGGGAATTCTACTTCTCAACCTCATTCTCTTCTTGAATTCAAAAAAGTATGTTCCCATAATATTGTTGAAGTTACTGCCTAATTGCTGAATAAATGCATTAATTTGCTGAGTGATAGGTCTGTCCTTCTTCCAAACAATATTTCCAAGTGTGGGAAATGAATTTTGTACATAGAAGAATATACAAACTAGTAGAGAACTAAACTTGCATGATGAGTTCTTCACCTTCCTAATTAAAGAAAGGTTCTCTACCAGTTGCATCAACTATAGCTCGGCAAGGTCATAAGTATGATTCTTTTTCACTATCTTCCAAGCTTGATCGACTGCCATACATGGAACATTGTCCAGTCAGCTCGACTGATAGAACTTATGTGCAATTACCCTTACTCCAAAATCAAGCTCCAAATCCTTGATTGTAGAAATAGTCATTCCTCTATTGTTCCAAACTACTCTAGTATTAGCTAATATATCTTCTTTCTTTTGATCCCTCATGGTCCTTTTCCCACTAACAATTGGATACCCAGTTACCCTATGAATAATGTCTTTTTATAATCTTAACTTGTCTAATGTCTAGCCAAATATTCATGTCATGTACTCGGCTCAAGAAAATATTAATCCATTCCATCTTAAAATCCTGCGGGAAGTCTAGGGCATGAATTAACCCTTTGTCGACTAGATGTTTGAATTCATCTTTCAGAATTCCATTTTCACACAATTTGTTGTAGGATTCCCTCAATTTTTTGTCTCCAACTTCACCAATTTTAACCATATAACAAGATCTTACATCATGTATCATCAGTACCTTGGGTGGAATTGATGAAAGGGCTCCAATCAAATCACCCTGGATAGCACTTTCTAGAATGACATGAAAGTTGGGAGGTGCATAAGCATCACTCCTCACCAATTCAACTTGACTCTCCATATCTGTAACTACTGTGGAAGAACTTGCGGCCATGATATCAGAACTTAGGGTTTCAAAGATGATGAACAGAGTACCTTGGCAAGTCACACTTTGTACTATTCACTTTAAGGTTGTTGATGGCACGCTGAAAAGATCCTCGAAAAACTTTACAGAAATCAAGCTCGTAAATCCTCAATCGCTCTGTGAAATTCTAAATTGCAAGGTAAGAATGAAGAATAAATGGCTCTATCCTTTTATAGACTCCAAAGGTCGAAGTAGGTCAGCATTAAATATTCTCCCTATTGAGTTAGTGCCAAACAGCTGTCCACGACCGACTAACACAACTTGCATACCACTCGGCTAACCATACTCGGCCATCATAAAACTTACTCGGCCAACCATATCATCTAGGCACACACTAAAGAGCTCAGCCTTAGTGCATACCACTGATGCTCGGCACCTATAGTGTAGTTTGGACTTTTTCTCGGTACATGTCTTCAAATATGTCTTGGTGCATCTTATCATATACATATATGGACTTTTGTACATTTATATGTTAGGAACTGATGTAAGATATGAATTTTAAATGCAGTTCCTTACATACCTCTTTTGCTTAGTTTGAGATGGTGTGATCACCTGATCCATTAGATTGGGTGACCTTGGCTTTAGTAGTTTCACTGCTGCTCGGTTCTATCTTCCTTACCCATGTCTGGTTCATCTGTGCTCTAATTTCCTCAACAGTAGGAGTAGGTACTCTTGTCTTGCACTCTCTCTTAGTATGACCAATTTTCAAACAACTAAAGCAAACTAGGCTTCCATTCATCCAACTCTTAGATCTTCCTTTGAAATGTGTCTTTATGCAGTCTTCAGGTGCATGTCCATACTCTTCACAGTAATGACAACTTTTCCTTGTGTTATAATCCCAATTGTAAGTGTTGCCTTTCCTTGGCTCTTTTGCTTGTGTCTTCGATGTCCATTGTTGTTTAGCATTAGATCTGCAGTCTTGTGCCTTATGTCCAAATTTTTGACAGTTGTAATAATATCCATTGATTCTTGGTGTGGGAGGTGCATCATTTGCCTTAGCCCAACATTCATGTGCTTTATGTCCAAACTTCTTGCAGTTAAAGCAATAACCATTGAACTTAAGTTTAGGGTTGGACTTACCATTCTTAGTTTGGCAGATGTTTGTTGTGTGTCCTAGTTTTCTACAATGATGGCATACAGGCTTGTTGTTCTTTGTCTTTGCATTTCTCTTTTCAACAGTCTTAGATGATTCTCCTTTCTCAATAGATGTCTTTTGTTCAGTGTGACCTAATCCGAAAGAATATTTTGATCTCCTTGATGCTTCCATAAAGTTATCAAAATGATTCAAAGCTTCATTAGGTTCATTCAACCTTTCATTTAGTTCTTTCTCAGATCTCAATTCATCCTTCAATTGACTGTTCTCAGATCTAAGATTCATTATTTCCATGTCTTTCCTATTGATCTCCTGATTTGCAAGTAGCAATTGATTCGCCATGTCAACCTGATTGTTTGTCATCATTTTTACATCATGTGTCCTTTCATCAAGTCTGATAGTCATCATTCTTTTATCTTCTTCAGCCATAGCTTTGTCATCTTCAGCTTTCTTCTTTTGTTCCACTACTTCACATAGTCTTACTATATGCATTTCTTGTTCTCTTTTCAGGTTCCTGACTTCTTCACACAGTGCATTTTTCCTTTCCAGTAGATCTGCAATTGTTGCATCGCTCTTAGTAGAATCTCCATTCTAAAATAGATTAGCAGTGTCTTCTTCCTAATAATGAGTATCTTTCATTTGTTTGGCCAAATCTTTCCTAGATGTCAATGACTTCCTCAATTCCTTTCTAGCTGTCTCAAGATGATGTAATGCTAGCTGAATTTCAATCTTCTAATTTTCAATAACTTTACCCAATTTGTAAATCTCCATCTCCAGATATGTACTCTCAAGCTGATTAAAACTTTTTATAGGAGAACTGAGCTCTGATACCGATTGTTGGAAATACAATATTGGGAAATTAAGATACTGAGAGGGGGGGTGAATTGGATCTTGAAATTTAATCACTTAAAACTAATTGATCCACATTCATACATATATGAAATTAATCTAACAGCTATTAGCATCCACAAAATGAAATAAATAACTCATGACACAGAATTTGGTAACTTAGAAACCCAAATAGGTAAAACTGGGGTGGGGAAAACACCCACAAATTCTTCACTACTGCAGCAATAAAGTGTGCCTGTTAGGGCTACAAAAGTTTGATTACAATATGCAATCTACCTAGTTAAAGGTCTGCCCAGTTAAGAGCTTTAGATCATTACAATCTACCTTGTGAAAGGATTTCAACTTACAATAAAGTAAGCACTTGGCTAAGAGATTTAGAAAGGTTTTCTAGAACCACTTTGTCAAGAGATTTCACCTGATACACTTGTTAGAATGTCTCAAGATACGATCCTTCGATGTGCACTCTGATGCTGATAACGGATCTCCTCTTTGCAATACCTTTTCTGATCTTATAATATGATATGTCTCTACTCTGTTGTTCATTGCTTTGTCACTCTGCTAGATATATGCTTCTATCACAAAATAACCCTCTGTACATCTCTAATGAATGTACACACTTCTTCCACAACTTACAAAATTAGGGTAAGAAGCAATCTTATATGTCTTTACGAATATGGCAACGAGATCTAGATCAACAATCAAGATCTAATACTTATACCTCAAAGGCATTCCAATTTTTTGATTGGCTTCATGCCACGCATAGGATAAAATAATTAAATGCATAATTAACTCCGTAGAGAATATTAAATGCTCACATATGTCAGCCCAAAACTCTCATAAGTCGGCCCAAACAATTTACCTTAAAGTTTGTGTCATTTCTGACATGTATGTCAAAATTGTCTTTCTCGGCACTTAAGTATCTAGTGCTCGGCATGAACATGATCAACTTTTGCTTGATTGTCGAGTCACTCGGCAACCATAAATCTACTCGGCAATGTCTATGCCAGATAGATCAGCTTATACGGGATAGCTCGGTCGCAGTGATGACCAGCTAACCTGCCTACATAAATGACTATGTGTAGGACACTAATAATCAACAAAACTTAGATATTAACAGTTTTGACATACACCTTATAAGGAAGACAAATGTTTGAAATTGTCATTATAACATATGTTAAAACACCATGAAGGAATGAAAACATCATCAAATACAAAAAATTATGATTCACTCCATGAGATTGATGAAGAGAAGTAAGGAGAAATGTAAGAACTTAAGTAATCTCACACTAATCTACTTTAGTAAGCTCCATAAATGTTATGAAATAAAAGTGATCTAACACCAAATCATAATGGAAATATCATGCATTGGGTTCACCAAAATGTATAGGGGGGAATGTGAATCACCTAATAGGACCTAAGTCTTCCCCAAATTCACTTTGTACATTTAGAATGTGAATCCTCCTCAAGTCAAATCAAATCAACACCACAAAAGAGATGAAGTGATGTTAATATCAAATTTGGGTCAAGAGGCACTTTTGTTCCTTTGTTGCTTGAATTTGGGAAATATTATTGTACAATAGAAAATGGTGAGCAATGCTAAGATGTAGATTACTCACCAAATTCATATATACATAGGAATACAAAGCCTTCCACAAAATGAATCTGATTGACACAACCAAAAGGAGGATGGGTGCCAATATAAGATCTATGCTTTGCAGGGTTTTGATTCTTAATATATATATTGTGTGTTTAATGGTAAATATGATCTAATAAAATAATTTCAAAGGAAAATAAGGAAGAATAAGTGCACCTAGAAATGATATGAGAAAAATTGAACTTTGAATATGAATTTCCCAGCTGTCAGAATGTTGGAATCAACTATAACTACAAATCTAGAAAATAAGGATTTGTAACTTTTTTCTCTAGGAATTTAACTGAAAAATGATGGGGACAAGTCAACTTTTTGGGAACAAGCGGGCTAGGCGACTTGTTCTATGCTTTTTTTATAAAACTTTCCTAGGACCTATAAATGCACCTGTACTACCTAGATCCAGAATCTCAGCTCTGCAACCTGTTCCTGCACACATAAAATGGGGAAGAAGGTTGAAGAAAAGGATTTTTCTTAGTCGAAGCCTTATTTAGTAATCAACCTTGAAATGAAATGAAATAAAGGAAAAGTGTGTTTTCATATAGCAGAGGCTAGATCTAGGCAATGAAGTATATCATTCCATGTAGATGCAATTACTTATTTAAATGTAATCAAGCATGTTGATGCAATAGCTTTTACTAAACAAAAAAAACCCAAAAGGAAATCATGAAAGACATAACCTTATGAAGTAGATGTTGTAATCCAATATAATTTTTTATTGGAGAAGAGAGAGAGAGAGAGAGAGAGAGAGAGAGAGAGAGAGAGAGAGAGAGAGAGAGAGAGAGAGAGAGAGAGAGAGAGAGAGAGAGAGAGGAGNAGAGAGAGAGAGAGAGAGAGAGAGAGAGAGAGAGAGAGAGAGAGAGAGAGATGAATGTGAATCTCCTTCCTTGATATAAAATGCCTTTGCTTGGCCTCAAATGGGGGAAGAAGCTAGATATATGGAAGGAAAAACCTTGAATGTATGAGAGGGATGAAGACTTGAATGCTTGATGGATCTTGATGGCTTCCTTGCACTTGAATGCTTGATTACATGAATCCTTGGTTGCTAATTTGCTTGCACTTGATTTATGGATGACTTGATTGTATAATAATGGATGGCCTAATTATGGATGGATCAAATGAGGGGAGAAGATGTCCTTTTATACTAAACTCCCTCCATTTTGTGGCTCAAATCAAATTGAAGCCGACCATAAATCTAAACCCCAGAGGAAAACCCCATCATCGGGTCCCGAGAAAAATTTGGGCTTGAAACCCGGGGGATAAGTTGGCTAGATGACTTGTCCTAGGAAAATTGAGCTCAAATTTCATGGGGATATCGAGGAACGTGAAAAGGAGTGGGGGAAAATGCAGGTTACTATGAATTTGAAGCAGATCTCAGAAAACCAAAAATAAATGAATAGGTCCTGGGTGAGGAAATGAATTATGGGATTGGATGGAAAATCAGAAATCCTGCCTAGATTTGAGAGCCAACCTTGTGTTAAAGCAATATTGAAGGAGGAGGAGGACCCATATTTGAATTAAGGATGAATTTAAGTGTTATATGAGTTCCTACCATAGAAAACACACTAAAGTAGGCACAAAATAGTCCCAAAATGAGCACAAGTTAGGTGCTTACTTTTTAGGACCATACAATGATGAATTAAGGCTACTAAAATTTGAGAACACAAAAGAGAAAAATGAAGGTGAAATATGTGTACCTTGGAAGAATGAAGAATATGTTGTTCTGTTGTTGTTTTTGTGACTTTTGTAAACCCATAAATACCTGTACTTCCATATCTAAGCTCTACAATCTGCATGAGACCTATCTTGAAAGTTTGAACCCATTTCTGAGGGTGAAAAATGCCTGAAACATTTTGTACCAAGGTGTAGAACATTTGAAATATTATGTACCTACTGAATGTGTTCCAAATTCTGCAAGGACTTATGTCAAGATTTGTGGAGTTTGAATATGTAATTATAACTTCCTATATTGTACCTACACAAATAAAAATGGGAAAGAAGGTTGAATAGAGGGGTTTTCCTTAGTCAAACCCATGTTTAGGAATCAACCTGGAAATATGAAAAACTAAAGTATGCTGACATATAATAGTGATTAGATCTTATAAATTAAGCAACACATACCTTTGCAATGTGGATGCCACTTTCAATGTGATCAAATATGATTATGCAATAGCTTTGACTCAACATGAAAACCAAAAGGAAATCATGAAAAGACAAAAAAATATGTGATAGATGTTGTCACGTGACAATTTTGAAATGGAAGGAAGAATGAGAATAAGATAAGAGGTTGAGTAGATGTAATGGCTCCTCCTTGATGAGAAATCCTTTACTTGGCCTCAAATGGAGAAATAAGTTAGATCCATGAAGAAAAACACCTTGGATTCTTTATGTGAAGGGATTATAAAACTTTGATAGATCTTGAATTACCACCAAATGCCTTGAATTTCTTGATGATCTTAACTTTCTCAATTGCTTACACAAGACTCTTGGATCGAATCTTTGAATGCCTTGGGTTGCATATCAATTTTAATGTCTCAAGATGGATCCCAAATTTATTTCTTGATCACCAAAATGAGGATAAGTAGAGGGGTTTTATAATTACTCACTTAATTTTAGGGTTTAACCTTACCCAGGTCGACCACATATCTGAATCACGCTTCCATTCTCCAGTTATGACCCCTCCTTAATTTTGGGCCACTTCTTGGGGGTGCATAATGCCTAGAATGTTGTACACCTAGGTGCGGAACATTTAAAATGTTCTGCACCCTCCAATCAGGGTTCAATTTCATTTTGTGGGCTCCGAGGAATGTTTAGATGTAGAGATTTAAATCACAGTTGATTTCAAGGCTTAAAAAGGTTAAAAAAGGCCACTAGTAATGATATAGGACCTATGTGATGAAATAAATTAAGTGATTGTAGGAAGAAAAAAAAAAAGAGGACCACACCTAGAAATAAGGGCTAACCTCTATTTTAAGAAAGCTAAAGGGAATATAGAGAAGAAATAGGACCCATATTTAAAGTTAAATGTCCTTATAAGGTCTTGTTACTAAAATGAGTGCAAAATGGTCCTTAAAAGGAACACTAATTAAGTGCTTACTTTTTAGGATGGTACAGTGGGTATTGTTTGATGAGAGATTGTTTTGGATAGTGATGTCGGTTGTGGGGGTGTATAAATGGAAAGAGTGTGTATGTAACTGCTATGGTGTTTAGATAATCTACTACAAAGGCATTTAGAGGTACAAACTTGGTGTTTGTGTTTAGAGTGTGTTTTAATGTTTTCTGGGTATTGGCGTCATTATTTTTTTGTCTAAATTCCTATGTGTTTTGGTGTGGTTCTCTGCTCTTTAGGTAGTTGTGTTGATTGAAAGGAAATCTAGTGGGAAGTCTTTGAGAATTTAAGTTTATCTATATTGTGGCGGTATAAGATTCAGTACTATTTCAGAGGGGTTTGCATATGGAGATTCCGTAAGGAAGGAAACAATAATAATGCGAGTCGATGTATGTTATTCAGTGTTAGATGTTCATAATAGGTAGGGTGGTATAGACTTACAATTAAATAGTTTTCTAGAGTGTTTATATAGGATAATTATATAGACGTTGTATTAGATTGTACGATGGATGCAATGTTGTCCACTGCTTCTTAAAATAGGGGAAATAATTTAGTTGTAACTTTGAATTTTTTGTCCTTGACATCTATTTCATTTTTTGGATCAAGAATGTTGGTGATTGGCTTAGTTAATTGATGAAAAGGAGAGTCAGGAAAATACAGAAGGTGTGGCAGTGATCTCTAAGTAGTCTATCCAAGCAGGGGTTGGAAATACTATATGATTTTATTTTCATATGCTTACATTCAATTTTTAGTTTTAACTCGAGACCGAATTTGTAACTATTTGTCAAGGTGATTAGTTTGGATAATTGATTTTGAGATGCTGCATTGGAACAAGATACTTATGGCAGGTATTTGAGAGTAGGGTCCAGAAATTCTATGGGCTCTTATGTCCATTAGCCTTATATTTGTTTTTCAATTATAATTTTAATTAACAATTGAAATAAGTGTTTATGAGGAAGCGAGAATGCGTAAATGGAATGAGAATTATTGTCTTGTTTTCACAATGAAAATGAAGATTTCGTTATATTGGGTAATATTTAAATTAATTTTGAAAAGTAATAAATGTCATGGGGTCAGGTGGACGACTATTTTTTCAACTGTTGAATGATATGAAAGGGATAGGTTTACTATTTGTTACGATCACGGTGTTTTTTATTGTAGTCATTTGTGTTAGATATTTTTGTCTTTTGTGTATTAAGAGTGGATTGTGAAGGCGTTAATGTAATGTTTATAAATTGGTGTTATAACTTGTGTTTTTTGTTTTTTGTTTTTGGTGGGAAAGAATTGGAAGTTGTGATTGGACATATTTTTGAAAAGACATTGGTTGAGATGTGTCAATGGTTGAGTATATATTATGAGGTGAGGTGAAGGTCGCGTGTACGGTAAGGTTAGAAATTTGTGAATTATACAAGTTAGGGGGTGTGAAGGTTGCAAAGTTGGTTGAGGGTGTGACATAATGGCTACCGAGTATAGAGAGATATGTAACATAAATGAGTAAAGAGTATATATACTAAAATCTATATGTAGTAATCATTTGCATTTTTTTGTTATGGTTATTCTGATTTATTTTAAGATTTGTTTGGATCAAATGTCTCGCAATAATAACCACTATAAATTTGACTTGTAATGGTGGCAGTTAGGTTTGGGAGTGCATACATTCTTCAAATTAAAAATACCCTATCTATGGGGAAACTATTGGTTTATCAGTGTGTTCATGTGCTATGTAACTTTCTTCTGCCTATTGCTTATGTATTTCAAACTAGTGTTGTTTGACACAATTTTTGTGTAGGTCATTGGCATGGAGTGTAAGTTATCTACCAATGAAATTCAATGTATAAATGGTGGAGATATTGTTTTGAAACTCTTGCTTTATATTTTGTCATACAAGAAATTGGCAATGACTGAAAGCAAGTTTGAGCGATTCAAAATTGTTTTGTCTGATGGCACCTATTTGCAAGTGGGCATATTACCAAAAAAATATGTAGAAATCTCTTATTTTCTGATACACTCAATATAGGATTGATCATTTTTTTGATGACTTATAAATGTTTAAGCACTAGTGACTCCAAGTAGGTTTATAGATATTTTTAGTTAATATTTGTAGTTTTCTTGCATCTGTATTTTCACTTTATGTAACCTCTATTTACTATGAATCGCTTTGTCAAACAATACTATAATTATTTCGGGTTTAGATGTTGTTCATTCCAGATATGATGTCATTGAGAAGATAGAGTACTTTTTTAATCACAATAAGAAGGCATAGAGTTGGAGAAAGTTGTCAGCCCATCTACTCGTGAGGCAAAATTTGGTATTCATGTGGCCAAGGGAAGCAAATGTAGGTGAATCGATAAGTCTTGTAAAGGACCTCAATCCCTATCAAAGAAGATGGACAATCAAAGGATGTGTTACAAGCAAAAATAAGATAAATCAGTATACGTCACATAGAGGACCTAGGAAAGTTTTCAGCTTTGATCTTATATATGATGAAGGGATGAAAATTTGGATTTGCTTATTTGAATGACATTGTAGAGTTAGACTATGCTACAGTGGAAGTCGGTAAAATGTATATGAATTCTAACGGCAGTGTAAAGGATGTAAAAAATGGTATAAAAGGATAAATAGTGGCATGGAGATTATTTTAGACGAGTCACCTATTTGGAAGCATTGTGATGGTGATAAGTCTGATAAGAGGGGTTTGTTTCGCTTTAGGAAATTTGAGGAAATTGCAAAACTAGAGAATGATGCAATGGTCGACATTATTGGGATTGTTGTTGATGTTGGAGAGTTGATCATTAAGTGCAGGAGAGATGCATTGATGTTGGAGAGTTGATCATTAAGTGCAGGAGAGATGCAACATAAGTTTATAGGAGGACTATAAAATTGGTTGACATATTCTGCAGGCTAATTGGTGTGTCTTTGAGGTTCAACTTGCCAAGAAGAGGGTGAAGAGTTGAACAACTTAAAGCTTAAAAAAAGAGTGGTTGTGATTTCTCTGAGGAATGAGCGTGCGGTTGAATAGAAAGGTAACATGATGATAAGTATTATGGCATCAATAATATTAATAGTAGAATGTACAACCATTGAAGCATAAGCCCTCGGATGTAAAGCAAAGGCATATAATATTGATATTGTTGCATCCCCCATAATTATTGAGCGACACATTCAAATAGTGGTAAGGGTTGTAAGTGATTATCTTTTAGAGTGTAAGTTAACAATAATAGTGCCTTTTGAGGTCAAAATGAGAGCAAATGTCAAGTTTGTCAGACAAGATGATTTATATTATCTAGCAATGTCCATTGATTGTCTGTGGAAAAGAATGTAAAAAAGAAGTGTTGTCATAATCTTGATGGTACATGGTTTTGTACTAGATGTGGGATGAAAATTTATAAGTGTAACTACAGATACAATCGACAATTAAAGCTCCAAGATAACAATGACACACTTTGGGTTGTGGTTTTTTATGACATTGCAACTCAATGGCTGAAAATGTCTGCTAAGGAGTTGTACATGCTACAATATGATGATGAAAGTGATGCAACTACACAAGCAATCTTGGACTCAATTATACTTAAAACTTTCATGTTTACCCTATTTGTACATAGTAATTCATATAATTGAGAACCGAGGTTGAAAGTAACAATTACAAGAGTATAAAAGGTGGATTTCTAGAAGGAGTGTGACATTTTAATTTCAAAAATATCCCAGATGATGGATGGAAATAATGCATAATTTTTTGTTGTCCACCTTTTGTGTTTGTGCTTTTGGAAATGGATGAGATTGTTATTTTTTATGCTATAAATAAAAAACTATACATTTTGGGGGAGTATTTATTTAATTTGAAAATTATGCAATTCATTGAAAGACAATTAGCTATGTTTGAATATATAGTGTAATTGGACAATGGTCATTACAACAACTTTGGATGGCTACCTTTTATATATATATATATATATATATATATATATATATAGAGAGAGAGAGAGAGAGAGAGAGATCGGTAAAAGGCTGAAGCCATAGAGGATTTTATTATTATTAAAAATAAAATTACAAAAAAACCCCGGTCAGTGCAGGCGCTGGTAGGAAAGAGCGGGGTAGAGAAAACCTCCAGCCGTGCCAGGGACTTAAGTCCTAATACTTAGTACAGAGATACCGTGGGCATACCCACGACTCGATGTTTATCGAGATTTTAATTTTACATTTATAATTTGAGTGGGCATACCCACTATTTGGATACTTTATGATCTTTCAGATTTTCTATTACATTTTCATTACAGTAATATCATAGGGGCATCTTGCCCGTACGGGTCTTAAGAGACGACGTTTCTGTAGAAACTTTCATAGATTCTTTGAGTGTCTGCTACCAAAATGTCTCAAAATGGCAATGTCCTCCTGTAGTAAAAACAACAAGCCTTCGAAACCATATTGTTAAATTTGTGGCAGTTTAAAAAGAGCAAAAATAGATAGGATAAAAA
>MU216986.1:275703-287907 GCA_018584345.1 Thuja plicata | reverse complement strand
CAAAATGGCAATGTCCTCCTGTAGTAAAAACAACAAGCCTTCGAAACCATATTGTTAAATTTGTGGCAGTTTAAAAAGAGCAAAAATAGATAGGATAAAAACCAATTTACCTTCATTTTTATACTTAGTTGATGAGGAAAATATTGATAACTGTAATCCTTCCGTCTAAGACTATTGGCATTGCTTCATAAAATCAATAACATTAAGTAAACTAATGGAATGATGCTATAAATTATGGTAGCCTGATTAAAAATGATATAGCCTTTGTAATCCTGATATCCTTTCTAGATTATTAATTATGTCTATTATTATGGACTGATTACGAGCTAAAAATCCAATTGTTAATACAAAGAAAGCCTAGAAATTCTGGATCAATACACTGGAGATAATAAGAAACCTCTAATCAAAATGCTAAAGGCCTAGAATGAACAATAATCCAAAAGCTACAGCCTAAAAGCCTAATTATACAAAACATATACAAAATATCTAGTATAAGCAAGAGATTTTTGAAAATATTCCTTTATCCAAATGATCGGGGCATTGCAGCAGACATTACATGGCCTCTTAATATCCATAGTAACGTAAATTCTAAATAGGTTATATATATAAATGTATACATAAAATAGTATGTATAAATTTATATATGTAAAAATTGCCCCTGAATGCCATGGCTTTGTACCCACCTGAATTGAACGTAGTCAGCTTAGTTTCCATGGTGAAGCCAAGGGAAAAAGAGGACAGAGCTTCACGGAGGTAGGGGCTCACATAAAAGTACACCTGGTGGAAGAAAGGATGCCTCAATATAAGTAAGTAAAAGGAGAAAGGGAATGAGCGCCGCATCTAGCAGATACTGGAAGCATCTAGAGGGGTCGAGAGAGCAGGTCACATGTAAAGAATGTAGCACAAAGCAGGGGGCAGGTGCCTAGTTCACATGTGGTCAGGCTAAAATGCTGAAAAATGATGACAAGAACACCTACTCTAAAAGGGAGCCATCATCGTAATCATTAGCTGGTGGGTGGCAAGGGGGGACGAGCGAGGCCAGCATAACCGCTCGGAGGCTCCAAAATATGAGGAGAATCTTGGAAAGAAAGCAAGAAGGGAAGAAAGGAATAATCAGATAGGCAGAAAGAGTTAGGTAAAAATGAATTATTCCAAAATAGAGATACCATTGGCACCTAAATTAGCTAGAGAATCGGCTTCAGAATTACCTTCTCGATATGTGTGTTTAACAACAACCTCAGGGAAGGACTCTAGAATAAGGTTAATTTCTTCAATCTTAGAGTTGATAATCCAGTTGGGAGTCTTTTTGGTTCTTATAGCGTTAATGATAATTTGAGAATCACCCTCGATCATTAATTTTGAAAAATTGAGTTTTTTACAAATTTTGAGGCCTTCCAGAGTAGCAAGGTACTCCGCCATGTTGTTCGTAGTGGGTTTGATGGGGTACGCATATTTAGTAATAGTTTCTCCCTTCTAATTCTTGATGATACCACCAATGCCTGCTACCCCGGGGTTGCCTCTGGATGCCCCATCAAAGTTTAACTTGACCCAGCCTTCATCAGGAGGGATTCAAATACAATTAGATCTATCTGATTTCGCTTTGATACCTCCTCTACCAAAAAGTGTTGGTATGTTCAGTGAGGGCCATTTTAGTCTGATCTTGTTATCCCAGGATCTGAAGGAGTCCTCATAACATGTAGTATCATGAAGTTTTCTATTGATAGTTTTCATTATTGAAGCTTCAATTTTATTAACGATGTTTTTCCAATCCAGTTTTTGGTCAGTAAAGATCCTTCTATTACGCTCCTTCCAAACTTCCCAAACTAGGATAGAGGGGGAAATAGTCCATATGTCCTTATAGAGATTGTCTTTATAGAGAGCTAGCCACGCTTTAAGAAGGCCCAACAGGTCTGAAGGAAGAGGTGACAACTAGTCTAGAGACTGTTGTAACCACTTCCAACAGTTCTGGGTAAAGGGGCAGTTCAACAGAAGATGGTCCACATTCTCTCCCTGGGTTTTGCATAAGGTACACCTTGAAGGACCCTCGAAGCCTAACTTACGAATCCTATCTGAAGTTAAGATTCTATCTTGCAGAGTGACCCATAAAAACATCCCAGCCTTAGGTAAGCAGGTTTTGTTCCAGCAAAGATTAAGGGGAATATATAAATTTTCCAAGCGTTTCTCACAGATTATGGTTTTGTAGCCATCTTTTACTGAGTATTCCCCATTATTGGAACCTACCCATAAGAGGGTGTCTGATCTATTTTTGATTGTGATGTTTCTGTCCTTGATAATACTGAGTAATTTCTGACTTTCTTGTTTTGAAGGCAATCCATCAGAGTTCAAAATTAAATCATAGTCCTTGTTTAATCCAATATAGTCCTTTAAGTATATACCGATGTTATCTTTGCATGCTTCGATAAAGTTCAGCGAGAAGCCCTCCTTGTTTAGCAAGGGGAAGCCTACCCAGGAGTCTTCCCAAAACAGAGCATGATCCCTGAGGCCTACATCCCACGTGAGATACTTGCTAATAATACCTAGAGTCTTTGATGAAGTTCCAGATGCGCGAGCCTTTAACATGAGATTGAGCCCTGAAAATATTAATGGGATCGGCCTCTGGGATATATTTGTGAAGTAAAATTTAAGCCCATTTAGAATTAGGTTCCTTGAAGAGTCTCCATACGAGCTTTGCACCTAGGGCATGATTTTGCCACAAGAGGTTCTTTATACCCAAACCACCCATAGAAACTGGTTTACATAGGTTATCCCATTTTATTAAGGCCAATTTCTTTTCCTCAGATGAACCTTGCCATTAAAATTCTCTTAACATCTTATCTAAGTTATGCTTGACATTAATAGGGAGGGGGAGGATAGAGATCTGATACATTGGAATGGCAGTCAAAACTGACTTAATCATTATGGTTCTACCAGGCTTGGTAAGCCACTTACCTTTCCAAGAGCTTTAATTATCTTGAACTTTCGCTAGTACTTGTTGCCAAAGTTTGGAAGATTGTTGGCCCTTATCTAAATCTATACCTAGATATTTACATGGAAAGTTACCCGTTTTGTAACCAAGGGTATTATAGATTTTCTTTTCCATATTAGGTGAAGTATTAATGAAGAAGATCTCTGATTTTTGAGAGTTGACTTGTTGACCGGAGGCCTTCATGTATAGGTTAAGGACATCTTTGAAGGCCATAGCCTCTTGACAATTGGGAGATGCTGGAAGGATTGTATCATCCGCAAATTGTTGGTGGGTTATGTATGGAATATTATCTACAGCTTTTAGACCTTTAATCCTACCTTCTGTCTTCTTTTTTGTGATAGTTCTTCCCAAGGCTTCTGCCATGATAACATAAAGGAAGGGTGACAATGGGTCACCTTTTCGATACCTCGAGACAAACCAAAAAAACCTTCTGGAGTTCCATTAATGAGGAGAGATATCTTGGGAGTAGAGATACATTTGAAAATGAGATTGATCCATTGCTTGGAAAAGCCAAAGGCTTCCAAATATTTACATAGGAATCTCCAATCGACTTTGTCGTATGCCTTTTGAATATCTATTTTTATGAACATACTTGGTTCCTTGGTAGCTTGTGCAGTATGGACTAGTTCTTGGGTGATGACTATGCCATCTAAGATCGATCTGTTCGCTACAAAGCCTGTCTGTTCTTCTGAGATTAAAATCGGGAGGAGAGTTTTAAGTCTATTCGACAAACATTTTGATAGTATTTTATAAATAGTGTTGCAAAGTGATATAGGACGAAAATCCCCTGGGTCAGTACATTCATTTTTCTTGGGAATAAGAGTGAAAAAGGTATTGTTAATTTTTGATAAGATAGCACCGGAGTTCATGGTAGCCTCCACAGCTTGCTAGATGTCGGTTCCCATAAAGTGACAGCATTTTTGGAAGAAACCAGCCTGAAAGCCATCTGAGCCTGGGGCTTTGTCTAGCTGCATTTGGAATATAGCGGTTTTGACTTCTCCCAAGGTGAATTTACTATTGATCATAATGTTATCCTCATCTGATATTAGCTTAGGAATAGCCCTAAGCATTTCATTTTGTGAATGGAGGTTAACCGCTTCCGAATTATTAAGAAGAGAGTTGTAGAATTTTATGATCTGGTCTACAATGTCTTTAGGATCTTCCAAGAGATGCCCCCTCTCATCTTTAATCCTGGAAATCCTGTTAATGTTTCTTTTTAGGTTGGTTGATTTATGGAAGAATTTGGTGTTATTATCTCCTTCTTTGAGCCAAGTTTCCCTGGATTTTTGTTTCCAATATATTTCTTCTTTAAGTAAAATTGCATTATATTTAGTCATGAGTTCTTTTTCCTTTAGATAGCTTGCTTTATTCATGCCATGGACTATGACTAAGTTATTAAGATTCTCTAGCTCTTGTTCAGTCTGAATCTTTTCCTCGAAGATGTTAAATTTATTCTTGTTCCATTCCAAGACTTTATTTTTAATAATTTTGAGTTTGGTAACTAGGTTGTACATCTGAGACCCCTCAACTGTCGTTTGATTCCACCATTGTTCTAAAAGATTGATGAGGTCTTGATCTTGGAACCACATAAATTCAAATTTAAATGGGTTTCTATTGGGTTTACAATTTTCGGTAACTGTAAGTCTAATGGGGAAATGATCCGATCCTGCATCTGGGAGAATCTCTGCGTTTAAAAGTTGATCAAATTTATCCATTTCTCCGCTAAACAAAAATCTGTCTAATTTTTCCGCTATGTGGCTAAAGCCCGATCTTCTATTGTTCCAGGTAAAAGATTCGTTAATAGTATCGATATTAATTAGGTTATTGTCCGTGACCCATTGATTGAAATCTTTTTGAGATTGGGAGATGTATTTTGACCCTCCAAACTTTTCACTGGTGCTTAAGATAGCATTGAAATATCCACCTAGGATGTGTGTCTCTCCTATGTTTGATTGTAGTATGTATTGGACTTCCTGCCAAACCCTTCTTTTATCTATGTTTTGGCTAGGTCCATAAATGTTGATCAAATTAAATTTTAGATTTGTCTTGAGGCTGGAAATCCTCAGGACCATCCAGTTACCGCTGCTAGACAAGACTAAGGTTGAAACTTTCTGAGGGTCCCATAAGACTGCTAAGCCTCCTGATGCACCCACTTCTGGTACAAATTCTGATTTCCATATGCCGAGTTTTTTGTTAAATCTCATGCTTTCGTTAGTATTTAATTTAGTTTCTTGTAGAATTATAATTTCTAAATCAAAGTTCTTAAGATAACTCTTAACGAGTCTTTGTTTGTTAGGGGCATTTAAGCCCCTAACATTCCAGGATGTCACTCTCATTGCTCCTTGGGAAGGCACTTCCCCTTCCTGTTGTTCAGTAAGTCAGAGATCTTCATTTGATTTTCAGCGCTGCCTGCTATGTTCCTAAGCTCTATGCATGATTTCCTCCCTCTTTTCTTTTTGATCTTGTTGATATTGGGGGAGGAAAAGCCTTCCATATTGATGGCTATTCCAAGATGTCTATCTACATTTGAGATACCAAATAGTCCATCAATGTTTTATGTGTTGTTTTCTGTATTATCTCTCAGAAGTGGAGAAGAGACTGGGAAATCGGTTTGTGCATCTTCTCCCTACCCTCTATCTATCTCGATGAGAGCGTCTTCAACATCTATGGTCTCTTGACCATATGACTCTATTATCTTTTCCAGGTCAACAGGAGAGGTTTTATTAGGAGTTTCCAGTTCTATAGGATTTGTAAGTTCATCCTTATTTTGAAACTCCATTTGAACAACATCTTCCTCTCCAAAATTTCTGAGAGACAATATCTTTCTTATTAAGACATCCTTTTGATATCTCAACTCTTCTTTATTACAAATTTCAATTATAGATAGGTTCATGAGTTCATCTGTTATGGTCTCCCCTATATAATTTGTTATAATTTTAACTTCTCTATTGCATTCCTCTTCTTCAGAGGATTTTTCTTGTGGTGAATCCTTAGAAGGGATCCTATTCTTGATGGTTAGCAAGTTATCCTTGGTGCATATTGAGTCCTTAGCCGAAAACCCCATGGGATCAAACTGAGCTACGGAATCAAGGGGTGGCAACTTCTTTGTAGTTTCTGGTAGGATTTCACTCCCTTCAAGACCTAGGATAACCTTTGACTGTTCTCTTAGTAGAGAATCACAGTTGCCTATTACACCTGGTATGACATGAGGGGAAACACTCTCCAAATTCATTAATAATGGTGCCTCAGCAACCAGTACTTGGTTGCTGGTGACCTCAGTTTCCTGAGTAGGCTTGCAAGGAGAATTGGAAAGTTGTAGGGGGGGTACAATTTTTGTATTGATTTCCCCTACTTTAGTGATAGAGAAACCCCCTTTTTCTAGAAGCGGGTTAATATTTACATCCATTCTTTTGTTTAAGAGATTAGATATTTTCTTGGATTCCATAATATCATCCGGATGGCTAATATTATTTTTATAATTAGATTCTAAGAAATTTTCCGTGATACTTGGATTAATGATTATTGTGTTAGCATTGAAACATAGACTAATATGAGGAATAAAATTCTGGTGAATGTTCATCTTAACGATGATAGTTTTCTCTGTTTTATTAGGTATAGTGTCACTAATTCTTATAAATTTACCAATTTTATTGCCTATTTTACTAACAATATCTATATTTGAGAGTTCTACTGGTAAGTTTCTAAGAGAAATAGCCTTCTCTACCTCAAAGTTTTCTAAATATAATGGATTAAACAGAGGCATCCAATTAGCTACGAAAAAGGATTCATGCCTAAATTTCAGGTTATGGTTGTCTAATAATTTCTTTTTAATTTCTGATTTCTTACAATCTATGAGAAAGAAAGAATCAATAAGGGCAGTAATACTTACCTCGCTGGGGAGCATTGCTGTTAGGGCCTCTGTGATGTCCAGAATGCTAGCTCCTACTCCTTTCCATCGGACAATAATACTTGTGTCTTCATAATATCTCTGTTTCTGTGCTATAGATTCATCCTCTAAAATTATCTTGTTAGAATCACAGCTAGAAAATTTTTTAGCTTTATTGAGATCAGGCAAATGAGTACAGTTTCGCCTATGTGGCGGTGTGTAAACAGAATAGGATACCTTTGTTTGTAACTCTTTTACCTCAGTAGAGATCTGATTGGGTGTTTGCATTAGATACTTACCAGCAAAATGCCGATGGGGAGGAGAGTAGTAATTGCCATTGTGCGGAAGAGTCTTAGATTTAGGATGATTGATATTCTTCCCATTAGTGACCAACCCTGCACGGGAACTCAGGGTTTTAACAAGGGAAGGTGGGATGTGTTCCGGATTTGATCTAGGTAAAGCTATGTGCTTGTGGTACTCATCCCTGAGATTTCCCTTCCTTTGCAAACCCTTATTGCGTATATGGGGTGGAGAATATTTGCCAATTTTTTAAGAAACCTTCTCTGTTCTCAATGAATCAAATGAATTTCTTAGTGAAATCGCAGTACTCTTATTATCCAGGGTATGAGATCTTACCTTCTTTTTCCCTTTAACCACTTTCCAATCATGCTCCTTCGGCCTTGTATTCCCGGGGTCCACCTGGACCACTGAAAGTCCACCTCTACTCAAGGCATAATTAGGATCATCGAGATGTTTGACTAGTTCAGTCCTGGACTCTAGGGTCCTCTCAACCCCGGTAATACTCAAATTACGTAGTGCATACTTAGTTTTAGAAAATTTGTTAAGCTAACCATCCAAATCATTAACTGTGAAGATTTTTGGAATCTAATTGCCACTGCAATCTTTGCTTTTGCTTTTTGTGCATGTCCTAGATCTCAAGGAAAGTTCGTTTTCCAGGAGATCTATCATCTTTTGTTTCACCTCATCTTTAGAAATCCTGCCTTCTTCGAAACTCCTCTGTTTTTGCTTGGCAATGAACGGTTTAAGATGCTCATAATTAGGGCTTGGTGATTTTACATGTGTTTGACAACAATTGATCGCTCTGTGGCCATACAGCCAACAGTTAAAATAATACCCCGAATAACCAGTGTTACTGGTATCATTTTCTGCCGCCTCATTGTTTGCAAAAAAGCCCAAATTTGAATGCCCTAATTTTTTGAAGACTCTGCTTCGTGACTTATTACGAATTTTTGCGTTCTGCTTGATTTCGGTCATTTTCGCATTCTCTGCATCTTCGTTTCATTTTCCAAAAAATTGTTCAGAATGATCTTGTGAGCTGCATTATGAAGGACGTAATGGGAGAATATTCTACAAAGATTGGAAATATACTGGAAGAACGTTCTGCCACAACGAACAAGAGAAGGAACCTGATTAAGAGTGTCGATTTACTCGGGCAATCAAAATCTGCGCTCTCATCAACCTTTTAGATGGATATTAAAGAAAGTTATGTTTACTGTTATTATGAATTGCAAAGTTTGTGTGCTTTGAATTTTTAATATTGTCCAAAGTACTTTGGGTTCTTTGTATTTAGTGCGTTGTGACTATAAATGTAGTTTCAAGTTGAGAATAGGGCGAGATGAAGTATTGGTTAAAAAATGAACTTTTTGGTTGTCATATGGCCCACAAGTGGTTTTGACATGTTCAAATACATCAGTTGGCGCCTGAAAGAACATTTAGAACTTTGTTGCATATTTAAGTTAAACTTTGGTTGTGCAAAATTTGTATATTCATCTGCAATTGAGATTGCTATGTAAATGCGAGATTTTGATTTGATGATTTAGATATCAGACATTTGAAATTGTTGTGAGTGTGTAATCGCCAGGTCCCACAAAATAATAAGCAATTATCATCCTATATATAGTGTCGTTATTCTGAAAAAAGATTATATTGTCAATTTTAGCAAATGCAAAATTTCAATATGTGTTTAAAGTTAATAAAAATATTGAATCATTATATTATTTGCAAAATAATACAAGTTTCCAATGAGATTTTTTAGTTAAGTGGTAGCCACATTATGAGAGTAGTTTAAGGAATTTATTTTTTTTGTACTCAATAGGTCGCAAAACATCAACACATTTATTCTTGTCATTAAAAATATCCTTACATGTTACATTGGTATTGTATGATGTAATCCCGCTATTCCGAAAATGACATTTGAGGTGACTGTAAATCAAAAATTTGAATACGTGTGCAAGGTTAATAAAATGAGTGAAACAACATGTTGTTTTGTAAATAATGATATTTTCCAACGGTCTTTTGAACAAAAAATAATGCAAGTTTCCAATGATTTTTTTTAGTTAAGTGGTGGTCACATTACAAAAACTGATGACATGTAACTGATTGAATGTTTGATAATGTTAATTTGAAGATAATGCAAGGCATTAAATCAGTTAATGGTTTGTATTGTCATTGATGTCAACTTGATCTAATCTGTACGGTCATGTACATAATGCCAAAGACTTCAGAGAATCAATGGAACAAAGGTTATGCTTTCAGCAATGCATAAAAGTCAAGTATTCACTAAGTGACAGACAACATCGACGGAGTGCACACCATCGGTAAAGCAAAAAAGAAAAAGTCACAGTGATACCCGACGAGTAGAAGACAGTGTTTCCCGACGAAGCAAAATCATAGGATGCCCGACGAGCTAAAAACAGAGTTACCCAGCGAGTAAAATCCTTTGATGCCCGACGGATGGAGATCCCAAAGCTGACTGGAGTCACACCGACGGAACTGGCAGTTGTCACCGATGACTAACTGTAGAGTTGACTGACAGAATAGAGAGTTCAAAAAATGACAAAATATCTAGTTGGAAAGAGCTAAAGATAGACTTAACTAGTTATTTTCATTGTTTTATTCAACCAGAGTTAAGTGATTGATTTAAAGAAGATTTGTACAGTTGGCAAGAAGATAACTACGAGATAAATAAGGAGTTATGCTTTAAATCAGATTGGCTGGATTATTTTTCACGCCAAGAATCAAGAATCAAGAATTAAGGAATATCATGTCTATATAAGAGACAAGCATTATTCATTCCATAGATAGAGAAGGGGAGTGAATAGAAAGAGGATGCTGAAGAGAAATTGATGAAGGATAACTTCATACAGTCCTGATTAATCAAGCTGAAGGACAGCTAAAGAATTCTGCAGACACCAACGAACAGTGAAGCACAGCATCACCGAGAAGAAAATGTGGAGCAAAAAGAATAGAATTGATACATTGATCAGAGAGGTATTGTACTTAAATAAATCTAAAAATTTGCAATTCAAGTTGCATTAGAAATAGGTCATTGTGTTTCAGTTTAACCATTGAAGCATCAAGTCTCTTAACAGAGTAGGACTTAACAATCTTCTATATATTGAGGTACATCCCAAGGAGTGCCAAAAAGGTTGATTCATGAAAGTAGCTCACTAGATTTTCCTAAAGCCTATTGATAGTCTAAGGAGGTTGATTCAAGGATGGTAGCAAATTGAGTTGCCTGATACTAAGTGACAAACTCTATGTATAAAATCCTCTAACAAGGTCACACCTAATAGTGTGTTTGTAACCTTTAATAGGGTTGGCTCCTAACATGACTCACTTTAGAAGAGTGAAAATTTGGGGTACCGGTCCTAGTGTTTTTTCCCTTAATAGGGTTTCCATGTTAAAATCCATGTGTTATGTGTGTATGGTTTATTAATTTACTATTTTACATTTCACATATACATTTCTGGATTGATTGGTATACTCTGCATATTTACTGAGTATCGGTAAATAAGTTTTGCTGCTTATCGGTTATCAAGGAGAATAAGGTCAAAAAAGGAAAACCGACAGACAATTAATTATTATAAGCATTTCATGACATACATCTTGTAGGGACTTAATGATCTGAGATGTATTTGATTGGTGGTTAGTGATTAAAGGATAAATTTTTGAGGCCATTGATTCACCCCCCCTCTTAGTTATTACTAACAATTGGTATCAGAGCTTGTGTTCTTAGAAGGAAGGTTTCGAGACCTAAGTCAAGATCACAAGATGAACAGACGAGATGTGCCCAAGTTGAAAAAAGACAACTTTGCTTCATGGCAAAGCAGGATAAGATTCCACTTATCAAGTATTGGTAATGATGTTAATCAATACTTAGATATTGAATATGTGTTGCCCACAGGACCATTAACAGTAGATCAATTGAGAGTGAAGCATGAGCACAACTGCATGGTCATAGAGCTTTCTTCCTCTCTCTCCGATGCTGAATTTGAAGATGTCAAAGATTGCACAACTACAAAGAAAACGTGGGACAAACTGAAGCTTGTACATGTCGGTGATGCAAATGTTCTGAGAGCCAAGGCAGAAAGCCTTAGAGGAAAATTTGATGATCTCAGAATGAAAGAAGGATAAAACATCACACAATACAGCACAAGAATAAAAGTAGTCAATGCTATACGAGGTGTTGGAGGTACACTTAAAGAGGAGACAGTGGTTAGTAAAATCTTAAGAACCTTATTGCCTGTATATGTTATTAGATTTTCAACTATTCAAGAAATGAGAGCAGTTGCAAACAATACAGTTACTCTTGATAGTTTGATTGGTAGACTGATTTCATTTGAGATGAATAACTTTGATAATAGTGTCTTACCAAACTTAGAGTCTGCATTTAAGTCTTCTATGAGTATAAGCAAATCCAATCAGAGACACACATCTAGAAGAGATAGTGAAAGTGAAAGTGAAGAAGAAGATCTAGATGAAATAGAAGCACTCATGGCAAGGAGAATGCAAAGAGGCAAAGGTAAATACAAAGACACGTTACCACTTGTATGCTTTGATTGTAAAGAGATTGGACTATTTTCTTCAAGATGTCCTAACAGAAGGAAAGATGACAAAGGTAATGACAGATCTTTTGAGAAGAAATCTGACAGAGGTGATATCAAAGATTACAGAAGTTACCAACAATCAGAAAGAAGAGATACCCAAGACTATAAGGATAAAGCTAAGGAGGCTAGCTACCTAGCTGCTTGCAAAGATGAAGATACTGACATTGAACCTAATGAAGACATCGAGATGGTATTTGTAGCTGTGAAAGATGATTCAGATGAAGATGAAAGGTATGTAGAAACTACACTCATATCTAAGGTCAGCAAGAATGACATCTGGATTATAGATAGTAGTTGCACTCACCACATGACCGGTGACAAAGAAAAGTTTAACACTTTTGAGTATTATACTGGTGGTACAGTAAGAATGGGTAATGATACACCTTGTCCGGTTGAAGGTAAAGGAACTATAATGTTGAATA
>MU216986.1:192125-272724 GCA_018584345.1 Thuja plicata | reverse complement strand
CATATTGATGTATTGCTGATGGATAAGGGAAATTCAAGGAATATATTATGGATCAAGAGAAAAGATCACTTGACATTAATGTCAGATATCTGTGAGATATTTGTTTGGCATTGTTGTCAAAGGGAGATAAAGTTTCCATATTATCACGGTCTTCAGAAAAAGAAGAAAGATTATCCATTATCAAATTACTCCAATAGGGAGAGATCATATCCATAGGGAGAGTTGCTGACAAAAGACAAAGACATCAAAGAACAAGAACTGTCAAAAGAGAGATATTGACACAAGGGAAGGACGCAACACATTAGAACAAGAAACACGGAAAGCTAAAAGAATCAAATCTACGCTAACACAGAGCTTACCGGTGGTCAGACATTTTTATCGGTTATTAAAACAAATTGTTTGTTAATCTGATGAATCTCAACTATTATATTTCATATTGTATTAGAAATAGTATAGTGTGATAATATAGTATATTTCCATCAATGCCAAAGGGGAGATTGATGACATGTAACTGATTGAATGTTTGATAATGTTAAGTTGAAGATAATGCAAGGCATTAAATTAGTTAATGGTTTGTATTGTCATGGATGTCAACTTGATCTAATCTATACGGTCATGTACATAATGCCAAAGACTTCAGAAAATCAATGGAACAAAGGTTATGCTTTTAGCAATGAATAAAAGTCAAGTATTCACTAAGTAATAGACAACACCGACGGAGTGCACACCATCAGTAAAGAAAAAAATAAAAAGTCACAGTGATACCTGACAAGTAGAAGACAGTGTTTCCTGATGAAGCAAAATCACAAGATGCCCGACGAGCTGAAAACAGAGTTACTCGACGAGTAAAATCCATTGATGCCCAACGGATGGAGATCCCGAAGCTGATTGGAGTCACACCAACGAAATTGGTAGTTGTCATCGATGACTAACTGAAGAGTTGACTGACAGAACAGAGAGTTCAGAAAATGACAAAATATATAGTTGGCAAGAGCTAAAGATAGACTTAACTAGTTGTTTTCATTGTTTTATTCGACCAGAGTTAAGTGATTGATTTAAAGAAGATTTGTACAGTTGGCAAGAAGATAACTATGAGATAAATCAAGAGTTATGATTTAAATTAGATTGGCTAGATTATTTTTCATGCCAAGAATCAAGAATCAAGAATTAAGGAATATCATGTCTATATAAGAGACAAGCATTATTCATTCCATAGATAGAGAAGGGGAGTGAATAGAAAGAGGATGCTGAAGAGAAACTGATGGAGAAGAACTTCATACAGTCATGATCAATCAAGCTGAAGGAGAGCTAAAGATTTCTACAGACACCGACGAATAGTGAAGCACAGCATCACCGAGCATAAAATGTGAAGCAAAAAGAATTGAATTGATACATTAATCAGAGAGGTATTGTACTTAAATAGATCTAAAAATATGCAATTCAAGTTGCATTAGAAATAGGTCATTGTGTTTCAGTTTAACCATCGAAGCATCAAGTCTCTTAACAAAGCAGGACTTAACAGTCTTCTATTTATTGAGGTACATCCCAAGGAGTGCCAAAAATTTGATTCATGAAAGTAGCACTAGATTTGCCTAAAGCCTATTGACAGTCTAAGAAGGAGGTTGATTCAAGGATGGTAGCAAACTGAGTTTCCCGATACTAAGTGACAACTTCTATGTATAAAATCCTCTAACAAGGTCACACCTAATAGTGTGTTTATAACCTTTAACAGGGTTGGCTCCTAATAGGGCTCACTTTAGAAGAGTGAAAATTTGGGGTACTGGTCCCAGTGGTTTTTCCCTTAACAGGGTTTCCATGTTAAAATCCATGTGTTATGTGTGTATGGTTTATTACTTTATTGTTTTATATTTCACATATGCATTTCTGGATTGATTGGTATACTTTGCATAATTACTGAGTATTGGTAAATAAGTTTTGTTGCTTATCGGTTATCAAGGAGAATAAGGTTAGAAAAGGAAAACTGACAGATAGTTAATCATTATAAGCATTTCATGGCATGCATCTTGTAGGGACTTAATAATCTGAGATGTATTTGATTGGTGGTTAGTGATTAAAGGATAAATTTTTGAGGCCACTGATTCACCCCCCCCCCGCTCAGTTATTACTAACAAAAACTAGTTTGAGGAATTTGTAATTTTTGTAGTCGCTAGGTCACAGGAAATCAACACTTTTTTCTCATCATTAAAATTATCTTTATGTGTTATATAGGTATTGTATGATGTAATGTCGCTATTTCAAAAAATGACGCTTGAGGCCACTGCAAGTAAAAATTTTGAATAGGTGAGTGAGGAAAATGAGTGAAACAACATGTTGTTTTGGAAATAATGGTAGTTTTAAATGGTCTTTTATGTTAAATGTTGGTCGGAATAGGAAAACACTTTTACAACATTATCTCTAATTGATCGGTGGGTCATACAAAAGAGGTGGTTTATCAATTCTAACACATGTAAAATTTAAATACGTGTCCGCAGTTAATAAAATGATTCATTATATTGTTTACAAAATAATGCAAGTTTTCAATGATAGTTTTTAGTTAACACGTGGTCGCATTATGAAAGTAGTTTGAGGACTTTGTGTTTTTGTAGTTGGTAGGTCTCAACAAACTAGCACCTTTGTTCTCTTTGTTATTCCGAGAATGGTGCTTGAGTGACTGCAAACAAAAAAATTGAATGCATGTGTGAGATATATAAAATGAGTGGAATAACATGTTGTTTGGGAAATAATGGTAGTTTTCAATAATTTTTTAGTCAAACATTAGCTGGAACACGAAAGCACTTTTAGCACTTTATGTCTAAGTAGTCAGTGGATCGCTAGAAATTAGAACCTTTTTAATGCTTGTTAGAAATGAATTTTTATTCTTACAATGTTATATGTCTGTATTCGACAAGTGGGAAAAAATTAGAGCCTATTGGTTGTCGTTGCACCAAAAGATCAACATGTCAATGCCCGATACAACCACTTGACTTATACAAGCATGGGAGGTAGTAAAGCGATGTCAGAAACTGCTGCTACATTGCACACAACAAGGAGACCAAGGGTGCACACCTTCCAAAAATCCCTCCCCAATGCAAGTCTAGGGTTTGAACTTGTGACCTCGGCTACAATACCAATTGGTGGTTGTCATTGCACCAAAAGATCAACCTTTTAATGCTCGATACAACCACTTGAATTATACAAGCACAAGAGGTAGTTAAGCCATGTCATGAACCACCGTTATGTTGCACAACACAAGGAGACCAAGGGTACACACATTTCAATAAAACCTTGTTCATCATCGCTTCAAATATCCTTCTCTACTATATAGGTAGGCATGTAAGTTATATTATATTTCAAGTTGTAAAACAAATTTTACAAATTTCTTGTACCTTTCAGCTTCATAGTTTTACAAGTCGCCTAGATGAAGTTTATCATAATGTTGGGAAATTCTAGAGCTCTTGTTCTCATCATTCCTTTCATTGGAAAAAGAATTAGACATTTTTCATCATCATCAGTATGGTTTGAGAATTCAATAGATTATTGTCTTCCCAACCCTATGTGTTGATAAATTTGAGAAGTTGCAAATTTGGTTTTTTAATTGAATTGAACACTTTAGTTTCAAAGCCTATGGAAAAATATAGTGATGGAATCGGTCAGTAGTAGAGAATGGGTTTGATTGTACTACATGCAACACAAATATCTTCTAGATGTTATCTTCAATGGTTAAATCAAAGAATAGAGTGATATGTAGAAAAAATAATGCAAATAACAAAAACTTCACTTTAGCACACTTATAAAAACAATTTGCACAAGTTAAAAGAAATAAATGGAATCATTTATATTATATTGGGAACAAGGAAGATATATTTGGCAGCTGGTGTATTTGTTGATTAAATGAAATAATGCAGAGATGTGCAAGAACAACAATACAAATAATAGAATCAAAATATGTACATTTTATCAACTGCAAATTAAGAAACTTTGAAGGCAATGTTGATGACAATTCATCGATGTCTATAGATGGGGACCTTCGCAGTGGAGCCCTTGTCTATCATGTAGATGTTTTTTTATAGAAGAGTGTTTTCTTTCTATAAAAGAATTTTGATGTTGAATTGACACGTTGACTAATATTAAAACATGTAATATATGCAAAGAAAGTTATACTGGAATACGCATTTGAATGAATATTCAAGGCACCATATGTTGTAGATGTTTTACTGAAAAAGGTGTACACCATTTGTCTACATCAAATAGGTTACATCCAGGTGAACAACCAAGTGTTCTAAAGAAACTAACACAAGTATAAGAGATGCTTATAGATAGAGTCAGTCCAATTTTGCAAGTTACCCATGCAAGAGGTGGTTAATATAAATATATTAGGCATGCAATAAGCTTTCTGTAGGATATATCAAGTATTGCTTAGGTTTTACCTTGACGTTTAGAAATGCTTGGTATTGTCATTGTGCCTAGGCAAAATATGGAGGAGAGGAGATGTGATTATTACGTAAATAGATAGAATGTTCTAGCTATGTCACGATTAAACATTTATAATGAACCATATTATAGGGATGTTAGTATTAACATGGATGTGGCTAATGTGTTGCCTGTGAGAACCACAGATATAACAACTTTGTTGCATAATGTGGCTTATTATTCCAGTATACAATCATTGAAATGAAAATTACTGAAAAGTATGATGAGGAGAATGATTTTGTTAATTATTCATCATTTGTACATAGTCTACCCAATAAACAATGTGGATTAGAAACCATAAAAGATATTCTATGTATAAAGAAAAATGATCTGCATGTCATTCCATGGCCAAAAATCAATAATAGGACAGTAAATGAATATAACACAGAGGGCCTACATTGTTCCCAAATGGCACTGCACTTCCTCAAAAATAGAGACACGGAGAGGTAGAAATGCATAAATATGCTTTTCATTTGCTACAATTCCATGACTAGAGGTTTGGGAAGCATTTGTGCTTTCGGTATTTTATCTACAATGTCATTATGAGACATTAAAAGTTAACAAATAGTGACAGTTTTCATGAAAGAAAATTTACATGATAAAATATCATAGACCTTAGATGTCCTACAACAACACCTTGAAAATGTTCCTGATGGTCAATTGGCAAACCAACTTATGCGCTTTAGAGTCTCGTTATGGGTAGCAAGATAGTATTGGAAGAAATCACTAATAAACTTGGCAGCCATGGTGTATTAATTTGGGACCCCGACATTATTCTTCACACTAAGATCAACTGATATGAAATGGTCTAATGTGCAAAATTTATTTCCATACAATTTGGCAGGAAGTTCCCAATATTCAAGAAAATAGTTTGTACACAGTTTTGTGGATAATCTGCATATAACTTTGTTATATCTTCATCAAAGATTTATAATCGTTTTGTGAAATAGTCCTTGTAAAGCTACTGCATACAATAAATTTTGGTATAGATATGATTGGAAGCATTGAGGTTCACCTCATATACATGGTTTAATATAGCTTCCAAATGCCTCTTACATGGATACTATTGACTGGAAGAATGAAGATGAAGTTGGAAAAGCTAAAAGTTACTTTGATAAATATGTTTCAGCTTGGAATCCATATTCTCGCATTAATAGAGCTAGCCGATAGTATTCTATTGGAGAAGATGATCTATGTGTGCTCTAGAGTGCTCAAATATTTTCAATGGATTGCCTCTTCAATTATGATGAAATGAACAAGAAGGGTTACATTTTCCCCGTATCACTCACACACTTTTTTTGCATGAGCAATGATGTTGTAAGGACGATAGAAAATATTTTATCAAAATATAATTTTCAATTCATATGGTAAAGAATTCATTTTAATAGAAAAGGTTTTACATGCATAAATATTCCCAAAGGCACATAATATTTGCATAGGGCAAAACTTGAAGATTATTAATAGGATTGTGAAGATGTCGACGAGGTACAAAAAAGAGATTCCATGAGAATGACCCTTGATTAAGTTAGGGCATTTCAACTACCTCTATTTATTTATGAGGAATTGATCAATGATGGTTATGATTTCATGGATTTCCACTATGGGAGTCTTCCACTTGTAGGACTTCTAGAACTGTCATGGTTGGAGAAAGATGAAATGTGTATAACACAAAGAACTGCTCTTGTAATCGCTAGGATGAAAAGATGGATAGAAAAAAAAGTGGAAGAATGTACTACTTTGCTGGTGTAGAAACACATGACAAGTTCACACCACAATACATTTGAATCTTCTAATCCTTCATAAACCCTAACCATTTCATCCTCTACACCTGAGGAAAATATTTTTCACTCTAGATTAGATGAAAACCAACCATATCAAATTAAAAATCACAATTTCATTTTTCAGTAAGATATCACTACATATTTGAACACAGAGGTATATGAATCAAGTTTTATTCATGTTTTTGTCCTTGTTGGCGACTTTCCAAGTATTGTCAAAGTTGAGGAACATAACTAGTATGTTATCTCTCAACAAATGAATTTACATAACCTCCCAAACACATTGTTTCACAACTCTTGAATGTCTTTTCAAATTGTACCATCCTAAAAAGTAAGCACTTGATTTGTGCTCATTTTGGGACCATTTTGAGTCCACTTTAGTGTGTTCCTTATGGTAGGACTTCATATTATACTTAAATGTATATTCAATTCAGATATAGGTCCTCCTCCTTCGAACTCAAGGTTGGATCTCATTTCTATGCATATTTTCCTATTTTTCCATCCATTCATAATTCATTTCCCTCCTAGGTCCTTTTACATGCATTTTACATCGTGGGGTTTGTCCCAATTTCCCGACAAACTAAGGCTTTCAGGTCCCTCATTCAGCACACAACCCTAGGTCCTAGATTGACTTTAAAAAGGTTTGCTTGGACAAGGCTGAAAAGGGTCAGCCTTATCTTAAGGGTTTTTCATTTAGTGGTCTTCAGGCCCTATGCAAATTTGTTTCTCCTAGGTGCTTAATCAGGGTCAACCTTGCAAAATTTGAGCCTCAAAATATGTATAAAAAGAGACCTCTTTCCCTCATTTTCACATCATGATTATATTTATCCATCTATTAGACATTCAAGCTATTTAGGTTCAAGCAAGAATTCATTCATCATCAATCATTCAAGACCATCCATGCATGGAAGGCATTTCCTTCCATATATCTAGCTCTTTTCCCCCATTGAAGGACAAACAAAAAAGTTTAGCATCAAAGAAGGAGATCCACATTCACCCATCAACTCTTCCTCTTCTCTTCAATATCGAGGAAAATTACAACATCTACTAAATGAGGTTTTGTCTTACATGATTTCCTTTTATTTTTGTGTTGAGTCAAAGCTACTGCATTAACATTCTTGATCACATATTTAGAAACAATTGTATGTACATGGTATGAAATATTCCATTGTTTAGATCTAATCTTTGCTACATGTCAACATTATTTAAATTACATATATTTTATTTCAAGGTTAATTTCTATACAGGGGATTGACCAAGGCAAGCCCCTCCCCACAGCAATTTCCCCTTCTTTTCTGTGTTCAATAATAGGTGACAGAGTTTCGGATTTAGATTTTTAGAGTTATGGAACCAGTGATAGGTCTACTATAAATTCCACCAACTTTTGTGCTTCCAGGACAAGGCTGACTTGATTATCATTATCCTAAGGATTTTCATTTTTCATAGCTGAAAGATACATGTACCATGGTTCTAGATCCATAACATTTTTTTGTTTTTTAATAGCACAGTAATAGTCAACTCCAGATCTAAAAATTCATCCTTCTCCTTCTCATTTCAAGGTGAATTCATTATTCCTTTTACTTAATCATTTATCAATTTTACATATCATCCTTTACATCATCACAAAAGGAATCCACCAAACAATTATCCCCCAATATTTTGTACAGATCACGCATTTGCACCCTTACTCTCTTGGTTGTGCAAATCAGATTCATCTCGTTGAGAGTTTGGTATTCCAATGTATGTTGAATTTGGCGGTCTATCATTGATCACAATTACATTTTGATAAGCTCAACATGAACACACATTATACTTTCTGATTTGGTGTGTAGATCTTCTTTGTGTGATCTATATTGTGTGCATTGATTTATCTTTCTTTTGCGTCGTAGTAGATCTTATCTTTCCTATTTTGAGATCTATTTTTATTTTGTTAACATGGAACTTTATAAATTTGATTGGCATGTTATAACCTATGTGGTTACCTTTCTCCTTAATTCTCTTTATCAAATGCATGAAGTGAATCATATTGTTTAGTATTTCATAATGTTTGTATTCCTTCATTGTATTCTTATGTATGTCATTGTGAAGCTAACCAACACATCTCCCCCTTATAAGACATGTTTAAAGATCTCATGTGCTTTCATCATTCAAATATTAACAAAATATATGGAGTATGTTGATCACCCTAACGACAAGCCTTTTAATTCCACTCCTATAGTGCTTATTAATCTTGATCCAATTCTTAATGATCCCATTATAGAAATACATATATCTCCTTCTTCTCACTCTATACTAAGGAGTAACCTTGAGGAAGATATCATATATAATTCTTTGGATGATCTTAGCACATTTTCCTTAGATGACTTCTCTCCAAGGATATCGAATAATTTGGACAATACTTCTTATTCAATTAAGGATTATAAACATACTAATCACAATTCCTCTCCAAAGAATATTTCTACCTCATCACACTCTCAAAACACTCACATAGAATCTTATACACCTTCAGGATATGATCTAAGACCTAGTATTAATGAATGTGGAATTAAGATTCTTATAGATCCTCCTACACAATTCCATTTCATAACTCAAAATCCTACTTCACCTCAATCCTCTCAACAAAAATCTTCTTTTGATATTATTTTGTCAATGAAATTACCTTTTAACGAATGTATGCCATTATCTAAAATAATCTATCAGATGATTAGAAAACATCCTAGTCTTAAATTTCCTTATAAAAAATTTCCAAAAGATCAACAACCTATTAATAGTAAGTTTTTTTGTTTCTACCATCATACTAATGAATATTCTCTTGTGCATTGTCTAAGGTTTAAAAGATTTATTAAAGATTTGGTTGATAAAGGTATTCTCCCTTTAACACCAAATATCATACAATTTCTTTATATCATACCTTAGCAACTTTTTTTTTCCTATTATGTTGCTCTCCATTATGTAACACTCTTTGTGTAATGAGATTGAGGGCATCGTAATAGACAATCTTTCTTGCTCTCTCAACAGGGGGGCAAGGGATCATTATTTCTTTATTATTTTAGGGATCCATTTTCTACCTTCATTAGTAATTTTATTTTATACAATGGCATCCCTGCTAGCATGTATTTGTTGTTTTACATAAGGATATTTACAACTGGAATTGCAATCTTATGTTTTCTCACATGTGCATATCTTTTATATATAAGAAACCATTTAGGGAGATTTATGTGTCTTCCCTTTCCTTCTCTCTTCTTATTCAATGTCTCCAATATCCATTGTGATCTTGCATCTTTTATAGTATAATATATCATCTTACAAGGATTTGTTGTTTTACATAAGGATTTTAATCTAGAGTTGCAATCTTATGCTTTCTTGAAGGTACATATTATTAAATATCTATCACTTAGGGAGTGTATTGGATTTGTTTCCTTTTCTCCTTGCCTACCTGATACATTATCTCTTTGTGTTCATCTCTTTTATACTATGATGTTCTCCCATGTATGGACTTGTTGTTTAGGATCTTTCTCCTTAATGAGATTAATATCCTCCTTACGATTTATTCCTTTCTTGGAAGTGCATATATTGTATATTTGGGTTGACCACTAAGTATACATAAGGTGATATATATCTTCTCCCTGTCTTTAATCTCCATTGATTTACTGTTATTTTATGATAGTGCATTCTTTTTGGCATGGGATACTTTGTTTTATGCAAGATCCTAATATATTTTCTTAACAATCATTTTCATGCCTCACAAGGAATTTCTATCTTTTATATAATCATTCTCACCCTTTCTTTCCTTGATGCCTTGCTTACTTTATATGTGATGTCTTTTCTAGCATAATATGTTTGTTTTACATTATGAGTTTTTCTTTGATTTACAACTTATTTTGCTTGGAATTGTATATCTATTATGAACTAGCTATCATTAAGGGTGTATTATATTTTGTCTTGCCTTCACTCTTGGGGGGAAAGATTGCTTGTATATTCTTTTCTCTCTTGTCTAAGGATCTTCTTTATTTAGTACAATGGCATTTTTTTTTATCACATGACATTCTTTTCTTATAAAGAATTGATCATTTTGATTCGAGATTCTCTCTTATACAAGAGGTGTGTATCCTAGATCACAACCTCTTCTTTATTTTCAAAACTAATTTCATTATAAAAAACTTCCCTTACTATGTGGAATCTTTATTTCACCTAGCAATACGAGGCTAAATAGAGACATTCTTGTTCTCCTCCCCCCTCTTTGTCTTGAAGTTACAATATTTATCCAAGAACCCCTCTTAAAGGTAGATGTCTTGCTAAAAATATCTCTTCATTTCAAGGGTCTCTTACCACAAGTAGTAATATCCTTGAAAATTATCGATCTTCTTAGCTTATAAGAGTCAGTTATCGTAGCTAAGTATATGACATACATTGTTATTTTATGAATATCTTTTTATTTATTGGAAGTAGGTATCCTTGATTCTCTTCCTTATGATGTCTCCTATGTTGCCATCATAAGGAGGGGGTATACATAAAACCTACCTTGTACATTACATTGATCCATAGACTGATCGCAAAGCACATATTCACATGGAAATTTCCATAAAGACTAATCCTTGAACATGAATTCATATGGAATTTCTAAGTCTAATCAATAGACATGGATTCATACAGAATTTCCAATACTAATATTTGAACATGGATTCATACAAAATTTCCATAGGACTAATCCCCAGACATGGATCCACATGGAGATGATGGTTTTATAAGACTGACCCCCCCCCAAAGTCATCCTATGTGAAAAATAAAGTTGCCTTGTGCACAAAAAGGTAAGAATTGACTAGCATAACTCAATTTGACTCTCTCTCTCTCTCTCTCTCTCTNCTCAATTTGTCTCTCTCTCTCTCTCTCTCTCTCTCTCTCTCTCTCTCTCTCTCTCTCTCCCCTTTACAATGAGCATAAGATTATCTCATACTCTCTCTAAACTGGGGGCTAAATGTATCATCCTAAAAAGTAAGCACTTGATTTGTGCTCATTTGGGGACCATTTTGAGACCACTTTAGTATGTTCCTTATGGTAGGACCTCATATTGTTCTTAAATGCATATTTAATTAAGATATAGATCCTCCTCCTTCTTCAAACTCGAGGTTGGATCTCATTTCTATTCATTCATAATTCATTTCCCTCCTAAATCATTTTACATGAATTTTACATCTTAGGATTTGCCCTGATTTCCCGAAAAACTTAGGCTTTCAAATCCCTCTTTCAACACGCAACCTTAGCTCCCAGATAAACTTTGAAATGGTCTTCCTGGATAGGGTTGACTTGGGTCGGCCTTGTTCCAAGGGTTTTTCATTTAGTGGGCTTCGGGCCCTATGCAGGTTTTTTTTTCTCCTAGGTGCTTAATTAAGGTCGGCCTTGTGAAATCTGAGCCCCAAATGTGTATAAAAGGAGACCTCTTCCCCTCATTTTTGCATCATGATTCTATTGTGCATTCAAGCTATTCAAGTGAAATAAAGAAGGCATTCATCATCAATAATTCAAGAAGTAAATACCACCCATGCATGCAAGGAATTTACTTCCATATATCTATCTCCTTTCCCCATTGAATGATAAACAAAGGATTTTGACATCAAAGAAGGAGATCCACATTCACCCATCAAGTCTTCCTCTTATCTTTAACATTGAGGAGAATTACAACATATACTACATGAGGTTTTGTCTTACATGATTTCCTTTTAGTTTTTGTGTTGAGTTAAAGCTATTGCATTAACATTCTTGATCACATATTTAGAGACAATTGCATCTACATGGTATGATATATTCTATTATTTATATCTAATCTTTGCTACATGTCAACATTATTTAAATTACATATATTTTATTTCAAGGCTAATTCCTATATAGGGGCTTCACTACGGCAAGCCTCTCCCCACAATAATTTCCCCTTCTTTTATGTGTACAGGTCCAGGTGATGGAGTTTTGGATCCATATTTTTTAGAGTTATGGAACCAGTGATAGGTTTGCTATAGATTCTACCAACTTTTGTGCTTCCAAGAAAATTCCAAATTGATTCTTCATTGTCCTAAGGAACTGCATCTTTTATATCCAGAAGATAAAGGTACTAGGGTTCCAGATCCTTAACATTTTCTATTTCTGACAACACAGTGACTGTCTACTCCAGATCTTAAAATTTAGCCTTCTCCTTCTCATTTCAAGGTGAATTCATTCTTCCTTTTACTTAATCATTTGTCATTTTTACATATCACCCTTTACATCATCACAAAAATAATCCACCAAACAATCATCCCCCAACATTTTGTGCAGATCACACATTTGCACCCTTACTCTCTTGGTTGTGCAAATCATATTCACTTTGTTGGGAGCTTGGTATTCCAATGTATGTTGAATTTGGTGGTTTATCATTGATCACCATTTTCACCATTACACAAACTTATTATAATTCTCTGGAATCCCAAATCCCACTCCCTACCAATATCGTTAGCAATTCTTCTAAATACCCTATCATTTCCTATCCCTCTTGGCTGGTGAAGACCATAAAAAGTACAAGAGATATAGTTTACTAGTGGAAAAAAAAGTGGAGACTATCACCAAGTTGTTCAAGGATGGTACTCAAACAAATAAGGTACTCAAACAAATAAAGCTATTAGAATCTCAAGAATGACGTTCAACCAAAATTTGGATCGTATGTTTCTAGAGATTGCAGACCCTGGCACCCAAAAAAGAGAGCGAGACCTCATGGATCAAGATTTCACCTTAAACAGAGTGGATATGGGTCCACCTATTATCAAAGGTGATATTTATAACATGGAATTTATCATGGATACACTAGCGAAAAGGGTCAAAGTGGATCACAACAAGAACATGCTATTAGAAAAACAAGTGAACAACTTTCTTGGTTTTATCCAATATGTCATCCAAATCAACGATCAGTCTCTGATCAAAATGTGAATATTCCAATATTAGGATTTGAACCTGATATAATAAAGCAAATCAAGAGAAATTAAATGGTCACCTTAGTAGTGGATTGGTGGGTTAAAAAACTAATCTTGGATGGGTCATCATGCATTGAGGAAAGTGTCAAAATGGTCGTTGACATTTGGGAAAAGATGGAGCTCTGAATAACATCATGCAAACTGTGAAAATAGAATGCAAGAGCTTTTCAAGCCTGGTTGTTGACTAGCAAGATGTTTCAAAATTATATGAAGACATTTCAATTCATGAAGGAATCATTAATAAAGTAAATAATATTGAATGTGCAGTGTGGATAGATATGCTAGAATGAAAGCTCTTGTTAGTTGAAGAATTAGATACCCAAATAAGGTCATCTTTATCTGATTTATGACATGACCTTCAATGCCTCTGAGGAAGTTTCTTGATACTTGATGAAAATGTGTTTGAAGGGAATAAATTGCGTGAGAGTACCAATGAATCAGAAAGTTTCAAAACCAAAAATTGCACGACTATCTAACAAAGAATTTAATGAAAATATGTTGCAAATGTTGATTAACCTAGCAAATTGGGTTCCACACTTCAATAATCAAGTCCATACCTCGTTCTTCTATGAAGGTACTAGAATCTATCCAACTACAAAATAAAGATCAACATAATTGAACTCCCTGATGTAAAGTCACTCCACAAGTTATCACAAGATACAAAGAATATACAACCAACTCGCAACTCGACCAGGTAGAGGAAAACAATGCACCTTAAGATACACAACATGGAGGAGTACTACTAAAACCTGCAATAAGTGTCATAATTATTTAAGGTTTCCTTTATTTTGTTTAATGTTACTTTCCCGCTTGATAAACCACAGTTATTTGGCATTGTAATATTAACTTTGTAATGCTAAACTACATGTATCTAATGAACTACAACTGATTATATGTTTGAAGTCATTTGTTGATATTCAACCAATTTGCAGAAGTGATGATGAACATTATCAGTTAATGTATTATCATTTATGTCAACTTATTTGAGTATTATTATGGTCAAAATTATTTGTTATGATTTGAAGATCTGGAACAAACAATGTTTATGTGGTCGGTGAATAAAGAGTTTAGTATACATTGAGAGACAGTAATAACCAAGTAAAGCACAATGTATACCGAGCACAATAATAACTGGGCAAGGGATTGCCGACACAATTATTGATCGAGAAATTAATTAAAATTGAGGCTAACTTGGATGTTGAGCTGGCAATTGATGATTTTGAGGTAAAAGATAAAGTTTGTTATTTGATCAAACAGTTATGAAAATTCAATAAAGATCAGACGACAAAGATTGAAACGTGTTTTTAACACAGCTGCCGAGGAAGGATCAAGCGGGAAAATAAATGATGGAGATTAAGCGGAAAGATTTGAAGGATGAAAATTAAATGATACATGATGTCTATATAAGAGACAAGAGATTCATTTTGAAAGTAGAGGCACACCTGATTCTTACATGCGAATTTTATGCATGACTAATCAAACTGGTTAAAGATAGAACCAAGTGTTTTCTGTAGACATAACCGAGCGATAGAGGAAAGAGGATTACCAAGAAGAACAAGTATGAAGTATGAGATGAACTAAAGAAGTACAAATTGATCAGAGGTATTATGTACTTAGAATAGATCTGAATATCTGCAAATCAAAGTTGTATTTGAATAAGATCATTACTGTATCAGTTTAACCATTTTTATAGATAAATCTCTTAATCAAGTGGGATAGTGAGTTCTTATTATAACATTCAAAGAATGTTGATTAATTTCTTGTTGACCCCATAGTGAATGGATGGTCAAGAGAGAACTGTTAGTTTTAAATCCTCTAACAAGGTCACATTTTATAGTGTGCATTATAACCTTTAACATGGTTGGCTCTTCACTGAGCTCACTTCAGAAGAGTGAAAATATTTGGGGTTACCGGTCCTAGGTGGTTTTTCCCTTGACAAGGTTTCCACGTTAAAAATCTATATGTCAATGTGCATGAATGTTGTGGATTGTTATTTTACTTTACACTTTATTTTATTGACCTAGATCGATAATCATAGTATTAATTTATTGACACTCGACAAACACTATTGATGAAAGTTTAAGTTTACAGAATACATTTTCACCAAGTTTATTTATATGATTGAATTTGTTTTGGTATATATCTAGAAAAATTTGGGACTATAGGATAATTTGTGAGGAAACTGATTCACCCCCCCCCCCTCTCAGTTATTCTAACAATTGGTATCAAAGCATACACTGCTTATCAAAGAGCATACAATGTTTAGAAGAAATTTTTCAAGGACTTAAGCTAAAGATCACAAGATGTATAAGAGAGACGCACCAAAGCTGAACAAAGATAACTTCTTGACATGGAAAATCAGAATGAGATTATACATATCAGGGATTGAAGGCAACATTGTAGATTTTATGGACCATGAATATAACCTACTAGACCTTTGACAGTAAATCAGATGAAAGAAAAACATGAACATATCCTTATCATGGTGGAGATTGCTTCTTCACTCACAGATGCTTAATTTGAGGACATCAAGACATGTACAACTGCCAAGCAGATGTGGGACCAAATTACACTAGTTTATGGAGGAGATGCAAATGTACTGAGAGCCAAAGCTGAAAGTCTTCATAGAAAGTTTGATGACATCCGAATGAAGGAAGGAGAAAACATCACACAATACAGTAACTGACTTAAATAAGTTGTGAATGCTATTCAAGGATCTAGTGGAACCATTAATGAAGACACAATTGTGAGTAAGATTCTTAGAACTTTATTGCCTATATATTCTATAAGAGTCTTTGTAATACATAAAATGAGGGTTGCACCTAGAAATAACATTATTCTTGATATCTTGTTGGAATATTGATTTCTTTTGAGATGAATAACTTTGACAACAATATTGTACCATCTATGGAATCCGCATTTATGTCTACTTTGAAAATTGATAAATCTAGTAGAAAACACATAATCAGAAATAACCATGACAATGATAGTGATGACAATGAACTTGATGAACTTGAAGCTTTAATGGTTAGAATATTGCACAAAGGTAAAGGAAGATATAAAGGTAAACTACCTTTGATGTACTTTAATTGTAAACAGATTGACCATTTTGCTGCAAGATGCCCTAACAAAAAGAATGATGATAGAAGTGATAGATCTAATGATAGAAAGGATGACCGAGATTACAGAGGCAATTGACAGTATGACCGAAGAGATAACTGAGATTATAAAGACAAAGGTAAGAAATATTGTTACATTGTTGAAGATAAAGTTAATGACAGTAGTTCTGACAGTGATGAAGACATTAAGACAATGTTTGTAGCATTAAAAGATTATTCAGATGAAGATGAAAGGTATGTAGAAACAACACTTATCTCTAAAGCTATTAAACATGATATATGGGTTATTGATAATGGTTGTACACATCACATGACTGGTGATAAAGGAAAATTTGAATTTCTTGAGCATTATGATGGAGGACCAGTAAGAATGGGAAATGATACACCCTGTCAAGTGAAAGGAAAAGGCACTATTATGCTGAACAATCAAATCAAATGTGAAAATGCTTATTGGGTAAAAGGACTTAACTACAACCTGTTGAGTGTTTCACAGTTGAATAACACAGGTCACCGAGTTGCATTTGAGAATAGAAAATCAAGAATCTATGATGGAAAAGGAAAATTGATCGGTATTGGTGAACAATCTAAAGGTAACCTATTCTATCTTGACACAACTGAAACTACTTGATTATTGGCAAAGGATGAAGATATATGGGTATGGAATAAAAGAATTTTTCATATAAATTTTGATAGCATGGTTAAGATTAGTATAAAAAGAAAAGTTAGAGGCTTACGGAGCTTATCTAAACCAAACCACGTAATGTACAAAAAATTGTCAAATGGGAAAGATGTCAAAATATAGTTTCAAGAGAAAGAATTTATCATCTAATAACATTTTGGAGTTAGTTCATACAGACCTATGTGGACCAATGAGAACACAGAGCTATTATGGAGACAAATATTTTATCTTATTTGTTGATGACTACTCTCGGATGATGATTGTCATGTTCTGAAAAGAAAAATTTGAGGCATTTAAGATGTTTAAGTGGTATAAAGCTAAAGTGGAAAAAGAAACTGGTAGAGATCCGAAGTGTTTGAGATCTGATAGAGGAGGTGAATTTATTTCTGATAAGTTTACTAACTTTTGTAATGAGTATGGAATCAAGAGACAAGTTTCTGCACTGAGGATGCCACAACAAAATGAGATTGTTGAAAGAAGGAATAGATCAATTGTTGATTGTGCCAGAACATTGATGATTAAAAAGAGTGTTGCACAAACATATTGGAGAGAAGTAGTAAGCACAACTATTTACACACTGAACTGAGTACAACTGAAGAAAGATTCAAACAAAACACCTTACGAGCTATGGTATGGGTATACATCAAATGTAAGTTATTTTAGAATATTTGGTAGTCGGTGTTATATTCTGAAAGATGAGAAAAATGGAAAATTTGATTTGAAAAGTGATGAAGGAATATTTATTGGATATTATACTAAGAGTAAAGCTTACAAATGTTTGAACAAGACAACTAACAAAATGATTGAGAGTGCAAATATGAAAGTTGATGAATTTGCTGAGACAAATAATGAGAAAAGCATGAGAGAACTCAAAGATTACAGTAAATTTGTTTACTGGGAAGAACTTGATACTATATCGATGCATATACCTAATGTTACCATGCAACAGGGTAATGTCACTGGGCAACAGGTAGCACAGACCAAGAATAAGGAAAATGCTGAAACTGAAGATCATGAATCAAGAGACAATTTGATCCTATAGAAGAAGATGACGAAGGACAGAGAGTTGAACCTGTACTTGCTAAATATGTTAGAATACACCATCCATGGGATTAGATCATTGGAGATAAAAGAGAAAGCATAATGACAAGAAGTAAGTTCATATATGACACTTGTTTAATTTGTGAATTTGAGCCTAAGAATAATAGAGATGCATTAGAAAATGAAGAATGGTTTAATGCTATGAATGAGGAAATTGAGCAGATATAGAAAAATAAGACATGGACATTAGTACTGAGACCGATTGATAAAAAAATCATTGACACCAAATGGATTTTCATAAACAAATTGAATGAAGACAAGAATGTAGCCAGAAATAAAGCAAGATTGGTTTGCAAAGGGTATGCACAAGAAGAAGGAATTGACTACAGAGAAACTTTTGCACCCGTTGCTAGACTTGAAGGAGTAAAAATACTACTTGCATACGCTGCATATAAAGGATTCAAGGTATACCATATGGATGTGAAGTCTGCATTTTTGAATGGAATACTGGAAGAAGAGGTATACATTGAACAACCTAAGGGATTTGTTGATCCTTATTAGACACACATAGGTATGTAAGTTACACAAAGCTTTATATAGATTGAAACAAGCACCGAGAGAATGGTATGAAAGATTGCATTCTTATCTTATAAGTATTGGATTCATTAGAACAAGTAACAACAAAAAATTGTATTTAAAAGGAGGAAACGATGATAAGACACTTATTGCTGAAATATTTGTTGATGATATTATATTTGGAGGTAATGATAACTTATGCACTTCATTTGTTGATGAAATGAGGAAAGAATTTGAGATGTTGATGTTTGGTCAGATCAAATTTTTTTGAGGATTGCAAATTTTACAACAGACTGTAGGTATCTACATTACTCAATCAAAATACACAAAGGAAGTACTCAATACATTTAGAATGGAGGAATCAAAACCAGTCAGAACACCTATGGTGACACGATGCAAACTGACAAGAGAAGACAAGACACCTGAGGTAAATCAGACCCTGTACAGATTTATGATTGGTAAATTGATGTATGTTGTTCACACAAAACCTGACATTGCACATGCAATTGGAATAGTTGCAAGATTTTTTGCTAACCCTAGGGAATCACATATGACTGCTGTAAAAAGAATTTTTAGATATTTGAAGAATACTGAGGATTATGGACTATGTAATAAAAGAGAAAGAAAATTGAAATTGAAATTTTATACTGATGTTGATTGGGCTGGTAATATAGATGATAGAAAGAGTCTACTAGTGGAGCATTCTTTATTGGAGAAATACTAGTTACTTGGATAAGCAAGAAGCAAGGATGCATATCACAGTCAACTGCAGAAGCAGAGTATGTTGCTGTTGCTGCAAATTATTATAACATAGCATGGATAAAATAATTTTTGAAATGAATGAATGAAGAGATCACTGAACCAGTGATGATTTATTGTGATAACACAAGTGCTATAAATATTTCAAAGAATCCTGTGATGCATGCAAAGGCAAAGCACATATCTAAAAAATATCACTATTTGAGATAACAAGTACAAGAAAAACAAGTAATACTGGAATCTGTACAATCAAAAGAACAACTTCTTGACATATTCACAAAACCATTACCGAAGGATACATTTGAGTACTTGAGAGGTAGACTAGGGGTTCTTTCCTTGTCTATTGGTAACTGAACTGAGTAGGAGGTTGCATCAACCTACATGAAACAAAATATCAATCATGTTGATGAAAAGATGAACTGTACTGACATAGACATATCTGTACATTGAAAGGTACCTACTGCACTGAAAATTAGAGATTTTTTTTTCTACTGAAGAGCTGCATATTTTCTTTTTGGCATTGTTGTCAAAGGGAAAGAGTTGATTAATGAAATATATATCCATCTAAGGGAGAGAGTTGATCGATGGAATATCTACTCATTGAGGGAGTACATAGAAAGGGAGAGAAAATACATATCTAATCTACAGAGAGATTCAAGAGCTGAAAACTCATTATGCAATGAACAATATTTTGTTTATACTGACGTAGTTTATATTCAAGCTAGGGAGAGCTACAAAATTGTTACAGTTGTAGAATAGAAGTTTGGTATTTGTTGTATGGAATTTTATATTGCATATTTCATATTGTGTTGCCATCAATGCCAAAGGGAGAGATTGATGAACTACAACTGATTATATGTTTGAAGTCATTTGTTGATATTCAACCAATTTGCAGAAGTGATGATGAACATTATCAGTTAACGTATTATCATTGATGTAAACTTATTTGAGTATTATTATGGTGGAAAACATTTGTTATGATTTGAAGATCTGGAACAAACAATGTTTATGTGGCCGGTGAATGAAGAGTTTAGTATATACCGAGAGACAGTAATAATCGAGTAAAGCACAATGTATACCGAGCACAGTGATAACCAAGCAAGGGATTGCCGACACAATTATTGACCGAGCAATTAATTCAAATTGAGACCAACTTGGATGTTGAGCTGGAAATTTATGATTTCAAGGTAAAAGATAAAGTTTGTTATTTGATCAAATGGTTATGAAAATTCAATAAAGATTAGATGACAAAGATTGAAACATGTTTTTAACACAACTGTTGAGGAAGGGTCAAGCGGGAAAATAAACGATGGAGATTAAGCGGCAAGATCTGAAGGATGAAAAATAAATGACATATGATGTCTATATAAGAGACAAGAGATTCATTATGAAAGTAGAGGCACACTTGATGCTTACATGCGAATTTTATGCATGATTGATCAAATTGGTTAAAGACAGAACCGAGCGACAGAGGAAAGAGGATTACCGAGCATAACAAGTATGAAGTATGAGATGAACTGGAGAAGTAAAAATTGATTACAGGTATTATGTACTTAGAATAGATATGAATATCTACAAATCAGAGTTGTATTTGAATCAAATCATTACTGTATCAGTTTAACCATTGTTCCAGATAAATCTCTTAACCGAGTGAGAAAGTGATTTCTTATTATAACATTCAGAGATGTTGATTGTTTTCTTGTTGACCCCGTAGTGAATGCATGGTAAAGAGAGAACTATTAGTTTTAAATCCTCTAACAAGGTCACATTTTAAAGTGTGCATTGTAACCTTTAACAGGGTTGGCTCTTCACCGAGCTCACTTCAGAAGAGTGAAAATATTTTGGGTTACTGGTCCCAGGTGTTTTTTCTCTTAACAGGGTTTCCACGTTAAAAATTTGTGTCAATATGCATGAATATTGTGGATTGTTATTTTACTTTACACTTTATTTTATTAACCTAAATCGGTAATCACGGTATTAATTTACTGACACTCAAGAAACATTATTGATGAAAGTTTAAGTTTACAAAATACATTTTCACTGAGTTGATTTATATGATTGAATTTGTTTTGGTATACATCTGGAGAAATTTGGGACTGTAGGATAATTTGTGAGGAAACTGATTCTAACTGATTCATCCCCCCTCTCAGTTATTCTAACAGTATTTGTACAGGAAGTACAAGGGAATGAAGTCGCATAATTGGCATATGTGGTAAAGACGAAGCTCAACAAGAAAATGGTGTTATGAATCAATACTTATTTCATGTTTTTAATTGCTTTGTTTTTGCGGTTCCTACCCATATAAAATAGGTTCTCGGGAGTCGTTTATGTCATTTTTTAAGAGGTCTTTTAAATTTCCTTTGAAAAGGGTCCTTTACAGGATATGTTTATTGTTATGAACAACTATTGTTGTATTCGAATATATGTTTCATAGATCATACTAAAGTAGATTTTTCCATGCTTTATTAAATTTTGCAAGATATTTATGAAACATATTTGATTCAAATTGCCATTTAATTGACTTCATGTTATGCCTCGTCCAATTTCACACTTGTATCCCAAGCTCTTGCATTTAAATTTGAAATAGAATATTTGTGTATTGTTCATATGTCAACTAAGAATCCACATTTTACTACCTAACTATCATTGCAACAAAATCTATATTATACTGAATTATGCAATTAAAATGCAAACATTACAAAATCCTGGTATTTTTCATAGTGATTATTTTCTAAAAAAATCAATATTAAGCAATTTGTATAACATAATATTGACACAACAGTTTAACAAGCAATGTGTTTTACTTCCACATACTAACCTTTATGAAGTCATTCATAATGCTCTGAATATCAAATAAAGTGCGATACAGATTATACACAAAATATTTACAAAACAAAATTTCAATCCATATCCTTCCAAACTTCAATAGCTTTTAGAACTTAAAGTTTTAATCCTCTAAAACCAAATTCAATTTTGCCTATTGTTACAATAATCTAGGATGATTTCACAACACAATTCTTCAAGTGTCCTTTCTTTTCAATTCACACTGGATAATAAGATCTAATTCTTCCTGGCTCCCTCTGTTGCTAACATCCTTGCTTTGTATTGTCTGTAATTAGAGACCATGAACGTTATAACCTTAGCATTAGAGATTGTTGTCATGTTAACTCACGCCTTATGTTTGATTATCGTCTGATCATTTTCTAGGGTTCTATCTTGCATGTCATTGATTTATTTTCTCAAAATTAGTTTTCAACTTATTAAACTTCTTGAATGTGTTTACATTCACTTTCTCAAAAGACAGTTCCCTCTTTATGGACGTCTTCAAAATATGACGAATGTCACTTCTCATACATACAACAACCCCGTCTTCTTCAAATAACTCTACTTGCAAAGTAGACAACATAATATTTAGGTATTGGTTGTCCTATTCACCTCGTTTCAGAGCCTTTGTTATCCCATTTTCAAGTGCATCTTATTGACGCCTAAAACTGCTCTCAGACGTAACAACCTTATGGGAAACTTCAGTGAATGGGTAACCTAATGCTTTTCATTGAGCAACCTTCAATATTTTAGAAGTTGACTCTTCATATTGGGTTGGGGAAAAGGGTTATAAAGTACTGGAATGAAAGGCAATACACCAGAGCTTGAAAATGTTGAATGAATTTTAAATGCACATGCTATTTTAGACACAAAATCTCAAGAAAAACTATGAAACCAACAAAATTAGAGCATAAACACATTCATTCAAAACCCCTTCACTTATCAACATAAAGCAAATCATACAAAAATACCAATGAAACAGAGAAGTCTAAAAGAGCATAATCTATTTCAACATGTAATACAAATGCTAACACTAAAGTTCTAAACAACACATAAATTTGCAAGTGAATATTGAATCTCAAGATGAAACCAAAGGGCCAAAATGCACTATTGATTTGTATTCATTGATCCAAATATACATATACAACATTAAGACCAGAGTGGCTTTTCAATAAGTGCGAGAATTCAAAAATTTCTTGGAATCCCTTTATTTCCCCCCTCCTCCCCCTTTCATTACCAAATAAATTTTTATACATTGTTGGGAAAGAGAAACCCAGAGGCCCAAAACTCTAGGAGAGAAAATGACCCCTACGAAGACACAATGCAGTACACTTGGAGGCATAGAGAAGTCACTTTCAACCTTGGCCATGAAGGAGAGGTGGCTCGCGCACCCCGATCCATTAGAGGAAAAAGGTCCTCATAATGACCTCTGGAAGTGTCGGCTACTAACTCCCGACCACGATGACTCGTGGATGAATAATCATGCCATGGTGGAGGTGGATTCAGACCTGTGGATGCTTGGATGCATGTATTAATCTGGTTGTAGCCAAAAGGATGCGTGGAAACTCTCACGCTTGAACAAATGTAGTCTCATAACCTTCACAAGACCTCCCCACATGCATTTTTCAAAAACTTGGGACCCACTAGCAAAGGTACTCGACAAGAAAAACCTGGGACACGCGACACAACCGCAGTGAAAATTGTGACCACTGAAGTTTGAACTCCTCAAGAGGTATGCGAGATAGCCACACACCTATCTTTGAAAGAAATGGGCCTGCCAACCAAAGGAAGTTGTGAGCGTTCGAAAGACACATGGCGCCCGGGCGGGTAGTCAGATTCCGAAGCAAAACAACCACTCCAAATCATACCATGTGCTGATAGGTGGCAGAATGCGCACATTGCCTGCTTAAATGAGCCTCACAAAGAGTAAATAATGAAGGCATGATGTAATGTTCCTTTGCGGAGAGGGGGGAGAACACACTATTTACACATCTATTACATTGATAATCTATTCCACCGTATCCATCCTTGTGCTACATTCATTGTCATCCTTATGATTCATTATTTTTTCATTGACCAAAAGGCTAGCAAGAAACTTTGATAGTTCTCACAAATCATGTAAAATCGTTGACAAAATATTTCTCACCTTTTTTACATTGTGCATAGTGCCATTCCATAATTTTATTTTCTCTGTAATTAGACTGTATGTTTTTATATAGTTGTCGACACACCCCATTAAATTAATTACAAGTTTCCCATTCCAATCATCCACTTCCACAATCACAACTATAAACCTTTTTAGTTATTTGAATTTATTAGGATCAAACCCTTCAATAGGAAGACTGATAATTTACAACACCACCTTTTCACTCATGTCCACCATGGATTGAATAAATGAGGTTAAAGAGTTTAAATCCTTTCGCTAAACTAAATTTTTCTTAACCTCTTTTTGATAATATACTCACACCAAATTTTTCTTGATAGATGTCATCGTCAATAGTGGGTGGACCCGTATCTACCCTATGTAACCTAAAGTTGACATATGTGAGTTGGCTTTCATCCTTGTCTCTGATAGGATCAACAATTTTCCAGCAATGCATGCCTAGAGGTTGGGTCACTAATCATTCTAGACATCCTCCTGATCTTTTTTGGTTCAGGGGTATCTTGCAATAACCTAGATACTGTATCCACCATTGACATATATCTCTTTTCTTTGTCTATAATTTTTTTAACCATGGAGGGGAACTAACAAAATCATCAACCATGAATAAATGTGAGGAATTGAAACACGTGTTTGAAATATTACCTCCATCTCGAGGTGCTTCCATTCCATAAGAACTTTTCCCTACATTAGAACTAAAAAAGTGGCTCCTCTTTATTGGAAGGGTGTAATATGTATTTTGTAAAGAAAATGACAATCAGGCTTCATACTTTCCATTTGTTGCATCTTTTGAGCCTAGATCTCCAAAAGATTTGTAATATTTTCCATTGTTCTATTTTTTGTTGCTTAATTCTACATTGCTTGAAACAAGGGTCTCTAAATTACTGACTGCACCAGACAACTTTGATTTTAAAAGGCCATTGTCTACTAGGTGTTTGGTTATTTCTGGATATGGACACTTTTCACCATTGCCTTTCTTCCTCACCACCCACTTTTCAATTCTCATAATTACTACCGTTGTTCTCTCATCCAAATTATCTTCTTCTGGTGCATTCCAATCAATTGCTTATAGTGGTTGTCTTTATATTTTGTACTATATACAAGATCGACTATATCACACTCATCATCTGTAATACCACTTACATCGATTGGGAGACAGTAATCAACTACTTCCTTTACTGTGATTCTTGGCCATTTCCTCTTTATAACTTCAAGTTCATCCTCACAATCTACCCAGAAGTCTTCTAATTGTGGGATATGATGACAACAAGATTCCAAAAAATAAAGTATTTTTCACAAAGTCTTTTGGATCAAAATGTAACCTCAAAATATTGTAAGTATCCATTTTATATTTCTTTATTTCTTTAAGCATATTTAGAGCATCCCAGTTTGATTGACACCTATATATATTCCCAAATGAATTGGAAATTGGATACTTATGTTTCCCTTTTCACTACACCTTTTATTTACTTCACATAATTCAACAATAATAATTGTCATCGGCGTACCTGGGCAATTTCCAAGGGAAGTAATCAAAACGTCTAATTTTGAGATATGTAAATGTTGGAAAATGTAAGAAGGAATTGCCATAAGTTTGTATCAGAGCAACAACCTCACAAGAAATTCTTCGCTCTGGGTGACCCTACATTTCCCTTACCAACTCCATTGTAAATGTGTCATTCATTCTCCTGTAATTTGAATAGTTGTTTTGCAATTGGAGGCTTGGATAGAAATCATTTATCTAAATATCTTCTTCAAATTTTTTAACATAATCTAGGCCTGCCCAATATTGTGCACATGCTAGAGAATGCACCAAATATGACAACATGTTAAAAAAATTATTCAATGGGAATCGAGTGATCATCTCATGCAAACGATCATTAATCAAACCATCCTAGTCTATGTAATCCGACCCCTCACAAATTACCTGAACAAAGAAAAACATCCACTCATCTAGGTTTAGGGCATCTTCATCACCTCTAAGCCTATGCAACAAAACAACAATATCAACATTTTTTGGTTTAATAAAACTCTTATAAATCATACGAGGTGACTTGCATTGTCCCGTCCTTAGGGGAAAAAACTATTCTATGGCAATTATATTCATGTACATTCTCTTTTTGTTGTTAAACTCTCATTGTGATAACATGAAATTCCATTGGGCATATTTACCCCTTTTAGGGAGACGAAAGAAGCTTTCAATATTTGCTTGGTCCAAACTGACTACAACTCGACCATCATGTATTTTGATTGTCCTTGTGCTGATCATATCTATTTATGCATTCCATTACCAACTCCATACACTATACAACTACGGGAATCCTGCTGCTTCAATTAATCCGCGCTCTACCAATTTTTCTATGATACTATGCTTCTTAGGATGTTCTACCCTTCCCAAAAATTCATTCAAATCCACATTACTCAATTTTGTATCGCCTATTTCATTGCCTATGCCTTCTAACCCATTAAGATGATCATACCCTAAATGCTTAAATTTCATGTTTCTACACCCTCCTTTACTTTTCCAATTGAAAGACAAAAAATTACTTTGCAACACACAAACCTTACCAATTTGACCCAAAACACCTATACAAAAAGCTGTCAAATTTCGTCGGAATCACCTGCATGAAAACCTACTATGCCCTACCTTGTTGTGCGATTCTAACAAGTGACGGATTCTAAATTTTATTGAAAAGAAATTAACATTATCCAGTCTTGCATTTTCATTTCTATAACACCGCTACACAATTTACCATATCAAATAATAAATATTCCTTGTTCTCTTCTGCTTTCAAATTAACCCCCCAATCGATCAATTTTTGGTAAAATATAAATATTTAAAAATCATGAAAACATATTTAAAATACATCCAACAGACATGTGCCATGACACACCCAAAATACAATAATTATTACCCTCGATGTCAGACTATCCGTCAAAATTGAAACTTTTGTTGTATTGACAAAGATGTTTGCTAAACAACTTTCTAAATTAATGTGAATAAATTGTCGCCACACCACACTAAAAATACCCTACTTATTACCCTCGATGTCAGACTATCCCTCAAAAATCAAACTTTCATTATGTTGACAAAGATGTTTGCTAAACAACTTTGTAAATTGTCTGATTAGGTGACCTATGCCATGGATGCAATTAATTATTACCCTCAATGTTGTTCTATCCGTCAAAATTGAACTTCACTATATTGAAAAAGATGTTTGCCAAATAACTTTTAAAATTGTCTGATTACACGACCCATGCCATGAATGTGATTAATTTATCATGTTGAAATTAACCCCTTAACCAACACATTCTTGAAAAAGTATAAATATTTTAAAATCAACCAAGCAATCTAATAAGATGTCGCACTTTTTTTCCACCCTTCTCCTCACACGACCACTCATCCTATATTTCTGGAACTTCAACTTTTCTACATTGACAAAAAATGTCTGATTACATGACTACTTCTCCGTCTCTATAATCCCTATTTCCAGACTCTCCGTCAATACTTCAACATAACTTCCCTTTTGCTAGACTCTCGGTCAATAGTTGAACACAACTTTCTAAATTCACCGCTTACATGACTTCCATTATTTCCCCCTTTTACACGAAACCTGTAGGCTATTTGTTGCTTGCCCATAAGAGCACAACTACTAGTCCTAATGCATATTTAGAGTGTCATTCAATTATTTTTTCATGAATCATCAGTTCTAGGCTAGATAATGTTTTAGTGGAAATTTGAGAATAGATTTTAAAGAGAAAAAGTTTTGTTTAACAATCACTTTAAAAAAGTTAAATTATTTACTATTAGTATTGCTAATAATTTAGTGATATTACAATTGTCATAATTATAAGAGATTTTTTTTTTGTGATAGAGGATAGTGTAATCAAAGAACATACCATCACATGTATCAATTGTACTCAACCTTTTGATACATGTTTAAAATTTTAAGCATATCCAACACTACAAAATCCACAGTATCAAGTAATTTAAAATACTTAAAAAAAGTCAACATAGTACAATATTCTAAGAAACCCCCATAAAATCATGACCTTATATATCATAAATATCCACATGATGTTCAATGTCCTCAATTCTATACTAAAATAAAATCAACGTTCAAAATGTTGATGGACATGGCATCCAAGATTGCTATCATAACTTATGTCAAGCCTCATTGGACCAAATATTTTGTGAAGACTTATAAATGATATTGCTCGTGTAAAGACTTGTCGACTAATGTTCTATCGAGACTCGTAGATGATTAATAATGATTCACTAGCACATTTGGTTTTCTATAAAGCTCTTAAAAAGGTACTTATAAATTCATATAGGCCTCTTATCAAATTTATAAGATAATGCATATAATCATCCCAATAATACTCTAGCTCGAGTGCGCTTAACTACGTAGTTTCCTCCATGGTTAAACCCACTCTACTTGATGGTATGTTCTTTGATTAATCATGTTTAACCATGGAGGAAACTCTGTAGTTAAGCGCACTCAAGCTGGAGTAGTACTGGGATGATTATATGCACTATCTTATAAATTTGACAAGAGGCCTATATGAATTTATAAGTACTTTTTAAAGAACTTTATACAAAATCAAATGTGCTAGTGAACCATTATTAATCATTTACAAGTCTCGATAGAACATTCGTTGACAAGTCTTTACCTGAGCAAAATCATCTATAAGTCTTCACAAAATGTTCGGTCTAATGAGGCTTGACATAAGTTGTGATAGCAATCTTGGATGCCATGTCCATCAAAATTTTGAACATTGATTTTATTTTAGTATAGAATTGGGGACATTGAACATCATCTGGATAGTTATGATATATAAGGTCATGATTTTATGGGTGTTTCTTCGAATATTTTACTATGTTGAGTTTTTTAAAGTATTTTAAAATTTTTGGGTTTAACCATGGAGGAAACTCCGTAGTTAAGTGCGCTCGACCTGGAGTAGTACTAAGATGGGTGACCTCCCGTGAAGTCCTGGTGCTTCACCTCTACAAGCATCGCCTAGATCCAATGAGTGCTAAGTGTTCCATTCATTCTTATGAGAGATGGGTTCATGTGAACCACTACTCATGAAACATGCGTCAATGAGTTTGACTAAAAAAACTACACAGTTGAATCTTGATAGCAATATCACAATTTGACTTGTTGTGGAAAATATCTCCTACTTATCAATTGATGAGCTCAAGGGTCTTTCTAATGAATGGTTCATAAGTCACAACACTTAGTGAAGGTTTTACAAATGGGGTTGCAAGAAGAGTGGGTTTAACCATGGAGGAAATTCCATAGTTAAGCGCACTCGAGTTGGAGTAGTACTGGGATGGGTGACCTCTCAGGAAGCCTCGATGCTTCACCTATATGAGCATCACCTAGATCCAATGAGTGCCAAGTGTTCCATTCATTCTCATGAGAGATGGGTTCATTTGAACCACTACTCATGAAACATGGGTCAATGAGTTTGGCTAAAAAAACTACATAGTTGAATCCTGATAGCAATATCACAATTTGACTCGTTGTGGAAAGTTTCTCCTACTTATCTAGTGCATATAAATTACAATCAATGTAACCATTGCACCTCCTTTTGATGCAAGTGCTAGCATAAATAATGAGTTACAATAACATGAGGTAACATATATTTAAAAGTTACATAGGTGCCTAAACTCATCTACATGGCTTCCAAAGATTTAGACCTTGATGACTTGTATCATATACCATTATCATTACCATTTTTTTTTACATAGGTGCCCAATCTAATCTGAATGTGCTTCCAAAGGTTGAAAGCATGGATAAGCACCGCTAGCCCAAAACGGTTGTTGAAGAGGAACTAAATTGCAGGAAGAAGACTTGAAGGAAACAAAACAACAAGTGGATGGACAAGTGAGACATTAAGTGGTATGAATGTCACAACATTAACATTGAAATAAAAAAGATGGTGCTAGAAATGTTTAGAACTGTAATGTGGACAAAACAAAATGGTAGAGAAAAAATACAATATGTCAAAGAATTCAACCCCACAGGGAAGCATGATAAAAAAGCCTATTTGAAGGTTGCAATGAAGGGGAAGACTAAAATTTCAATAACACAACTAAGGACCGACTCTCATCACCTAAGATGTGAAATAGGTAGATGGACTACCCCCAAAGATAAGTGGGAGGACAAAACTTGTGTCTTTTGTATCATGGTTGAAACAGAGTGACACTTCATCATAGAGTGTGCAACATGTGAGGATATTTGTAAGAAGGTGGTTAGCCTAAATGAACTCTTTAAAAAGACCAGTCTTCACAAATTAGTAAACTTCTTAGTTTAGATTCATTATAGAAAAATTAAGATAAAAAGAAATATGAAAATGTGTTAATAGTGTAACTTTTGATTTCTTTAATCACTTGATTTTCTAGATGTCATTAAAATTCCTTCATTCATCCATTCTTCCTCACCATTTAATTTTTCAATTATAAAGAGAAAAAATATGTTTTCATTGCTCATTAATGTAGCCGCCTTCTAGCGTCGAGACGGCAATTTCTCAATGAAACCAAGCCAGTGCATTCTATTTCTATAATCGTGAAATAGGAGAGAGAGAGATGTATAGATTGAAAATAATGTTTTACAATCGCCACCATTGGCGATAGCAGGACCAGCTTAAAAATGAAAAAACCCAGTTCAAACAATCGCCAGGAATATGTGAGCAATAGCTATTACTCCTTGGGAGAATGAAACCCATATTCTCGGAAATTAATCTCCGAATCACACTGTGTTGCATCATCGGTTCTGTTTCCAGGTGTGTAAACAGATCCTTATAAATAAAGCTCCATTTTAATGAACTTTCAGTAGTAGCAAAAACTTTGTGGGTTGCCTCCTATTAGGGCTAAAAACTTGTGGGTCACTTTCAATGACGGGGAAAAAATGCGGGTCACTGCTTTAACTACCTTCAGAAGGCCAAACGATGATGCACGTGGGCACCCACGTATTATTATTTTAACTAGATTTTAATACAAAAATTAAGGTTGTTGAAGGGATCGCGTTTTAATGATTTGCAAGGGCGCAAACAATAATGTATAAATCTATACGGTCTATGTTATTTTTCTTGATTTTAGTAAGAAACGAGAGGGTATTGGATGAGTATTAGTTTTTTGTCAGATTATTTACTGCCCAATTCATCCTGTTATGAGGAAAATGAAGATTTAGGGTTCAGGATACAGGGTGTAGATTTCATATAGTTCTCATTTTCTTTAGGCTGTTTTAAACATCATAATCAGTATCTATTACTTCATATATTCGTTTTGTAAGAATATGTTGCGAAAAAGTATATCAAGTGATTTATGTCAAATGGTGTAAGATTCATTCCGTTCTTGAATAATTACCTTTCTATGATTAGAGAAGATGGAAAACGCAATTTGCAGTCATTCTCGAGTCTCTTATTGGTGTTATCTTAATCTTTTTACCCACATTATTTATTGGTGTCAACTAAAGAAATGTAATATATCATCAACCTCGGGACATCTTTCATATCCTGCGAAAATTTACCAGTAACACTCATCGGGCATTGTACATGGGGAGTATTTGTCTTTAACATTAGGAGTATGGTCAATAGGGCTTGAATCCGTGGCTTTATAATGGCCATAGCCCCATCTTGCCGCCAGCCTATGGCCTGTTGAATCTATTGGTGCTGTTTGGTTATCTTGTTTTTCTTTTTCTTCTTTAAGATGCAATGTAATTGGTAACCATGTTAATATGATCTGTACATAGCAGAGCAGGCCATTGACATGGCCATGGACAGATGAACGTCAGAAATAGGCTCCTTCAGAGGACCATGGTCGAATGTCTATGGCAGGTAAGGAAATATTTATGTTCATGACTGCACTGTTTTACGCTTGCTCTCGTTTTTCTTTTTAATTTCATGTCTTGAATTAGGCTTTTCTTTTGCTTGAAGCCCCTTGAAATTGTTCCTTATGTTTTCTAGAGTTTTGCATTGCACTGACAGTTGCTATTTTTCCGTGATTGTTTCCTGCTTTAGGCACCTGTTTTATCGGTTCTTCCCTCATCAGCTGTTTTGTGGGATTCATTTGTTCAATTCCCCGCAAGGGTATTTTCTGGTTTTGCAGCAAACAGACTTGGAGATAGAGAGGCCCACTTGAGACCAGACACAAAGGATAGAGGCAATTGCTCTGTTTCTTCAAGTAAAACTTTTGAGAATTCTCATTGCTCTCGTGAATCTCTCTTGGATGTTAAATATGACAGACTGAATCTAAAGGACCTGTCTCAAGATTTCCTTGCTCAAATAGACAGCCTGCGCACAGTATTTAAGGACAATGACATTCCTGTTCCTATCTTGGAGGCAATTGCTCAAAGAAAAGGCAATGATTTCACAGCAGGTTTAGTTGTACAGATTCTAAGATCTGTTGCCAATGATTGGGAGTCAGCTCATAGGTTTTTTCAATGGATTGGGCAGCAACCTGGGTATAGACACTCTCTAGAAAGCTTGGATTTGATGATTCATATTTTGGGCAATGCACATCAATATCAGGCCATGTGGGAGTTGTTTGAAGATATAAAAAATGATGCTTTTTGGATCAGACTCAAAACCTTGGAACTTATCATTCAGAGCCATATGAATGCTGGAAGGTTGAAAGATTTAGTGGATGCTTTTGAGAGGATGAAAGACTTTGACCAAGGAAGTGGTACAGCAGCATTCAACACCCTGGTTCGAATTCTCTGCTATGAAAAGCGTGTTGAAGATTGTCAATTGATATTTGAGAGATTGAAAAATACATTTTCACCCAATGAGAAAACTTTTAGCATTCTCATCCATGGATGGTGTGAGGTAAATAGGCCAGCAGATGCATTCAGAATACTGGAACAGATGAACCAGGAAGGTGTTCAGTCAACATTTGGGGCATACACATCCCTTATTGAGTCACTTTGTGCAAAAGGCAGGAAGGACATGGCCAAAATATTATTTAATCAGATGAAAAGTAGCATTCTTAGTAATTTTAAAGAATCAAAAGATGTAAATAAAACTTCAGGGAACATTTCTACATCGAATGAACTAACCCCAGCTCTTGATTTTGCAGCATACAATTGCTTGATTACTTGCCTCTGTATGCTAGGTGAAGTAGATGAAGCATGTGAGTTCTTGCAGAGAATGGTTAGACAGGGCTTCACTCCATATGCAAAGATATACAGCTGTGTTTTTGAACAGATTTGCAGAAAAAGAAAGTCTAAAGAAGCCTTTGAGCTGTATAATAGGGTCTCTGGAACGGTCTTTTTCCCAAGCCTTAAGGTTCACGACAGCTTGCTCAACATGTTTTTATCTACCGGGAATGTGGACATGGCATTTCATATTTGGAATGATATGCAAGAAAAGGGTTATAATTGTGGACGTCAGAGTTACAGTGTGCTAATAGATGGTCTTTGTTATAATGGTCTACCTATAGAAGCTTTTGAGCATTTTGTGAAAATGCTAGAGAAGGGAATTGTGCCACGCTATCAAACCTATAGGATTTTACGTTCTGGTTTTCTAAAAATTCGCAACATGGAAAAGTTTAATGAGCTCGAAGAGACAATCAAGCGACTTGATAAACTAGGTACTTTTTATTTCAAATTGCATTTTGTTTTAAAGATAAATTGTTTTGACAATTCTGGTGTTGATTGTTTCTGGTTAACAATTGGGATGTTTGTTTGTTGCATTTTAATTGCTGACCAAACTTCTTACCCAGGTATACAGCTAGTAATTCACAGGAAACAATGACACAAAGTGGTTAGAAGTTAATTACAGTCAAGGAAAATGGATTCTGATTTGAATAATAACTAATCAGTTATTATCAGTATTGATGAGCTGTGGAAAGCAGCTAGCAGATTTGGTCCTCTGCCTAGTCTTTTAAAAGTGCTGTTGGGACCTGCATCGCAGAAAGCTCAAATTGAAAGTATCAAAGCAATACCACTTCTTGGGTATGCTATCCTAACCTTTTGCATTGAAATATAATAATAATATTGCAATGTTGCCATAGCTTAAATGAATATTTTAGAGTGATAGAATGCCAATTTACTTGAGGTTAATATCAAAGTTTCCAACTTTAAGGGTTTGCAGCTGATGTGGGCAGGTTTCATCACAAGACACGACAAAGATCCTAGAGTCAGTTTTCATCAATACCTGTTACACATGATTTTCTGTGCCATTGAGTCTTGCTGTAACTCGGAGAAAGGTCAACAATATTCTTTGTGATTCTGTATTTCAAGAAACTGCTACACTGAGGTTTTGTAGATCAACAGAAGACCTTCTTGCTCCATCTGAGGTGCAAGACTCGGAGGTTGAAGAGACCCAAGAATTCTTGAGAATTAATACTAACAATGATTAGGAAATGGAGACATGCCTGGTTTTGATTTCTGAGTGTAACATGTACTGACACGCTTCTGAGGTAGCTTTCCTACACACTATCTGAAGCTAGAAAAACACAGAATTATATTCAGAGCTTCTAAACAGAAGCAATATTAAGAATCTGGCCTCATCCCGTAACTGGGAGATACTGGCTATTGTTCAATTTTTTTCGAATATTAATGTACTAAGCACCAATTCAAAATTACTTATTATTTGTCCTGATAAACATTTTCAGATTTCCACTGCTCTTCCAATAATGGAATATTGTTACAGCTTGACTAGATGCTGAGCAGATGTATCAATAAAACTATCCATTTGTCAAATTAACGCATTCATTTTATGATTTCCTAAATTAGAATTGCATTTTTTATTTTTATTTTTTACCTTCTAGGATTAGATTGCTATAATTATTTAATAGAAAGTTTGCGGTGTATAAACGCCTGATATATAAAAAAATGAAGCTTCACAGATCTCATGGCCTCTTTGATTATCAATAAAATAATTTTTCAAAATGATTTTGCCCCAGTGTATTATCTTCCTGTGTCTTATTTTTACTCATCAGTAACTGCCACAGCTTACCTACAATCATTTTGTAGACCTAGTTCCACAAGATCCATTTTTTGTCTCAATATCTGCTCTTCCATGAAAGTCTCCTCCCAGTTATTGATAATTTTTCAGCCAATTTGATCTCAAATTTGTGTCATCACCTTAGAGATGTATCTTTCACTTTACACAATCTTTCATGTTATTAGTTAAGGTGTCCCTTCAAAGGTCGTATTCCAAATGCTAATATTGTCATGGTTTGTTTATCTTCTTGCTTAGAGCAGTTGCATGTTGAAAGGGAAAAATAAAAAAACACGCAAATAAAGATATCTATGGACCCAAATTTCTTATATAAAATACAAGTTTGAAGAAGCAAAGGAAAAAAGAAAAAGCAAGTAACAAGAAGTAAATGAAAAGATAATAATCTTGGAAGGAATTTTTTTCAGGTGTGTTATTCCAATTGCCAAAAGCAAATCAATGGCAAACATGTCTCTTATCCATGATAGCAAATCTATAGTAAGAGGTTGGGTTGAGATGAAAATAATATAATGAATATGGTTTGATATATAGTGAATGGTTTGTTGAGCACTGTGAGAGGATGATCAAACAATTGAATCAATTGATTTATTTTTGCAAGGCAGATTTGCGTTAAACAAGGCTAAATTGTTTCTCTAATATAATGGGACATTACAGCATATGTGAAATATCTAGCAAAATAAATAGATGGGGACAGTTTTGCCTTGAAATCTCTCTCCACTGTCAAATCACTTATGGTTTACCATACCATCAACTTTCCGAATCAAGCAGAGTGCAAATTTAACCCCAGAAAGCTTGCGTTACATAGTATTACAATAATAGATATTAGATAGTTTCTAATTTACTCTCTCTTCCATCTTTTTGTAATGGTCACTCCTTTTTGTAATGTTTCCATAAACTCCTTCTGTTCGTTATGGAAACTTTCTCTTTCTCTCTACAGAATGTTTCTATTTCCTCTCTCTTGTTCGTTATAGAAACATTCTCTTATGTACTTGTATATATTGATCATTCATGGTCATTGTTTAATAACACATTCATTTATTTTACCATAATATGGTATCAAAGCAAAATTTCTTGGCCCCTAAATTTTTTTTAATTTCTTTGTGAAATTACTTGTTTAAAATTTTCGAAGCCCTCTTTGCCTGAGTGTGTTAAAAAAAAATAAATTGCATTTGTTTTTTCCTCACAAACCCGACTAGGGTTTTGGCACCTTTTTCTGCTTTTTTCGTGTTCTTCCAGCATTCTTCCACAAACCCGACCTTGATTCTGGTGTTCATCTACATTTTTTGGTCAAATCCGCCCTTTGTATACAAAACTCTGCAATTTTTTTCTAGTTTCTTAATCCAACTAGGTTTTTTTTTTCCGAAAAACCTCGTTTTCTATGTTGGATTAACAAAAGTTTTGCATATTCCTGGTGGGTTTTTGCAGATTTCAATTGGGTAAGTCTCTTTTTTTTTTTGGATGCATCGTTTTCCATGCCTCATTTTCCGAGCCTGCAGATTTAGAATCTGACAACAGATTCTATCTGGGTTTTTTGTGCTCTTCTCTGAGTGTCTTTTCAAAATTTCTGGGTCTTCCGTCAATCTGCCTCGAACTTTGTGCCATCTCTATTTTTTCACATTTTTTCATTGAAAAATGTGCAATGTCATCTCTCACCAGTCTTATGCTAGAAGGCAGTTAGCGTTTCAACGCCAAGAACTACAACACCTGGAAGCAGCGCATGTTGACGATTTTCGAGTACCGTCGCCTTGAGGCGCTTGTTTAGGGTACCGAGAGTCGTCCTACCACAGTCAATGCGACTCAAGTCCAGTTTGATGATCGTAATCGTGAAGCGGTTATGCTCATCAATCTTTCAGTTACTGATGATCAATTGTCTCAAATCCCGTCCGGCAAGACAGCTGCAGAGATCTGGCAAGCATTGAAGGATCTCCACGAGACATCAGATAAAAGTAGAGCCTTCTTTCTGAAGAATCAACTATTCTCCATGATTATGGATGAGAGTATGCCCTTACAAGACCATCTTCTGAAGATTAAGGACATCAAGGATCAGCTTGAGGCCATTGGCCGTAAAATGGAGGAAGAGGACATGGTGGTCATTACTCTAAAAAGCCTACCACCGTCCTATGAGCACTTTATTGAGACGCGCAACATTACTGCAACTAATGTTGACCTGAAGTTCTCAGATCTGTGCACCAAACTTCTGCAGCAGGATCATTGGAAACAACAGTTTGGTAGTAGTGCTCCTTCGTCATCCTCTGAACAAGCGTTTTCAGCCCAATCCTTTCACAAGGATAAAGGCCCATCTTACTCCTCAACTCCGTCTCAGGATAGCTCCAAGAAGAACATTTGGTGCAACTACTGCCACAAATTTGGTCATATGCTTCGAGACTGTAGGGCTCGCATTGCTTTGGATCAGCGGAAGCAGGGTGGATCCCAACTAGCCAACATTGCAGAACCTGCAGATCTCTCTGATCAACTCGAGGATGCCTTTTACGCTTTTTGAGGACATGCAAATTTCCGTTTTTCTGAAGTTAGATTGACCATTAAGGGAGGGTATTACGATAATAGATATTAGATAGTTTCTAATTTTCTCTCTCTTCCGTCTTTTTCTAATGGTCACTCCTTTTTGTGATGTTTCCATAAACTGTTCGTTATGGAAACTTTCTCTTTCTCTCTACAGGATGTTTGTATTTCCTCTCTCCTGTTCGTTATAGAAACATTCTCTTATGTACTTGTATATATTGATCATTCATGGTCATTGTTTAATAACACATTCATTTATTTTACCATAATAAATAGAACAATCAGAATGTCTTTCCTTGTGTACAAAAGTCAATTTTCCTCAGTAAGATGCTGAAGTTTTTCCTTTCTCTTTGTCTTTGCTTTCTAGCCTACAACATCCAGAATAACCTGTTCATGCATATAGTGAGGGAAAAATTGAAATTCAGTATGTGTTTGTCATTGTTTTGTATATGTTATGTGGTAATCAGATTGTTAACCAGATATAGAAGAGTCTTTGGTATATCAATCCTGTTCAAGAGTATTACACTTCTTAATGAATATGAACCAATAATACATTTGCAGGTCATTGCAGACAATATGTGAGATTTTGTCTGTTCATTTAGCCAATTTTTGTTTAGTGTTGTTCCAAATGAAACTGCTACTAACCTAAGTAATTTTATAACTAGCTAGTAAGGGTTGCTATTAATAGTCATGACCCTTTTTACCTTGTAGGTAGATGACTTATTGGACTTGCCCTTGATCTTTTTCTATAAAATATCACCTTACCCTTGAATTACACATCTTTTCAATAATGTAGTACGTACATATTTACTGATATATCTGGTAGATATGTGACAGAAACATGATAGCACTATTCTTGAATTTTACTCCAGGTCCTAGTATATATGTTTTTGATATTCAGCAGCAAAAACTAGGGTGCTGACCCTTACAAGACCACTGCCCGAGGGTATACAGACACAGCACACTAACAGCAGATAGACACCAAAGACAGCAAACAGCACAGGGGGTCCTAGTATATATGTTGTATAGATGTCTTGAAAGCAATTATATATTTTCTTACAAATGATAGTGCAGGCTTGCAGTTATGGAAAGCAGCTAATGCCTTTGTGAGCTGGACTACTGATTTGGAGTTGGTTGTTGACTGTGCTTGGAATTTTAACTTCATCAAACGCAAGTTTCAGCTTTCTATCCATCCAACAAGCATAAATGAAAATCTGGATCATCCAAGACTTTGGTGATCTGATGCTATGCACCATTTGTAGGTAAGAGTATTGGTTAGCTTTCTTAGGCTTATATGATAAGCCAAAAACTGGGTTTAAAGGCGCATTTTGTGCATTCTCAGTGGTGTTGTGCAATTTCGTTATAAACTTATATGCCGCTTAGTCCTTGGATATGAACAAGTTAGTAAACGAGACATGACAGGTTCCCAAAACAAGTGATCCTTTCATACACTTTTAGCCAAACTATCTTGCTTGCTTGATATATTATATCTTAATTCAAAGGTATTTATAAAATGAATTGCCAGCATATGATGGTTTTTTGAGTAGAATAACTTCTGTACATTGTACATTTTTGTGTTGGTATTGTTATGTATATTTCTCAATGTTAATATAGGTAAGGCATCTTCATATGGTGCACTGGCCACCCTCCATTTCAACTGGAAGACGTGCTTGACATATTACCTCCTTGCAAGTTGTCCTTGAGGTTTGTCCTCTGGTCAATTTTGCTTTCTGATGTAATGAAGTAGTTGAAATTTGTAATATAACGATGATCAATATTCTTCTGGTTTTTAATGCAGGAGAATGAGTTTTGTTCTCAAAAACTTGTTGTGATTTGGTTTCTTTGCATAATGCTGTTTTTGTTTGTCACCACATACATCATCTTCATATATTTGAGTGTGTTTCTCTTTGGATATTTTAGTTTTCTTTTGCAGTCTTGTTATTCTTTTTGTTTCATCTAAATACACAATTATGAATTAACTGTAAAAATGGGCCTTGTACCAAGCTATGCCCCTTTTCTTCCTTTCCTCAAACTCCTCGCAGATTCTCTTCTTGCAAGGTGTCTGTCTTAAGGTTTGTCTACATTTTTTTTTTCATGAAATGATTTTCTGATTTTAATAAAATGGCAATGATCCATGTTTCTTTTGGGCATTAAATGCTGAGTTTGAGAGCTACAGAATAACTATTAGTTCACAGTATAAAATTGTAAAACTATTTTCATCCAGGAGTGGACACAAGAATTTACCAAAAATTGGATCATCAAGACGCCACAGTTTTTTGAAAACTCAGAATACATCACCGGTTCTATCTCTATTATGTTACAACTAATTTACTATGGTGTTCATAAGTTATTTTCATGACATATGTGGCACAAAACTTTGTGTCCAAAGCCACGTGCTAAAGCCGTATTCCAGAAACCATGTAGCAAATTTGTGTTCCAAAACTGTGTGTCAAACCCATGTTCTGGAAAGTGAATTGCATGCTCTCTCAACATTCTACCGCCTGAAAATTCGTTTTCCACATGTGACAAGTCCAATACTTTCTCTACATCAAGTGATTTTTTCTCCATTTACATTCTTTTTTTTTAAAGAATCTACTGTATTTGCATGCATATCACACTTTCCAAACTCTGCTACCACAGCCTCGACCATTTCTCTAATGTAATTGAATTTTAACCCATGCTCTGGAAAGTGAATTGCAGGCTCTCTCAACATTCTACCGCCTGAAAATTCATTTTCCACATGTGACAGGTCCAATACTTTCTCTACATCAAGTGATTTTTTCTCCATTTACAGTCTTTTTTTAAAGAATCTACTGTATTTGCATGCATATCACACTTTCCAAACTCTGCTACCACAGCCTCCACCATTTCTCTAATGTAATTGAATTTTAACTTCATTGTTCTTCTCTCTTTTATGGAAAGTCGGTTTCCACACCAAAGCAGTGACATTTTAACTTTTAGATCTCACTGTCAATGCATCAACATTCATGCTATTATAACTACATAAACACTTTGACTTCACAATCTACGTAGAGTCTTCGGTTATTGCTCTGTATTTGCTTTCTGTGTTGGATAAGACAGTAACTGGTGGGCTTTTACTATCCACTCATTGCTCCACCAAATGATCTAAACATGTAAGCATTAGTGAACCTTATATTATACCCATCTCCTGGCCAATTAAGAAGCAGTAAGAATAGGTAATGGTACCCTTTACCTAGAAATCCTCGTGACTGCCATTTGTTGTTTCTTCCCTGGATTAAAGCCTTGTATCTGCTAACAACTCCTCCTTCATGTGCACTATAGGTTCTTGCACATACCATATGGTACATTTGGTAAACACATTTCACTAGTGCACGATGCTTTATTCATCTCTTTCTCTTGCCCCTCACTTTATGGGCCCATGTCACTAGATAGCTTAACTGTCTCTTCAATAGTAGCAATCACAGGTTTGCTATCTTCCATATTAAAGAGCTTGAGAATCTATACATTTCCTCAGACTCATGTATGCCATCCTATTTCTCTCTCTTTTATCTCTATGGCCAAGGAATAGTGTACTTACCCCAAATTCTCAACGTTGATTTCCCTTGATAATTCAGACTTGTTGATATTTAGGAGTTATTTCTTATTTGTTAACAATATGTTTTTGACTAAGGGTCAAACAGGTTTTGAAGGGACCTGGAACCCTATTTGCTAACAATATGTTGTCCTCAACATGTAGAACGAAAGTTATGAAGCATTTTCATAATTCTTTGAAATAAACATAGATTTATTTCTGCTAAAACCTTGTATGAAAACAATGTTGTCAAATTATTGGTATGATGCCTAGACAATTACTTCAATTTACTTAAGGACATTTGAGTGTCATGTTCTCTTTTTAGGTGAAGTTGATTGGGAGCACCATAGCCTATATTTTATTTCCCATAGGCTATTGGGTGTTGCAAGATAAATAATGTAATAATTTAAGTTGCCCTGAAAGTAACTTATGTTATAATCATAAAAGGCAACTTATATTTGATTATTAAAAAGTTATGAAGTGTCACTAGGACCGGAGTTTAAAAGTTTAATTAAAAGGACTTTTTAGACACTTTAAAATAAAGTTTTCAAGGGGAATGAGTAAAGAGATATCAATATTGTAATTCCCTCAAGTGCCCATTTATGGAGGAGTTGAATATTGAAGAGGGTTATTGTAATGCTTCAAATTTTAGAAATATTGATTATGAACTTTTAGCTAGTTTATGAGTTCTTTCGAAGTCTCATTAGTGTGTTGGGAATAACTCCAAACTTCTTGGAGTGCTCAAGGTCGTTCATTAGTGACTTTGGTTTTTGGCAATGCTCAGCTGGCCTTGGTGAGTCTGGTGATACTTTCAAGATCAATTTCTGACCTTTTGTGTGCTCTCCAAACTTTTTGGAGGAGCAATCTATTTTTAGTGAGTCACCTAGTTGGCTTTGATCATCATCCCAAGTCTTCAGAATCATGTTGGTATGATCAGAGTTTGATTCCGATACAATTTTTATGCTCCCCACAACTTGGATGAGTTTTTGAGTTTTTAATTAGTATTTTACTAATGTTGTCTAATGTTGAGAAATAATAAATGGACAACTTTGTGTAATAGCTCATAATGTGAAAAATTTTGTTCTATGATGGACACTTAGGCTTGGGGTTCTTTGCACATGAAAAATAATATTAATTCACTTTCAAAGTCCTTATTCGGTAAGAAAAGGAATTATCTTATTTTTAAATTGGTTTTTGTTTTCGTTAAAGTTATAAAAGGAGGTTGAGGGCTCATTTTGAGGGAGACTTGTGATTTAATATTGTTTTGTTGTTGGAATGAACCTGAGTTCTTCCAAAGCTTCTTGAGGATGAAAATCCTCTTGGAGTTACTGGTTTTGGGGATGAAACTCCCCAGCTGGTTTTGGTTATTCCATCCAAGGATTACAGTTGTGCTATGATTTGGAGATTTAGTTTGAGTTGCAGGATGAAGATCTTTGTAGTGTTTTCAGGACAGATTTTGGTGTGATTTAATCTTGTTTTCAATGTTGCTGGAGGTGAAGTAATAGTTGGGAACTTGGGAGATTGGAGCTCTATCCTCTTGGGGCCGTACCATCACTTGTGCATATTTGAGTCGATATATTCATAGTTTTTTAATTGTTCAAGGTGCATATTTGAAGTCAGAAATTGAAGCTTTCATGGGCCGTGCCATGTGCTAGAATGGGATGTGGGAATCAGAAAGTGAGTTGCTGCTATTTGTAGTCTCTTTTCATATCATTTCAAGATGCCTTGGGATTTATTGTCATTTCTAAGTCATTCTGTGGTGAGCAAGTCGGGTATTATTGAGTTATGTGCATTTTATAGTTGTTGTCCTAGATGTTACAGCATTAATAATCTCTGTTTTCAGAGGTGCTCATGTCTGATATCTCCATTGTAAATTTGGTTCTCTTTCTTTGTATTTATTTATGAGTGTTAATGTGTTTTGGATTGCCTTTCAAGTGTATGCAGTTTGGAGTATGTGGTTCACTCTTTTTCAGCTTCTCTGAGTACTTCCAGTAGTAGTATAGACCTGCTATGACATATCACCAATTTACCAGCAAAGGGAAGCGAATTATACCTACTACAGTTACACTCGTCATCTATGAAAGGTATCAAGTTGTTTAATATGTTGATTTGATTTGATTACGGTACTTGACACTATTCTGGAGGTGTTATAGCAGTTGTTTTTCATGCTAGCACTTTATAACAACAATTATCAGTATTTATGATTCACACGTTCTAACATTATAATGCTTTAGGTGGTCATACCATGGGAAACTATTGTTTACATGCATATAAATATTGTAACATTGTATGGTAGTACTGACAATGAGTTGCTATTATTGTTTGCTGATTGATATCCCCCCTGAATAAGTGGTTTGTTGTAATCACTCACCACTAGATAAGTGGAAGAAGCCTGTTTTTACATTCCATATTGTATAAGCTTTCTTACTGAATAAGTGGATGTGTCCATAAGCATTCCCCCTGAATAAGCGGATGTGCCCCTTTGCTAACCATTGGATAAGTGGCAGATCCTTAATTTCATGACTTGTAATACATATGCACCCCAATGACTAAATGGTATTGGCTGGCTGGCCAACTAGTGCTTTCTTTTCAGCACTGCTTTCAGTTAATTATATTTTGGAATACTCTATGGTCTCACCTTGCCCATTTGGAGATCTAGGTGATCAGAAAGTGGAAAGTATTCTAAATCTCATCTTACCTTCAGTTGGTGTAATTTAAAAAAAAAAAAATCTAAGGTGGTTATTATAGTGGTAGAGCTGGTGATCTTGCTAGCTTGTTGGGAAGCTAACCCTTGTTGTAGATTCTTCAGTTGCATATCATTGTTTCAGTAGTTATACTACATCTCTCTCCATCCAGTTGTGTCACAAAATTCAGGAATTTTGTATTTACCTTTTTGTGAATCGGGGCATTCAAAATGGAAGGAAAGCTTTATATTGTAGGAAAGAGACTTGAATGCATGCCTCTATCTAAGAACAAATTACTCTGCATTCTAGATATAGTGGAGAGTTGTTTTTCAAAGATAGATCAAGTCGATCCTATGGAGACAAAGATTGTTGTGGTCCCTTCACTGATTTGGTTAAGCCAAAGTTCTTGAGACATCTAGATGAGGAGGTAATACTTGCAGTTACTTCTTGTGTTAATGAAATTATGAGAATAATAGCTCCCCAGGATCCTTATGACAACAGTATAGTGGAGGTATTTCAGTTAATTGTGGATTTTTTTTAAAGTTTGGGGGATACAAGGAATCTTTCTTTTGTGAAGAGAGTAAAAGTTTTGGAAACTGTTGCAAACAACAGATCTTGTGCCATTATGTTAAATCTTGATTGTGAGGACCTTATTCTCGAAATGTTTCAACATTTCTTGGGTATTGTTAATGAAAATCATGCAGAAAATGATATATTTTTTGTGCAAAGCATCATGACTTTGATTGTGAATGAGAGTGATGAAATCTCCCAAACACACTTATCTACTTTGTTGGTTGTATTGAGGTAAGAACAAAATACTTCCATAGTTGCTCATAGTTTGGTTAAAAAAGTTGTCAATCAATGTGAAGGAAAATTGAAACCTTATTTGCCAAATGAGGTTGAAGAAGAATTTATGATAGTAGAGCATGAGAAAAAGGAAGAGCTTCAAATTGAGAATGAAGAACTTTAATTTTTTTTTATCATTTCAAGAGGCTTGTATTGTTGATTACCAAAATGATCTTTTTGAAGGATTTGACTCCCAAGAGACTTATGACTCCCATGATGACACCATGTAATGTCCCCTTAAGTGCAGTTAATAAGAAATAATAAATTGCTATGCCTTGTTAAGTTCCCCAAAGGCTAAGCGATAATTTAATAAAAGGGGATGTCTAGTTCTGAATCACTCAAGTCCTATTTTTCAGTCATTGGGTGGGGACCAATTTGAGTTGCAAAGGATTATTATTTAATAACCATTCCTGAAGCTTCATGTTTAAGGCAAGTCGCCTGAAATCCAGGATTTTTGAGGAAGTTCGCAGCTTTTTGGTGGACAAGTTTTATTTAAGTGAACCGATGGGGAATTGGAGAAGGATCTTTTATGCAATTTGGTATTTTTCTACTTTCTTCTCTAGAAGAAACCTTCATGTTCTCAGGACGAAACCCTTGGGACAAACCAGACCCTGGATGCAACCCTGGGCTATCAAATCGTTTCAACTCAGCCATCTATAGGAAGGCGATTTGGTCTACAACTTGGTTCCAGTTATTAATCTGCCAAACACGGGATTTCTTCTGCTCATGCTACAGCTAGCGGCCTGTCCAAATATCTCAGAAGGCAGCAACTTCATAAGCAGCAGAAAATCCTGCCTCGAAGAGGAAATCGCAGATGCAATCGCAAGTCTGATTTTCGGTATAGCTGGAAGGAAAATCAGTGACAGGAATTATCAAGTTTGTAATAAGTTTCTGCCCTTTGATTTAATGAAAGTAATTCCTAGTTCCAACATTTCCAAATTTTAAATGTCTGCAATTATGTTACACATTCCATATTTGTTGTTGCATGCATTTGAATGGTAACATTTAAGATTAAGGATTGTTTAGAAAATTGTAGTTTATCTACCAGGAAAGGGTATTTCAGTGGTATCAGAGCCCTGAATCCTGCTAGCTTGTGGGGTTTACTAGTGCATTACATAGATTTTTCAATTGCATGATAGCTTTTTCAGTTGCATGTCAGGTTATTTAGTTGCATGTCAGGTTATGTGTTTGCATGTTACTTCTAATCACTTGCATGTCAAATTAAAGTAGTACCATGCACTCAAGAGGAGCATGATTGTATAGATATTTCACCAGAAGTAGAGCCGATCAACAATTAGAAGCATTTGAAGAAGAGTATCCCTGGTTTGATCAAAGCAACATGGCAGAACAAAGAAATGATGGGGGTAATGGTCAACCAGACCTGCATAATATTATGGCACAAATGGCACAACAACAACAACAGATGATGCAAATGTTTATGCAGTCTCAACAACAACTTGTTGCTCAAATCGGAAATCTAAGGGTCCAACAACCACATGCACAAAATCAGGATGGGGATAGAAGCGATGCTGGAAATGAACATCATGGTAGGACAGCCTCTAACGCTGTTAGGACAACATACACCACATCTGATCAACCTTGTAGATCTGTCTTCTTACCAAGGCTCGTTGAAGAAGCAGTTCTTGAGGTAGCGGAATAGGAGACACAAATCACAGATGAAATTATGATGGCACAAGATGAATATATGCAACTACCAGCTGATGTAAGGCAACTAATGAACTTAAATCAGCTCATGAACCACCATAAAGACGGCTAGAAGCCATTTAGAAAGGCAGGACAGGAGACCGTGAGGGCCAATTAGGCAGGGCACACAACCTATGGAGTATAAAGATGCTTTGAACAAAATAACTATACCAACTTTAATGGAACTAGTGAGATATCAGCGAGATCATGGGTTCGTAAGTTGGATACCTTTTTGGCACTTAAGCCCATGGAAGAGGAAAAAGCGATTCAGTTTGCTACCATGCACTTGGAGGGAGTAGCATACAATTGGTGGCACCATGAATGTTTCTCCTAGGATCATGCCATGATTCATTCTTATGAAGAGTTCGTCAAGAGGCTAGTTACTCGCTTTGACCGTGAAGACATAGAGGTCTATTACAGGGAACTAGCACAACTTAAGCAGGTAGGACCTTTGTAGTCTTACATAAATGAATTCCAAAAAATCTCCGTAATGGTCCCTGACATGCCTTAGTAAAGAGTTACAATGCTCTTTGTTGAAGGTTTAAGTGACAAATTAAAAGGTTTGGTTAAGGCTCACAGGCCTAGTTCATTTGATGCAGGAGCATCTTGGGTTCATGGCAATCTTGTATCAAACAAAAATATGCTTGCTTGTGAGCTCGGTAGCTTGTTGGAGACTTTCAGTAGACTGCTCGGTAACTACTCTGGAGTTCTCGGTTGAAGGTTCTGTTTTGTTTCACTGTCGAACTCGGTTATTGTTCTTGGCGTGGTTTCACCGACCGGTCTTGGTGGTTCGGTGGTTTTCCTGTTTCCTGTCTCACCGACTGTGTTTTCTTTTGTTGGATCTTCGGGCCGACATCTGCATTTAATTTTGGTAGCAGTATTAATTTGGGATCTCTCATTGGGAGGCGTGTGGACCTAAATCTCGGTCGTTGCTGTTTCCTATGTTGGATCTTTAGGATCTTTTGGGGCCGACCTTTTCGGTAGCCTCTTGTATAAATGTAGTGTTCTTAGTTTTAGGAGGTAGTTGGATGGTAGTTTTGGGGATCTAGGGTTTGTGGATCTCGCATGTATGAGGACTGTTCTGTAATATTTTCAGATTGTATTGGCCGTAATCAGGAAGGTCTTACAACCCGACATGTATAAAGTTTGATGAATTAATGAAAAGTATCTGCATTCCTTCTCTCCTCTGTGTTTGATCTTCCGATTTGTGTGTCTGCAAGCTGGTTTGGTGCTTAGGAGTGCATTTGGCCCTAAGTACTATCCATACTTGCGTCAGGTGGTATAAGAGCAAAGGTTAGATCTGAGGTTCTTTCTTGTAAATCCTAGTTGGTTGATTTGTTGTGGGGTAGCAGATTGTGATTTGACCTGCAATTGCAGAGGGTTTCAAGATGTTTCAAGGGAGGCGATATGCCGATCCAAGCTTAGCTGACATGCTAAGACAAATTGCTGCAAGATTAGAAGCTGTTGAGACAACCCATCGCTAAGGAAGACATCTTGAGGATGTTAGTGATGACGAAGTTGAGGAAGTGCAAGAGGAAGCCACACCTGCACCTATAATGGATCAAGGGATAGAAAGATTCCTGAAAGCTCTGACAAGTTTGAAGTCCACACCTCACTTTAATCCTCCTGAGTATAGTGGAAAGATGGATTCAGATAAATTGATAGACTGGATAACCGAGATGGAGAAATACTTTTAAGTATGAAAATATATTAGAGGAGAACCAGGTGAAGATTGCAAGCACAAAATTGAAAGGTCATGCATCCTTGTGGTGGGAGCATCTCAAATTGGATCGAAAGAAGGGTAAAGACAAGATCAAGGTATGGAATAAGATGATAAATAAGTTGAAGGGCAAGTTTCTACCTTGTGATTATCAGATTAACCTAGTTAGGAGAGTGCAAAGTTTGAAGCAGAAAGATAGCTCTGTGAAGGATTAGACTGAGGAATTTTACAGGTTAGATATCAGATCTGGACATGCTGAAGATGAGGTGGAAAGAATTGCAAGATACCTAAATGGCTTAAGGAGTTCTATTCAAGAAGAGATCAGTTTGGTAAAGATGGAGAGTATTGAAGAGGCTTATCAGTTTGCCCTAAAAGCTGAAGAGAAATTGAATAAAAGACATGAGCAAAGACAAAGAGGAAGAGGTGGTAGATTCCCTAGAGGAAGAGGTAGATCTTATGGTGAAAATAACAGATCTGATCAGGACAAGACAGATCAAGACAAGGGCAAGACCGAGTGGAAAGGTGGAAGTTCATTAAGAGGAAGAGGTAATTACTCCCAAGGTGGTAAAGCAGAAGAGGGTTCCAAGGAACTTGTTACAATTGTGGAGAAGAGGGACAAATCATTTGAGTGTACACATGCAAGCAAGAAAGTTGGTAGTAGCAGAAATGCTTTGGTGCAAGAAGATTCACCGAATGAACCTGAGAAGGAAGGAAACCTGATGGTCAAAAGAATCTTGTGGATTGAAAATAATAAGCAAGATCCGGTGGGGAAAAGTTTGTTCAAGACCAGATGCAGAGTTCCAGACAAAGTTTGGAAGGTGATTATTGATAGTGGGAGTTTGAAGAATCTGGCATCCGAGGAGATGGTTACAAAGTTGCAGTTGGAAAGAATGAAGCACCTGAAGCCCTATCAGATTTCATGGATCAAGGATGAGCATACACTGATGGTAAGAGAACATTGTTTTGTGAATCTGAAAATTGGAAAGTATTATGATAAGGTGTTGTGTGATATTATGCCTATGGATTGTTGTCATATTTTGTTGGGAAGACCTTGGCAATATGGAATACATGCTATACATGATGGAAGATTGAACAAATATACTATTTGGGTTGATGGTAAGAGGCAAATCTTGTTACCTTTGGTTGAAGAATCTGTTGGTGAGGTATGTACATCTCTAAAAGTTTGTTTGATGGAAGGTAGACAATTTGTTAAGGATCTGAAGAGAAATGATGCCTGTTATGCTTTGATTCCTAACAAACCGAGTGAGAAAACAAAAGATAAAGTTCTTGTAGAAGTTGAGAGGTTGCTCACCGAGTACAAGGAGATCATTTCAGATAATGTACTGGATGGTTTACCACCGATGAGAGATATTAGTTATTGTATGGATCTGATTCCTGGAGCTAGTTTGACAAACAAGGCACCACATCGATTGACACCGACTGAGAATGAGGAACTCAACTGACAAGTTCATGAGTTGTTATAGAAGGGTTTGATCAGAGAAAGTTTGAGTCCATGTGCAGTACCAACTGCGTTGGCACTTAAGAAGAATGGAGGATGGCGAATGTGTACTGATTCAAGAGCTATAAACAAGATAACAGTTAAGTATTGGTTTCCTATACCAAGAATGGATGATATAATGGATTGTTTGAGTGGAGCAAAATATTTTACCAAGATTGATTTGAAGAGTGGATATCATCAGATCAGAATCAGAGAAGGTGATTTCAAGACAAAAGAAGGTTTGTATGAATGGTTGGTTATGCCTTTTCGTTTAACTAATGCACCGAGTACTTTTATGAGGTTAATAAATGAGGTTTTGAAGAAATTCTTGGGTAAATTTGTGATTGTGTACTTGGATGACATTCTGATATTCAGTAAGACCAGAGAAGATCATTTGTTGCACATGAGACAGTTATTGCAGAGATTGAAAGAGGAAAAGTTGGTGATTAATTTGAAAAAGTGTTCCTTCATGAAAGAAGAACTTGTGTATTTAGATTTTGTGATTTCAGCTGATGGTTTGAAGATGGATCCTGAGAAGGTTGAAGCTATACTTGATTGGCCTACACCTGAGAATGTCAGTGAGGTAAGATCATTTCATGGGTTAGCAAGTTTTTACCGAAAGTTCATCATAAATTTCAGTTCAATTTGTAATGCTATGACTGAGACAATGAGAGGAGATAAGAGAGAATTCAAGTGGACACATGGAGCTGATAAGAGTTTTGAGACTTTCAAACTGAAGGTTGCTGAATTACCTGTGTTAGCCCTACCAGATTTCAATAAGGTATTCCAAGTTGAATGTGATGCAAGTGGCAGTGCAATAGGAGTTGTGTTGAGTCAAGAAGGTAAACTTGTTGCTTTCTTTAGTGAGAAGTTGAATGATGATAAAAGGAAATATTTTGTGTATGATCAAGTATTCTATGCTATTGTTCAAGCTCTAAAGAAATGGAGACATCATTTGATGCCAAGTGAATTTGTGTTGTATACTGATCATAAGGCTTTACAGTATTTGGTTAGTTAGACTAAGTTGAATCAGAGACATGAAATCGGTAGAATATTTGCAAAATTTCACATTTGTAATAAAACATAAGAGTGGAGTATCCAACCGAGTTGCTGATGCATTGAGTAGAGAAGATCTTTGTTGATTGAAATGAGAATTGAGGTTCTTGGTTTTGATGATATGAAGAATTTGTATGAAACTGACCCTGATTTTTATGAGCCATGGAGAATGTGCAGAGCACCTATTCCAGATCAACTGAGTAAGTTTGAAGACTTTCATTCAAGAAGATATGTTGTTCAAAGGTATTAAGTTATGTATACCGAAAGGATCAATGAGAATTAATTTAATAAAGGAAAAGCATAGTAGTGGTTCGGCTGGACATTTTGGCATTGATAAGACGTTGAGTTTACTTAAGGAAAGCTATTTTTGGCCTCAGTTGTATAAAGATGTTCAGAAATTTGTGAAAAGTTGTGGAGTTTGTCAAGTTGCAAAAGGAGTAAGTCAGAATACTAGATTATATACACCAATTTCTGTTCCTGAGAAATCTTGGTTGATATTAGCATGGATTTTGTTCTTGGCTTACCGAGGACAACAAGAGGTAATGATTCCATATTTGTTGTTGTGGATAGATTTTCCAAGATGACACATTTCATACCATGTAGAAAAACATCAGATGCAATGCATATAGGAGATCTTTTCTTCAAGGAGATTTTCAGATTGCACGGATTACTGAGGAGTATCATCTCTGACCGAGACAAGAAGTTTGTTGGTTATTTTTGGAAAACTCTTTGGAAGAAGCTGGACACCGAGGTGAAGTATAGCTCTACATTTCATCCAAAGACTGATGGACAAACAGAGGTTGTAAACCAAAGTTTGGGTAACTTGTTGAGATGCTTAGTTGGAGACAAACCAAGTAATTGGGATTTGATGTTAGCACAAGCAGAGTTTGCATATAATAATTCGGTGAATAGTATTGGTAGACACCTTTTCAGATTGTTATTGGCATACAACCGAGAGGTATATCAGACTTAAGAGATATTGCTGGAGAAGGGAAGAGAAGTGCTGAAGGAGAAGAATTTGCTGAATTTATGAAGACCTTGCATGAGGAAGTGAAACATAAGTTGGAGCAAAGTAATCAGAAATACAAGGATAGTGCAGATAGATCAAGAAGACAAATTTTTTGAGGTTGGTAATGAAGTGATGTTTCATTTGAAGAAAGACAGATTTCCTGTTGGAACATATGGTAAACTGAAGATGAAGAAATTTGGTCCTTGCAAGATATTGAGGAAGTTTGACAGTGGAAATGCTTATGAAGTAGAGTTACTAGATGACATGGATATATCACCTATATTCAATATTTCAGATTTGTGTGAGTATCATGAACCTGATGAAGAAGTGACAGTTTCGAGTGATTATCCTAAGAAACAAATAGAAGTTGAACAAATTTTGGAACAAAGAATTGGTAGAAGCACAAGAGGAAAGGATTACATGGAATTCTTGGTAAAGTGGAAGAACAGACCGATTGAAGACTACATGGATTTCTCAATCTGAGTTGGATTCAGCTCAGGTTGTACCTCACTCATGATTCGGAGAATCATTTCTTTTAACCCCAGGTGTCTGATGCAGGAGCATCTTGGGATCATGGCAATCTTGTATCAAACAAAAATATGTTTGCTTGTGAGTTTGGTAGCTTGTTGGAGACTTTCGGTAAACTGCTCAGTAACTACTCTGGAGTTCTCGGTTGAAGGTTCTGTTTTGTTTCACCGACTGAACTAGGTTACTGTTCTTGATGTGGTTTCACTGACTGGTCTCGGTGGCTCGGTGGTTTTCCTGTTTCCTGTCTCACCGAGTGTGTTTTCTTTTGTTGGATCTTCGGGCCGACATCTGCATTTAATTTTGGCAGCGGTATTAATTTGGGATCTCTCATTGGGATGCGTGTGGACCTAAATCTGGGTCATTGCCGTTTCCTATGTTGGACCTTTAGGATCTTTTGGGGCCGACCTTTTCAATAGCCTCTTGTATAAATGTAGTGTTCTTAGTTTTAGGAGGTAGTTGGATGGTAGTTTTGGGGATCTAGGGTTTGTGGATCTCGCATGTATGAGGACTGTTCTGTAATATTTTCAGATTGTATTGGCCGTAACCGGGAAGGCCTTACAACCCAACATGTATGAAGTTTGAGGAATTAATGAAAAGTATTTGCATTCCTTCTCTCCTCTGTGTTTGATCTTCCGATTTGTGTGTCTGCAAGCTGGTTTGGTGCTTGGTAGTGCCTTTGGCCCTAAGTACTATCCATACTTGTGTCATCATTAGATGATGCTATTGGGTTAGCCATGGACTTAGAAGTCACACCTTCCTACCAGCCTCAATCAACACAAAAATACACCTTCCAAAAGTGAGCAAGAGACACGAAATGAACTAAGGAGAAAATTATGATTCTCTTGCAAAGAATTGTAGGAACTTGGTCGTCGCTGCCTTGGAAAAGGCAAGTTACATTTGATGGAAGTCCATTCTGATGATGAGGAACAAAATGAGCAGGAGGACAACACTGATGAAGATGTTACACGAGGTTCAGCCACAACAGATTGAGTTGGAAGATACTGCAAACAAAGAGACTCCATGCATTGCCACATTATTTGGAGTACCTTGCAGCCGTCCTTTCCGACTGTAAGGTGTCATTTAAGGACAAAGGATGGTATGTTTAGTGGACAGTGGAGCTACACAATTTTATAGATGAAGGATTGGTAAGCAAGCATGGATTACAGGTTGAGGAATTCCCTAGGTTCGGTGTTATTGTTGCAGATGGTTTTCCATTAAGTTGTAACCGAGTTGTGCTACAACTGTATGTCAGATGGGAGAGTACACCTTTTCAGGTGATTTTATGTGCTCGGGTTGAGTAACGTGGATGCTATTTTAGGATACAACGGTGGGTAGAGTTACTTGAATGTTAGGTTCAGGACTTCAAGCAAATGTAGTTGAAATTCATGGTTGATGGAAAGAAAATAGTGCTTAAGGCTATGGCAGATGGTGGGCCACAAGTGGTTTCTGTAAAGAGGATGAAGGCTCTTTTTAGACATGGGGATGTGGAATGGGAAGCTCAGTGTTTTATCTCCAACAAATCGACCACTAGCAGTGAGTCACCTTATCATGTGGATATCTAGACTTTGTCAGATAAACATAGTGTAGTATTTGGAGATATTCCTCCTGGGCGTCCACCTAATCGGGGTTTTGAGCACGCCATTGAGCTAGAAGAGGGCTCAAAGCTTCTTATCACAACATTTTACAGACATCCCCGCCATTTTAAAGAAATCGAAAAAAACAATTAAGGAGCTATTGAAAATGGGTCACATACGTCCTAGTTCCAGCCCTTTCGCTTCATCAGTTGTGCTAGTTAAGAAGGATGGAACACAACGCATGTGCAAAGATTACATGGTGTTGAACAAGAGAACCATTAAGAACATATACTCCATTCCTAGGATCGATGAGTTTCTAGATGAGTTACATAGGGCGATATTCTTCTCTAAAATTGATCCGCGTTCAGGTTAACATCAGATTAGTGTTCAGGAAGAGGACATACAAAAGGCTGCTTTCTGTTGTCACTATGGGCACTTCAAGTTCCTCGTCATGCCATTTGGACTCACAAACGCACCAACAACATTCCAGTCTTGCATGAAGCACACATTCCGTGGACAATTGCGGAAATTTGTTCTGGTTTTCTTTGACTATATACTGATCTACAGTAAGACATGGGATGGACATTTGCAGCACTTGGATGTGGTTATAAATATCGTGGAATAACCATCACTGTTTGCAAAGGCTTTCAAATGTGAGTTCAGAATGTTTGAGATTCTCTATTTAGAACATGTGATTGGGGTTGATGGAGTAAAGGTTCACCAAGAGAAAATACAGGCAATCCTAGATAGGCTACCTCTCAAAAACATATCTGATTTGAGGGGTTTCTTGGGTATGTGTTGTTATTACAGAAGGTTTGTGAGAGGTTTCTCACAGTTGGCATCGCCTTTGATTGATCTTACCAAGAAAGTCAGTCAACTATTGCAGCCATAACCAGGGAGCAAGAAGTTGGCACAACGACTATGGAGGTCAAGCAATTGCTTGACCTCCAAAGGAACTCTAATTTGGAGCCAAGTTATTCTCGGAGTCATGAAGAAGAATCTAAATAGGAAGAAAATCTGCAAAATGACTTTAATATTCCTAGTACCATATTAGTTCGATCTATGGATAGCACTTGGGATGTGCATTAAGAGTGTAAATTCATGGAGCTAGAGAAGAGATTCTCTCATGGTGGCAAGTTTCTTACATTGGATATTAATGATTTGGTGATAAACTCTGCATTTACAAAATCACCACAGAGAGATGAGAACTATCGTGAGTTTAAGGTTGGTTGTTTGGAAAGCATTCTTCTTAGGGATGATATCTTAAGCACTTTCAGGAGATCTGTAAGTGCTCATGAATACCAGAGTAATGCAGCATAAGCATGGTGATGCTACTTCATTGACAAGTTTTTATACAAGTGGTCACCAACATAGTATGTTGGAGATTATCGATGATGAAAGTGACAATTCGAGGAGGATTATAGATCAAAATTCCAATCAGTCATCCCACAATTTCATTTGTAAACGTACAATTGGAATCACAAGTGCTCTTAATCAAGGAATGGAGTAATTTTCATTTGGAAACCATTTGGCTAGTTTTTGAACCTTTACAGAGGGGTTCTTGTCAAAACAATGCTCTCATTCCCTGTTTTGGTGTGAAGGTTTCAAATTTGCACCTGCAATTCCATTTTCAAGTTGCCGATTTTGATGAAATCAGATTATAGTATGTCATTTTCAGATTTGAACTGCAGTAAGATTGGTTGTTTTAAGGGTATTGGATCATGGGAAGATGTAGGTAAGTGTTTTCAGCTGAAGCAAATGGGTACTCCAGCCAACACAATCTTGTTTGGGGTTGAATAAAACGGTGAGTTATGATTGTCATAAGGCCTATCAGTATGTGGGTCGTAAATTGTTCTCAAATGGAATGGTTTATTGTCTAACTCCCCTCTATTTTCTTTTTGGTACATGCGTACAGGCCTTACACCTAAACATCTTGACATGTGCCATTGATGGTTATCCTCAAATGCTGCTTCTTGGGGAGTCTCAGATGACCAATCAAGTAACATTTTGTGGCCATAGCTTCAATGAAGAAAACCCTATTCAATTCAACATCTGTCCTTGTACTGCTTGACATTTCTAACAAATTTAATGTTTTTTTCATTTTTGCATAGACTTCAAATTAAAACAAAATGTAAGCCACCTTTACTTCACAAAACGAGGAGCAGCAGTACAAACAATTAAATAATAGGCATCAGTTTTATAAAATAAGACTATCAGATGTAAGTAGCCACCATCCAATAGAAAGAGAACTAGTCAGACTCTCTGGCCTTTTTATCAGTTACTCCGCTCAAATTAGAGGCATTTTCAACTTCATTCTCTACCTGATTCAATGTCAAATGTTCTCCCAAAGACAGACTTGTATTATAGTCTTTAAAGTGATCCACAATCCATTTCCCAATCTTTGCAGCCTTTTTATTGTTGTATATCCATTGATCTGGCTTTGCATCCGCATGTTTTTCAACAACTTTAGAGCTGTTGGGGTTGTTTTGATCAGTTCCAGTATTTTGTTTACCGTCTTCTATCTTATCATCATTTTCAAAAAATTGGCCACTGTTGATGTCATCCTTTTTCGAGTTTAGGATTCCATTATTCATCAGTTTGAAGAATTTATCTTTAGAGATATCTAGTAACATTGTAAGCAGTGGAGTACCAGCAGAGGAGGTGACTTTCACAGCTTAAGTTAGCAAGTATTCTTTTACCTCGAAACAACTCATTATTCCTAGCTCTTCAAATAAACCATAAAACCTCAGTTGACTAGGCAAGTCAAAATTTACATAACTTATTGCAAGCCCTTTTACAAACAGACACAATATCATGCCAAGACAAGACATTCTTCGCAGTACACTTAACCTATTCATTAAGAAAGAAATTGCAAACTTTTCTAGTAAAAGGGTTGTTGATCTAGGAAATGGATTGTCAATGCTGGACCATTGGGGTCATCATCAAGGAACCATTGGGGTCATAGTTGGAGGTCAGCAGTCAAGATGAATGTGGAGGTTTGTCATGTTCTTGGTGGTTGGGAGTACAGAGAGTCGTTTTGAAGTAGGTGAAGGTGCAATTTGTGGGTTGGAACATCTTGAAAAAAACTAGTTGGAGGTCAGCAGTCAAGATGAATGTGGAGGTTTGTCATGTTCTTGGTGGTTGGGAGTACAGAGAGTCATTTTGAAGTAGGTGAAGGTGCAATTTGTGGGTTGGAACATCTTGAAAACTAGATTGCTGACGCTCTGGGTGTTGAACATGTTTCTCATTGACAAATTTGCCCCCTTAACTACAAGGTGAATATTTTGATTGCCCTGGGAGACGAATAATCGCTACTGGAAAATTTATGTTCTTGGTGTGTGAGCAATACAGAATGCAAATAGCATGATGTTCAAGCGCTTCATTTTGGTGACTCTTAATCTTTCACTGGCCACAGACAATAAATTGCACTCTTGTTGGCACTTTCGCCCTTTTTGAAAGGTTTTTCCAGTTGAACTTGGTGTTGTGTATCTAAGTTATGTGCGTGCTCTCCATTGTTGTGTGTTTTATTTCTGCTTCAAATTCATTAGCGTAGTAATTGTGATTGGCAATTTGAATTGGTGAACTGGTTAATTGTTTTGTTCAATTGTAAGTTGGTTTGTTCATTTGTGAAATAAGCTAGTAATCTGTAAATTGGTGAGACTTGAGGCACAACTTTGGCACACTTATGGATCAGTTGTCAAGAAAAAAGTGTATATACAACTCATCAACATTACTGAAAGAACAGATAACAATGGATTGGCCAGAGGCACAAAGAAAAAAATCAACAATAATCTCTTGCAAGAAAAACATCCATCTAAAACAAACTTTGTTTTTTGGCTCAATTTTGGGGACCACACAAAAGTGAGTCTTTTCCACCATTCAATTTCAGACAGGCTTATATTCCATTTATTATTCAGAAATGTAAAAATCTCCTTAGTAGTGGCAAGCTAGTCATATGGAGCAGTACTAGAAATATTATTCAGTGAAGTAATATTAGGATGATTATTAACAACTTGACTATAGAGAAGGTGCCCATTCGGGATTCAGAAATTGGTTATGCATTCTTTATTTCCTTTTAGGATACCAGCTGACTATTCTTGAAAAGATCCCCTAAATTTTGATTTTTTTTTGGCAAACCAAAGAACACGTTTGAAACAATGCCAATAACTTGTTTTTATACTGCAAACTCCATCATACTGACCTATAGCATTGTACACTATTATCCCTTTTAGAAGTAGCTTCCCAACCAGCAACCTTATGGCTATATCCCATGCTCTCTGTATATTGCAAAAAATAATTGACCCTGTGGGTTTCACTAGAAATTTACTGAAAATGAGACCTGGGGGTGAAGTCCCTTCCATGATTTTTTGTTTTTAGGAACAAAATAACTTTGCAAATATTGTTCCTAACCAATATTTTTTGAGGCTCAGTGTGATGTCCTCTTTCTCGAATAGGATTTAATAATAAATAAGTAAAAAATAAAAGAAAAAGGGAGAAAAGGGGCAGTCCACTCTTTGGAAAAAGGGAGAAAAAGAAAGACTCATCCAGGGGAATCTGGCAGACACTTTTTTTTACGTAGGGCTCTTTGGAGGATTGCGAGACAGTATTTGGCATGAGAACATGAGTAAGAGTTCAAATTCATTTTTATCTCCATCATATACCAACGAACTTCTATATGCCGACTTCTTTATATAGACAACTTGTGAACAACAATAAAACTTTGAGTATTATTCGTCCCATGACATGAACAATTTTCACAACCCTAATACAAATTACTAGCAATATATATGTCCTATTGAACTCCGTATGCTAGCATTCACCAGTATGTAACAAGAAGCCGTTTCCAAGGAGCTCATATTTAGTGTTTAGAGGGAATTGTGATAAGTGATATTTGCTTCGAAGTTGGCTTCAATAGCCTCTTAGCAAAAAGCAACAGTATAAGAAGCTATATAGTATTTTTATAGCTGTAAGTTTAGCATAGTTCAGACAATGGCTCATCCTGTATCGACAGATGGCAGAGTCATTCAGAGAGGAATTGGCTGAAGTGGGAAGGAGCATGTGACTGACAAGCAGTAATTGTCTGAACTTCAGAAGCAAGAGGCACAGTAGCATCTTCAGTCAAGCATCCTCTTTCCAATTCAATGATGATGAAGATGTTGTAGATGATGAGGAAACCTTACATTGGGCAGCCATAGAAAAACTTCCCACCTATGACAGAATCAGAGCTTCTATCTTCAAGGTATATGATGAGGGTGGCGAGTCACAGACAGGCGTATTGTGGATGTCAGGCATCTGAAGCCTTTGCAGAGGCATCTGCTTATTGAGAAATTGATCAAGGACAGAGAGAGACCATGAAAGGTCGCTGAAGAAGCTCAGAGACAGAATAGACAAAGCGGGCATGGAGATGCCAACAGTAGAAGTCAGATACCAGAACTTGACCGTTGATGCACATTGCCTCATTGGAAATAGAGCTCTTCCAACTCTTTGGAATTTTGTAAGAATCAGTTTGGAGGGAGTAATTGAGATGCTTCGTGCCACAAAGGAGATGAGGATTGGGGAACCTATCATATATGTTAGAATGCAAATAGCTGCAAGAATGCAAATAGCTGCAAGAGTGCAAAAGGTTGTTAGATGATGGCAAAAGCACTCTAGGTAGTATGACAGATATCACTCCTGTTTATGCAAGCTGCCAATGGGTTTCAGAGGAAAGTATTCTTTATTTCTTGCTCTTTACTTAGTATTTGGATTCCCTTAAGCTTGTAAATGCAACATACGATTAGAGAGCATTTTTTGTCAAAATTTACAGTAGCAGGAGTTTTGGGTGTGAAATCCCACTGGGGACATTACACTCATCACCCTAAGGATTTATTATCCATTTAAAGCAAGAGAAACACCACTGGTCATTAAATTTCTAAGGCCCATTCTTCCAAGTTTTTTTGGGAGGCAAGGCCAACTCCAATCAACACCACCTCTTTTACCATTCTTATTCAGACCATAAGAAATCTCTTATTATCTTGTGCAGTTAATCAACTTGTAAGCTTTCAAAACGCCATGGAGAAGCATAACACATACTAAAAGAGAAGAACTTTTTATCAAATTTGGAATCATCCAGCTATAGACAGAAGACAGCCTTGCCATTTAGCAAAATTTTCCTCAATATTTGAACCACCCATGTCCACATTTTTTTTGGTGGGATACAACAAAAAGGAATTCTTAAGTGGATCCAAACTATTTATTTGGTCCATCCAAGTCCATCCAACTGTATTAAACAAGCGGGGAGGAGATTTAGACTAATTGACAACAAAAGATTTCTTTCTCGATAGCTTGGATCCAAATGCCTTTCAATATGAATCCATTTTTTTCAACATAAACAAGAAATTCACCTCCTTGATATAGGGAAAATTGCAGATGTCAACCAAAAATTGAATATCAACAAGTTAAGAACCATTAGGGACTCTGATACTTTTCATCAAAAGTCGAAAAGAGCTTTTTCTAAGTAGAAATTGGAGGGCTTTGGTAGCTATGACAAACATAGATGGGGCAACAGGGTATCCTTGCCCAAGGGGCAAAAGGAGCTGAAAGAGTGCACTTATATCATCCCGAGTAGAGGTGTACTTGAATAGGGTTTCCACAATTCTATAGATTTGTCTTTGAAGCCTAATTCTTGTAACACCAAAATAATGAAGGCGATTCATTTTTGTCATAAGCTTTTTCAAAATCTAGCTGCACTATAGAAGCATTTTGTCTAGATTTTTTGGCCTATTTGAAACCTTCCCAACTAGTGAAATAGTTAAATGGTTTTCATGCCTTTAAGAAACCCTCTTTAGGACTTGGAAACTACTTTTGACTGTTTTTCTTAATTTGACGACGACTTTAGCAAGCATTTTATGACACATTAAGGAGAGTGATGGGTCTCCAATTTTTCTCAAGAGGTCTCCATTGTTAGGTAACATTTTAATCACACCTTTATTTATTCAAGGTCCAAGGCTCCAACATGGATTGCTTCTTATATCTTCCTTTTTTGAAAATTTCCCACCTATTTGGCAAACTACCTGAACTGAAAGTGGTTGCTTTAATGTGATTTTGGCAAGTTTCTACTGTAGCAATATAGGGGACATATCATAACAGATATTGAATTTGTGTTAAAGAAAGAATAGCATGTTATAGTGGAGAATAAACTCAATGTATTTTCTATTATTCTTTCCTATTAGCTAACAGAGGATTTTCTTATACATTTAAATTATGAAGATGGAAAGTTACCAGCCCCTGAGATAATCTCCTTTGAGAAGTAGGTGGCTAGCTATTGCAACTCAAGCATTCAAACTTAACACTAGTCCAATGTTCTCCTTGACTAGCTGCTTCCGTTATTACCTTTCATTGGCTGATTGAAAAGTGGACAGTCGTATAAGAGTCCCACTAGCATCCGAAGACATTTCAGAAAGTAGCACTGTCCCTTTTAATACTTCCAAAACCTACAATGAGCTGGATGGCTAATTAAGAGTCCTAAACATATATTCAAACTTTGCACTCTTGCAAAAAATTGCGACCACTTTTTACAATTCTTTCCAACACAACTACACACACTGGAGCAATACGTCTCTCCCAAAAAGGTGGGTCAACCATAAGAGTCCTACTTGTGTTCAAACTCTTGTAAAGCCTAGTGTATAACTTCCAAAATGGGGTTGCTTCACTTTTAAGCCTTCAAATGTTTCTAAAAAACAGGTCAATCAAATTGGAGTCGTAATAATAGTAAAATGGTCACAATAAAACCTCAAACCTTGGTATTTCCTTCCCTATGACATCCTCTTTCAGGAAATATCCAATATTGAAAGCATAAGAAAATTAACTTTACAAAGTTGTACTTTGCCTGTAAAACTTTGCATTAATTTGTAAACTGCGAATCTGGAAAAATATATCACTTTGATTCAATCTTCGACTCCACAAATCTTCAGCACAACTATGAATCGAATCCTATGTGAATCCAATATAAATTTATCTAGGAGAACTCCTTCCTTGAAATCAATCTTCACCATAGGGTTTTTATCCTAGGGCTAAAGGGAACCACTTAACTCCCCAACTAGGGTTTCAAGAAAACATCAAATGCCAAAAATATATAGAATATGGAAAAGTTTCCTCACAGCCATCTTTTTAAAACCCCCTTTTAAGGATCTTTCTAGAAAATATGTATTTCTAAAACCATTTTACTTTCTAGAAAATTCATATTTCATCTCCTTATAAAGTGGCATTTATTTTTATTTACTTGTTGAACCATATGAGCCACTTTATAAATAAAATAAATATATTTCCACAACCAACAAATTGCAGAAAATAGGCCAATTATGAATTCCGTCCATGCCAACATAACCTTGAAGTTCATAGGTTATTGATGTTTTTGAAGATTGACACTTCTTAAAAATAACAGGCTTTTCATAAAATATGAACAGCTCCTAGAATGTTGAATCTGCATCCGGAAACTACCATGGGACTCTCCTTGATTTCTTGAATTCATTGCTAGTGCTGGAACTCCATCGCCAAAATGGTGGCACACTCCTAGAAAATTGGAGTATCCAAAGATTTTGGAAATGCCATAAAAATGGGACATTACAAATCCAAGCAAAGCATCAACACAATTCATTCTCTATACCTTTATAGAACTCAATAGGCAGGCCATCAAATGCTTTGATACTTGTTGAAAGTTTTTATAACAAAGCTAGCTTCATCTAAGTTGATTTTTTTTCAAGGTCCTCCTTATCTTCATCAACTAGCTTTTTTAAGAATAATGGTCATACAAAGAATTTCTAGCCTCCTCAACTCTATCATTAATCACATTAGATGTGAATAAGCTTTTATAAGAGGATATAAAGCCCACATTCCTCATTGTCATCAGATAGAGTGCCATACGCACTTACTGGACCAATTCTTTCTCCATTAAATTTAGCTTTGAGCACAGGTTAAAAACAATTCTGAACCTTTATCTCTACTCTTGATTGATTTTTTAGATCTATTTTTATGGCCTTGAGAAATATATTTCTGATGCTGTCTCCATCTGTGTTCCACATTGTTCATTTTCTCTGGTAACTTCAAATTTAGAGGATGTGTAATTGCAATTTCATGTCCATTATAAGTAAGTTTTCTCCAAAATCTTCAGCCCAATGCTTTCTGGCTATGGCCTTAGTTTTCTGGTTTTCCTGCAGTTCTTAGTTTTTTCCAAGGCATCAATGCTATCATTGCAGGAAAAGAAACGTTAAAAAATCATGATAATCTCCCTAATGATCTTTGCCCCATTCACACAATCATTATCATTTAATAGATTAGGAAGGGTTTAGTTTGAACATTTCTCCCTTCTGATTTTTTTCTCACATTTCTGCCTTTAATGTCGACATCAATTTCAATTGGATGGTGGTTAAACAAGATGAAAGTAGTAGAGACATCATTTTTATTTTTCTGAGCACTAGAGTTGGGAAAAAATCCATTCAAATAGAATTTATCCAGCCTAGGGTAAAAGCCTTTTATTTCCACTTTGATTATTACACCACGTGAAGCAAATATTTTCCTATTGATTTTGCAGCCTCTAGTGGGTCTCTTAGGTTAAGAATCCTTTTCACCTTTGACCAAGAAAAATGCTCGTTGCCATTTCACAAAATTTCTAAATTTGCATTTATCTTCTTTGCTTAAAATAACCTTCCAAATAAATGGGATGGAAGGTAAATTGGAAGCCAATCAATTCTAGCGGTCAGATATCTCACTATAATCATTAGGAGCATAGAGTTTCCAAATTTAAGGTGATGTTTTAAAATTACCACTTAATTCTTATTATACGGTGAATGCCCAAACCAAATTACAGAAGATTCCTAAACATTAGAAAGAAGAATGGCAAACCCTCTTTATCTCTAGCGTAGTTAGTAACAAATTAGTAGCCCTTCTCCAAATGTTTTAGCACAATTTAGACGAGCAGAAAAATATTTAACCTCTTGGACCCTCAAACATTCAGTGTTTTTGATTAAGTAAAACAAGTTTTAAAGGGTGCCTGAAACTTGATACAAAGCTAAAGATATGACAATAAGACCTAACATAAAAACAGTGGGAACAAAGACCGAGACAGGCCACAGATAAAGAGAACAGGAAACGTTGCAAGAAAAAATAAGACATGGAAGTCCAGTAGCCCAGATGCATCCAGCAAAGGACCAGCAACCAACACACGAAGCCACAAGAAGGGTCATTTCTTCCCTTTTTGGGATCGAGGGGCCATATTAAACGTGGGCAAATGTTTAGGTTTTTTCCCTTTCACAATAGTCCACCCAACATCCACCTCATTGGCCAAACCCTGCCAAGAGAGAAAATCGGGGACTGTAACTCCCAAATCTGGAGAGCCAGGAGAAGGTTCCAGAAAAGGACCAGGGGTAGCCAACGAGACTGGTTCAGCAAGTGAATCAGTAGCCACTAGGCTAGAAGAAAACAAAGGAGCGTTGCCAGCGAGAGAAGCAACAACCCCACCTCCATTAGAGACCCGAACACAAGTCTTGGTACAAAGAGTCACTGCAGGGACAAAGGCAACAGAAATAGACAGAGGAGAGGCCTCACCTGGGGAAGAGACCTCACCAGACACAAGAACATTGGCCTCAACAACCTCCAGATCAGAAGAAACCACCTGAGAAAAGCTTCGGACAGACGAAGTCTTCCCAACAGTGTAATGTTGAGAAGAGGCCCCCTTCCACCAAGAGGCAGACATTTTTTTAATCTTCTCCAAGCCACACTGATCAACCAAATGACCAGTTTAAAAACATCTCTTGCACCTGAAGGGGAGCCCTTGATAATCCAGGGATTGGATCCAAGCACCTTTAGAGTGCTGCAACATAATCTTTTCCGGATGACCCTTAGAAATGTCCAGGTCCACCAAAATCCAGACACAAGTTGAATGAAGAATATCAGAAGAATCCTCATCAACCATCAGAAACTCCCCAAGAGCCTCACCCACAGCCTCTAACAAAGAGTCCACCCAAAGATGAAGGGGGAGGTAGGGAAGCCGGACCCAAATGGGAACCTTGGAGAAAGTCTCAGAGGATGAATCAAAGTCAGGGTGCCAAAGCTTCACCATAAGCGTAAACCGAGCATCCCAACTAAAAAAATGATAACATAAAATAATTTTACTATCAGTTGCGTTTTCAAATTTTTCTATGAAAAAACCCCGAGCCATAGGAAAAATGCGAATAGTACCAGAAATACTAGGTTCCCAATGTCGAGAAATCCAGGAGTGAAGGTCAAGAAGACTCGGCCAAAAGCCCTTGACCCTGCAGATAAGGCCATGGACTGAGAAATCAGAGGACGCCTCATCAATTTCCTTCACAACCTCATCCTCCAGAGAGATAATTATAGGGTTAGAAACCAGAAAAGGAACATAATCCTTGTTCCCTTGAGCCGTCGTAGAGCCAGGACCTCGAGCCGCCGCAGAAGGAGCTGAGGAACCAGGCGCTGGAGGAGCCGTAGAGCCAGGAACCCTAGCTGCCGAAGGGGCTGAAGAGCCAGGACCCCGAGCCGCCGCAGAAGGAGTTGAGGAACTAGGGGCCGGAGGAGTTGTAGAGCCAGGAACCCTAGCCGTCGAAGGGGTTGAAGAGCCAGGACCCCGAGCCGCCACAAAAGGAGCCAAGGGACCAGGGGCCAGGGGCTGTAGGAGCCGTACAACCAGGAACCTTAGCCGCTGAAGGGGCCGAAGAGCCAGGACCCCGAGCCGCTGCAGAAGGAGCCGAGGAGCCAGGGGCCGGAGGCGCTGAAGAGCCAGAAACCCTAGCCACCATCAAGTAAGGAGCTTGACATTTTAGATGTATTAATGGATACTTTGTAAGTATATTTCTATATTTGTTCATGATATAAAACATTGATTGTGGATGCTTTTGGAGGTTGGATTTTTTTTCACAAGAATTTTCTTAGGATACCTTCTGTCATCTTGATAATATGTTTGTCTATTCTTTTATATAATAGATTTTGCATACTTGTTTGCATATTTTTTCTTTAATGGGGTTACATGGAAATAGTTCATTATGGTTGCAATCTTCCTACTATTCTATGGCTATTGTCGAGAGAGGATTTCGTTGTTTATCAATACTATTAGATGCTAAGACAACTGACATTAAAGGACTTAGGAGCAACTTGCACCTATAGTAACTCATTGTAGTTGGTAGTATTTTTAATATAATTTCAGTTAGCAAAGCATTTGCCACTACCATGTTTGGGTTTCGTCTTGGGGTTTATAATATAAAATCTTGAGCTATGGTGCCAGTCCATTTAAATTTCATCATATTCATTAATTTTGGTTTTTAATACTCTCGATAAACACCCCATTTAAGCAAATAGTAAAGTAAAATTAATTTTGAGAATTGGATTTGTGAAAATGTATGTATGATTGTGACAAGAGCATAGAAAACCGAAATGGTGGAATTAAATGTACAAATAGATCTATGGGAAAGCAACATGAAAGCAGTGAAGAGAATTGATAGTAGCAAACATATGTCAAGGAAACACATGAAATTTTGCAAGAACAGACCACCTTAGTGAATAAGTAGAAGCTCTAGCCATGAAGTGGAAGGAGAGGGTATGGAAATTGATAATTAGAAAAATAAGTGACCGTATCTCAAAATAAGTGACCGTATCTCAAAATGGAAGATGAGCTAAGCCATATTTGTGGGCATGGGCTCGAAGGATTCCACACTCATGCGAAAGAGTAGTCACTACCAACTCAAAAGTCTTGAATAGAGCTTGTATCCAAGCATACAATGAGGAAAGGTAAGAAGATTTTCTCACTCAAAGTCTTGTTAATCTTTGGTGGAACCAAAGGGGAGGTGTGATACATAAGTATTATAATAAAATAAAATAAATGTATACACATAATTTTTTGAATAGTAAAATGAAATTGAGGAAAGATTAAGAACAATAACAGGTTAAAAAAAGAAAAGAAGTTGCATCATAACACTTAATTTCAGTGACTGTGTCAAATCAACATAGGGTCAAACATGTGTTTATAGGATTGAAATTGCATGTGTGGAAGTGAACCTTGATTGTGTAAAATGTAGTTTAAAACATGGGCCCTTTCACTTCCAAATTTGAGAAGATTATTCCACGGCTTGGGAGAATCCTCCAAAAGCAACACCAATTATATATAGGAGGGGTAGGTATATGTTTTGATCATGGGAGGGTTAATTTAAGTTGTATTGATCAAAGTAACTAGGATGTAGTTGCTCATCAATGGTTGTAGAGGCCAAGACAACTGTGTATGACATTGAATAAATAAGCGACAACTTGCTTCCATAGAAAATTATTGTACATGGTAATCTTTTTAGTAGTATTTAGGTAGTAGTGCATTTACCACTACTATTCCCCCTATTTAAATACCTCATTTGTTTATAAATACTTTACCCTATTAATCTATGGATTATAGATAGAATGTAATAGATTCTAATGAGCAATACTTTATATTGTTAGCACTCCTCAATGTATTAGATTCTCATGCAAAGGCAAAACTAGGATTGTAGAAGTTATCAATGAAAGCATTAAAATATCACAAAAAATCAATTTAAAAATAATCTTAGATAAAGATAAATTCAACTCGTTTAATAAATTGACTATCTAAGAGAAAAATATTATGAAGTGCAAGAATACACTTGACATTTAGTATTTTTGTAACCCTTATATTTCTCTTCCCAATTACAATCAAGCAATTGCCTTTGCCAATTACCCCATGATAGGTATTGTCTCTCATTACAATTCTTTGTCCATCTTGTTTCATACAATCCACAACCCACTTCTTCTTAGGAGTCGTGGAATGAGGCTCCTAATTGTAGTATTAGCTAAATTTTTGATTTGCTTAAGATATTGAACATGCATAATAAGTGTTAGAGGTACATTTGCTTTTAATAGCTAGAGACCAATTTTGTTGATTTTTCCTCTTGGAGTCGTAGCTCTATAAGGTTTCTTAAGTGCCCTTTTTTATTTCTCTTTCAACATATATAACATCAATCTTTTTTACTATACTTGCCAACCTCCATCTATGCTTGGATCTATTCTTACTTCAAGGGCCATCATATTTATTTTCTGCTTAATTTTTTTGGTAATCTAGAATCCCAATCCTTTCCTTTTCTCAATGTCATTTACTCATTCCTCTTACAATTGTTAGAGTGAAACTACGACACTACTAGAGCCTTCACCAATTACCTTAAAAAGGCCTTCTTCATTTTATAATTATTTTTAATCTAGGGGGTATATTTTTGCAAAATTGTAGTCAACATAAAGCTTGACTATAATTTTGTCAACAACATTATGGTATCATATTTGAACATCTCATTACTATTGTACCTCTATCATCCCTATGACATGCACACTTTTTCATCATCATAGGTATTGTGGAGGTGGGAATACTAGCATGGGGTTTGGTTGGGCAAGCCCTTATTCTACCACTTCAAGATGAAATTTTGAGAGACAAAACCACTTGGTGGTATTGCACAAACTTATTTCTATAACGACAATCACATGTTGAGGTTGACTATCATAATCTTTGGCTTGTTGGCTAAGGTTAATTAAAATTATTTTATGGGTTGCACATTTGAGGAGAGAAATCATTGATTCACGTGTGGTCATATGATTTTCATTTTCTTGTGGTTACATGATTCTCATTTCTTGTTCACACAGAGAGCACGAAAGGAGCTTGTCATTTCAGATGTATTAATGGATACTTTGAAAGTATATTGTAATATTTTTTCATGATATATCACATTGATTGTGGATGCTTTTGGAAGTTGGGTTTTTTTTCACATAAGAATTTTCTTAGGACACCTTCTGTCATCTTGATAGTATGTTTGTCCATTCTTTCATATAGTAGATTTTGAATACTTGTTTACATATTTTTGCTTTCATGGGGTTACATGGAAATAGTTCATTATGGTTGCAATCTTCCTACTATTCTATGGCTATTGTTGGGAGAGGATTTAGTTGTTTATCAATAGCATTAGATGCTAAGACAATTGTGTCATTAAAGTACTTAGGAGCAACTTGCATTTATAATAACTCATTGTAGTTAGTAGTATTTTAAATGTCATTTCAGGTAGCAAAGCATTTGCCACTACCATTTTTGGGTTTTGCCTTGAGGTTTTAAAGATAATATCTTGAGCTATGGTGTTAGTCCATTTAAATTTCATCATATTCCTTAATTCTAGTTTTTAATAATTTCGATAAATACCCCATTTTAGCAAACAATAAAGTATAAATTAATTTTAAGAATTGGATTTGTGAAAGTGTATGTATGATTGCAACAAGAGCATAGAAAGCCAAAATGGTGGAATTAAATGTACAAATAGATGTACTCGAAAGCAACATGAAAGGTGTGAAGTTAATCAATAGTAGCAAGCATATGTCAAAGAAACACATGAAATTTCTGCAAGAACAAACCACCTTAGTGAATAGGTAAAATCTCTAGCCATGAAGTGGAAGGAGAAGGTATGAAAATTTATGATTTCTTAGATAAAGCCTTTCAATGAAAATAAGAGTAAAGAACCTAAACCGTTTAAAGTAGAAACAAAGTTTGAAATAAAAACTTTGGTTGGACAATTAATGTGGAAACACTTGATTCAAGGATTAAACAAATAGAAGTGTATTTTCACATGCATAAAGTAAACAATTAGAAGTGTATTTTCACAATTTGAATAACCCTTGCATGTCTCAAAATTGGAAGAAGGCTCTTGTATGTTGGGAGATTTATGTACTTAATTGTGAGGGAAAAAAGAAGCCAATTGTAATTAGTTGGGAAGGATTCAAAAATTTTATTTGTAAGATTTTTAATCCTATTCACCATAAAAATAATTAGAAAAATAAGTGACCATATCTAAAAATGGAAGATGAGCTAGTGTATGATTACGCTATACAGTTTAGAAGACAAGCCATATTTGTAGGCATGGACTTGGAGGGTTCCACACTCATGAGAAAGAGTAGTCACCACCAACTCAAAAGTCTTGAATATAGCTTGTACCCAAGCATATAATGTGGAAAGGTAAGAAGATTTTCTCACTCAAAGTCTTGTTAATCTTTGGTGGAACCAAAGGCCTCTCTAATAAGGGAGATGTGATACATAAGTATCATAATAAGATAAAATAAATGTATAAATATAATTTTCTAAATAGTAAAATCAAATTGAGGAAAGGTTAAGAATAATAACAAGTTAAAAAAATAAAATAAGTTGCACAATAAAACTTAATTTTACTAGCTTTGTGTCAAATTGACATAGGGTTAAATAGGTGTTTATAAGATTGAAATTGCATGTGTGGAAGTGAACCCTGATTGTGTAAAATATAGTTTGAAACAAGGGCCCTTTCCACTTCCAAATTTGAGAAGATTATTCCATGGCTTGGGAGAATGCTCCAAAAGCAACAACAATTATATATAGGAGTGGTAGGTATATGTTTTGATCATGGGAAGATTAATTTAAGTTGTATTAATCAAAGTAACTAGGATGTAATTGTTCATCAATGGTTTTAGAGGCTAAGGCAATTGTGTATGACATTGAATAAATAAGTCGATTTATATCCATAGCAAATTATCATACATGGTAATTTTGCTTCCCCCCTTTAATTTATGGATTATATATAGAATGTATTAGATTCTATTGAGAAATAATTTATATTGATAGCACTCCTCAATGTATTGATTTAATGTATTAGATTCTCATGCATACTTGCTAGTTTGCCTTCACATTATGGTGCAAACCTCTTAAATGCGAAGGAATTCACCTTCTTTGAATAAAATATGTCTATGCCTTGTAGAAGTTATCAATGAAAGCATTAAAATATCATAAAAATCCAATTTAAAAATAATCTTAGATAAATATAATTTCAACTTGTTTAATAAATTGACTATCTAAGACCAAACTATTATTAAGTCCAAGATTAATCTTGACATTCAGTATTTCTATAACCCTTATATATCCCAATTATGATCAAGCAATGCCTTTTCCAATTACCCCATGATGGGTATTGTCTCTCATTATAATTCTTTGTCCATCTTGTTTCGTACAATCCACTTCTTGTTAGGAGTCGTGGAATGAGGCTCCAAATTCTAGTATTAGTTAAATTTTTGATTTGCATAAGATATTGAACATGCATCAATAAGTGTGAGAGGTACATTTGCTTCCAATAGCTAGAGACCAATTGTGTTGATTTTTCCTCTTGCAGTCGTAGCTCTATAAGATTTATTAAGTGCCCTTTTTGGTTTCTCTTTCGACATATATAACACTAATATTTATTACTATACTTTCCAACCTCCATCTATGTTTGGATCTACTCTTACTTCAAGGGCCATCATATTTATTTTCTTCTTGAAGTTTTTGGTAATCAAGAATCCCAATTCTTTCCTTTTCTCAATGTCATTTCCTCATTCCTCTTGCAATTATTAGACTGCAACTATGGTGCTATTAGAGTCTTCACCAATTAACTTAAAACAATCTTTTTCATTTTATAATTATTTTAAATCTAGGGGGTGTATTTTTGCAAAATTATAGTCAACAAAAAGATCATTTTGCCAACAAAATTATGGTATCAAATTTGAACATCTCATGACTATTTTACCTCTATCATCCCTATGACATGTAATCTTTTTCGTCATCATATCTATTGTGGAAGTGGGAATACTAACATGGGGTTTGAGTTGGGCAAGCCCCTATATAGCACCCATGAAAATGAAAGTAGTGTAGGTGCATAGAGAAATTTGTTACAAGTTGCAATAAACTTTAAATAGGTGAAAAACTCTAGACTAAGGAGGTGGGTGCCCTTATTCTACCACTTCAAGATGAATTTTTGAGAGACAAATCTACAAGACCTCTTGATTACATTTTTGACCCTTGTAGTAGTTCTGGACACCTTCAAGCTAGGGCATCCAACACCCATGTCTGAAATCGCAACATGTTTTTCTTTCTATCTTCTTTCTGGATATATATACCTCTTTGATGCACTTCTATTTTGTCTTTAGAGTATTGAAAAAATAGACCACATACCAATATTCTTCAAATTAGCCTTATTTAGCGTAGTTATTCACACACATACAAAATAATTTCCAATCACATGCAAATGAAAAAGGTATGAGTCTAGGACAACATCACCCTTCTTTATGGATAACATGATAAAAGAGGGAGTAATGAGTAGGGAAAGAGTTTCACTCAAGATGTGGGGTCGTCAATGGAAGCTATCAAGAGTCACGTGGACAGGATAGAGAACACTATTTATGAGATCCTCCAGCATAGCAAATACAGTATGAAAGCCACCAAATCCAACCTCAAAGCCCTGGTGAAAGTTCTAGAAAATGGTTTGGGGAATGTTGGTGATTACAGGGATGAGATCTTGGAGGAAAGCAGAGGGCCAGGTACCAAAACTAGGGCCAGTGTTAAGAAAAATTCCCTGCCTTCTAACAAGATCATTACTGAGCTCAAATCCATCATTGGGAGGATGAAGGAGATTGGAGACAGAATGGATGATACTCTGAAGAGTAATCTTGCTCTAGCTGGTGCTGGTGTCTAATCTGGGTGCTTTGTTGGGTTTCTTGCTAGTTTTTCTCGGGTGGTTTTTGTTGTCTCTTGTAGGGCTGTTTTTTGCTTATTTCTTGCTTTTTGTTAGTGCTTTGTAATGCTTTATCTTTAGTAGCTGTGGTTGTAAATGGTTTTGGGTCCTTTCAAAACCTATTTTTGCCACTTAATCAAAACAAGATAAGCCAACTCACACCTCTAATGTTTATGGGAAAAGGAATTGATCTTAAGTTAATGGATATGTTAGTCTAGGATCTCTTTTCTTACACTACATTTTGGTGAACCTGACGTATCTTGTACTTTGCATTATTTTGATTTTTTAAAAAGGATTTGATACGATTTGTTCATAAATTGATTAGATAGTTGCATTGATTACTTTGCGAGGCATTTCTATTATAGATCTATTTGCTTTTCTATTACACATATGTTATTTATCTCATATGTTAGCTTAGAAAACAAATACATTGAGTAAGGAAGTCTTTCTTTTCTTTTAGAATAGAAAACCAAAACTTCAGAACAAAATTCTTATTTCCCCGAATCAACATTTTTCATCTTGTTAGCATTTTCTTCTACTTCTGTCCTTTATACTTTCTTCTATTAACATATGTCTTGGAGAAAGCAACCTTATCCAACAATGTTGGATCTCTTTTTACAATATTTTCATGATTTGTATGAGTCATTTAGTAGTGATGATTTTAATATGTTAGATAAAGGAGGCCCTTGATGACTTCATCTTTGTTGAATCATCCTCTATCTCTCTTAAACCATCTCTTTTTCAATGATTAATCAACATGATACATGTTTCTCATTATAAAAATGGACCTGAGAAAATGTTGTTCATCTTTGTCCTAACATTCCTCAACATCAAACTAAGCCACCAATTATTGTCCAAGGTATTAAAAATCTAAGTCGACCTCTTGGTTGCTATTCAAACTATGCAAAACAACTCATTCAAAGTAAAACTTAATCAACAAGTGTCACAACAACCTCATTTAATTTAGGAAACAATTCTGGCAGGGATAGCAATTGCGAATACCCAAGGAAGGCCAACCTCTATAATAAGCCTAAAATAAATATAAATAATCCCACAATCATAGGTACAAGTATCATGTGGTTAGATCAGACAATGAGAAAAATATCGAGAAGGGTACAAATCTTAGGAATTCAAAGGCTAATATTGTATGATAAAAAAATTATATATAGCTTGTCAAATTTTACAACAAAACTTTGTGGCTCCAATACCATATTAGAGTAGATAGGCGACTTCACAACCCCCCATGAACCTTGCAAGACCAAAATAACTTCTATTTCAAAGCATGAAAAGAATAACTAGCTTTAACAATGTAAGATTGAATAATGGTTGAGTATACAATAATGCACATGAGAAATTACATTTGAGGCCTTATATATAGGCAAGGTGAGAGGTAGGATTAGAAAATATTTTGACATGTGTCATAATCCTATACAATGAGAGAGCTAAAGTTTTGACCTAGGTAACTGAAAATATTTGTCAATGAGATAGGATAAGATCAGGTTAGAACTATTCAATCTTATAGAAGGACACCTAGGACATAAGTAAAATTGTCATGTGAATAAGTCCCTACTGGAAACTAGCAAAACTACTAGGTACAAGACCTTTGCTAGGCCCAAACCTTATTCACACCAACACCTTCTTCTACAATTTGGTAGTAGGGATTTTTTGCAAGTTAGTTTCTTCAAAATTATGTCATCATCATTAACCATCATTTATTAACATCTGTTAAGTTGTAGGATCACTGCAAATGTATTAGCACTGCCTATATTGTATATGGTATGTGTTTTCCAAATGCAACAATCTGTCTTTCTTTTATATTGGGAAAGAGGCTAGGAGAGACATGTCCCTTCATGGGACATGTCTATTCAATATAATTTAATTAATCTTATAATGTTTCATCAATCACTTATTAATTTAGAATAATATATTTAATATTGAATATTAAATCTCATGTGATTAATAATAATATAATATATATTATTATTAATCAACTTATATTATATGTATTCTAAATGATCGTACGACTGAAGCTACAAACATTAACACTCCCTCTTAGCTAGGGAGGATGATCAAACAAAATGTGTAGTGGTCTCATATGTCAACATTTATGACCCTCACCATAGCTACAAAAAACATCAACAATCTCTCTTAGCTAGAGAAGATAAAATCCATCAAGATGCAAGTCACAATAAATCCATTAATTTTGAAAGAGAGGATAAATCACCTCACTGTGATATCATTAGATATGGTATATGCAGGAATATCAAGTCACATGATATTCACCATAGATCATAAATATCCATGGTATGTGCAACGACATCATGTCTCACAATGTCTGCCATATGAATACTAAGTTTACGTGGAGACATGTCACTACGTGACATGCCTCATATGGTCCAATCAATATGTAATACTAAGTTCAAAAGGATCCTAATATGACCCATATGGATGTTAAGAAATCACATATCACATAACTTGTGATATGAAGTATCACCTAACTCATGATACAATGACATGTTTCATACGGTCCAATCAATATGTAATACTAAGTTCAAAAGGATCCTAATATGATCCATATGGATGCTAAGAAATCACATATCACATAACTTGTGATATGAAGTATCACCTAACTCATGATACAAAGTATCACATATCACATAACTCATGATATGAAGTATCACCTAACTTGTGATACAAAGTATCACATATCATATAACTTGTGATATGAAGTATCACCTACCTCGTGACATAGAGTATCACATATCACATAACTCGTGATATGAAGTATCACCTAACTCGTGATACAAAGTATCACATATCACAAAACTCATGATATGAAGTATCACCTAACTCATGATACAAAGTATCACATATCACATAACTCGTGATAAAACATTTTACATATCACCTAACACGTGATACCAAGTTTTACATAGCACCTAACACGTGATATGAGGAATCACCTAACATGTGATACCAAGTTTTACATATCACCTAACACATGATATGAGGAATCACCTAACACATGATACCCAATTTACATATCACCTAACTCGTGATATGAAGGATATAATATGCTCGAGAACCTTACATTATCCTTATATACCCCTATTATGGTATGTGCACTGACATTAAATTACATAATGTCTACCATAACAAATCGTGGCACATCCATGAATCAAGACGATACCAAGTGAGCATGATATCAATATTATAATAAGATTGTCACCTTATAATGTTAAATACAAGTGTTCATTAACCAAAAATTCGTCACCTTTTAGAAATGTACACAGGATGGGTGCACCCATAAAGTCATGGAGTCACACACATGACATCCACCTTGACTCATCTCAGAGGATGGATCCACCATGGCTCATCCAAGAGTGTGGAAACAAGGGCTTTCACCTTAGAATTATCTCTCAAAGAGAAGAATGCAATAACATACAAAATAATAGATCACAAATGTTGAAACTCCTTTTCATCTAAGGCTTCATTCTCTAATATACCATGTTTATCTTGAAAGTACACAACCTTCTCTCTAGCAAGAAACTTGGTGAGAATATCATCCACCTACTATGTAGTGATAAGGTACCTTGAATAGCATACTTATGTACTATATCTCTTATATAGTTTGTATCACTCTTGGTGAACTCCAAGTCATACAAGAATATCATGATGTAGGAGTTAGCATAAACACATTTTAGCCATAGTCCTATCATCGTCCTTTGATTTTAAAAATCATCTCCACCGTTGACTCCCTCTGAACCAATATGACCAAATTTCTTGGAGATCAGAATGAATCAGATCCTCTAGATGCTCCCTTTAAATTTTGAGGTCTTTCAATAACCTCCTAACCTCCTTGTCCAAGGTTTCTTTTAGATGAACTATTTGACTCCCTCTAAATCTAATATCAACCTTCTGCGAGCAAGTCATGTCTTTGTTCTTTAGTCTGCATTAAGCTCTTTTCATGAACGCCCTTTGATCCAACAACTTATCCATTTATTTAGGAATATCATTTCCTAGATATCTGCATAAAAACCTTCTAGCCCACATATATGGAACTAAATCATTTGAATTGCAATCCTTTGGATTTTTATAGTTTCATGGTCACTAAGGAAACCATCTCGATATGGCCTGCCCTTCTAAGTATGAATGATTAAGATCCTTGAAATTTTTTTTGGGAGATCCTCTAGTAGCTCCCTTTGTTATTGAACCATACATGGCCCCAATCATGAAAATATATTGCTTCAAGAGACTCTCATCATATGGTACATGATCATGTTGAAATTTTGATCATAATATTATCCACAGGAGCTATTTCTCGTACACAAGTGTACTTGTATGATTCCAACATGAGTGAATGTAATAAAATATGGATTTATCCCCAGGCTTGGCAACACCAGACATTAATGATAATGTTGCTCCCTTCTAAAGTAGATATAAATCTTATTTCCCCGCAAGAGCATCTCCGGAAAAGATCAAGGCAAATATATCTTATAGTACGTATAGAATTACAAATGACAGAGAGACTATAATGAGTAGATAAATGTAATATTCAAGGATAATAGATACTCATCTGCACATCAACATCTGTGACACAAGTTGGTCCATATACATCAAATCAGGAAGAACCTTCTCAGATTATTTGAGAGACATCTCCCCTTTGAATCATCTCCCCACTAAGGATGGTTCAAATGGGAATGTAACATTGGTTATTATTCCCCCCCACAATGTACAATTCTCACTCTTATATCATTGAAAAATTCTCATGTCTTCTTGTGAAATGACTTGATTGGTCCAAGAGAGGTGACACTCTATAATTACTGATTTATTTATATAAAGAGACACCCTTCCTTGAATATGCTCTTCTTTTTTAATCTTGACCATGATCATAACAAATTATTATATCTCTTTAATGAAAGCCGCTTTCAAGAATTTCTCATAGACCCGTACACAATCTTTCATAACTTTTGAACCCCATACTTTCTCTCCAATCTCTCAGGTGATATTATTCACAATTATTTTTTCACCAACATATCCAAAATTTAGAAACATCCAACGATGGATTTTTTAGACATGGTCCCTGTACCGAGACTGTACTTTCTGAGACAGTCACACATTCACCATCAATGTAAACTACTCCCTTACATTTGCAGTCTGGCTCTGATACCATGTTAAGTTTTAGGATCGCTGCAAATGTAATATCACTTCCTATATTGTATATGGCATGTGTTTTCCAAATGCAACAATCTATCTTTCTTTTATATTGGGAAAGAGGCTAGGAGAGACATGTCCCTTCATGGGACATGTCTATTCATATAATTTAATTAATCTTACAATGTTTCATCAATCAATTATTAATTTAGAATAATAGATTTAATATTGAATATTAAATCTCATGTGATTAATCATAATATAATATATATTATTATTAATCAACTTATATTATATGTATTCTAAATGATCATACGACTGAAGCTACAAACATTAACAACATCAAACTCCATAAGATTCCATAAAAAATAACAAAATCACATTAATTTAACAACATGATATATACACCATCCACTATGCCTAAACACTTAAGACAACTAGGATAATTTTAGACAGTGTCTCAAAAGTATGAGGAATGTCATGAAAAATGTAAAACTAGAAACAATGAAATGGAGACATTTCTATGACTCATCATAATGACTTCATATACTTAAAAGACCAAGACCTAGTTCACCTTCCACACTATCCATGCCTGTTAGACATCACATCTTAACAAAATATATCTTATATCACTATTAGATAATTACAATACTTTATAATATAGACAATTAATGAAATTATCATGTCAAACTAATCACTTGTTTACCAAACAAGCACACAAAGAAGCAAAAACAAATTCACAGTCTCATATAGCATAACTATATAAAGTATACTGATGCTGGGGCACCCCTCCCAATATGTATCAAATTAGGGTTAATAGGCCTCAAGTTCCTAAGGGATCATTGGATCCAAAACCATATAATAAGATCCATTTATAAGACCAATTGACAAGTAGACAACTCTTATAAGCCACTTGGTCAACCTTGGTCAACAAATCAAAATTTAGTCTAGGATATGTTTTTGTGTGGTATTTTATCATTCAGATCCATTTGAGGTCCATAAGTTGTCTTAGAACACATAAAATGCCTTAGGAGCAAAAGTTGTTAAAAAAGATGTAAAATTGCAAAAGTTGCAAAATGCAACTTTGCAAGAAAAGTTGCAATTTGAGCATTTCGGATTTACTTCTCCAATGGTCTAAAAAATTTGAAAAATAGTTGGGGACGTTGGATGAAGCCTATATATGCTTGATTGATTGAATCAAATTAAATCAAGAGGAGAGAAGATAGATAATGTAGGAAAAGTTCGATGTTGAGAAATAATAAGACAATTATGGTTTTTTACAGTATTCACTGAATTTTCATGGTGTTTGGCATCATATGTTTAATTGAAAGATTTGAAGATCTACATGGCAGGGAAACTCCTCTAAAATAGTTTTCTAATAAGTCTAGTGTTGGATCTTGAAGAATCCATTTGTAGGAGTCGTTGATAGATTCTTTGTCAGACATCCGTTGGTGTTCAGAATAAGGGTCTCATACATAAATGGCCCTAACTTGAAATCTCACCAGTGGATCACCACAACTACTTGGGGAGTGTAAGTTAGGGAAATGTGTTGTAATATTCCAGAGTTTAGGGACTGGAAGTCATCGTCACCTATTAGTAAGACCAATCCCTAGGCGAAGAATAACCATGTGCTTGGTCACAGTTTTTGAAGATTGAGTGTGCAAGAGGACTTTGGGAGTGGATTGATTGAATCCAATAGTGGACCGTGTGTATTTAAAATAACAAAGTATTAATTATCAGTAAGAAGGAAGACTTATTGACTTAAGGAGGTTAGCTATCGGCAACTGAAAGCTATCAGTTAAAAGGGAAAATCACGACGCAACCGACAAGAAGGGAGAACATGAAAATAATTTAAGAAGGTGATGAAGTTATGATCGTTAGAGCTAGGTTGTTTTTGGTCTTAGGGATCTTTTGAACTCTAGAAAACCTATAGTCAGATCAAGAAATATATTTTGAAGGAATAGGAAACCATGTCCACTCCCTAAAACAAGGTTTCCTTCCTAGCATACCTAGATGAGTAATAGGTCAAATGATAGACTGACCTTTGACATGATGTTGAACAATATAAATTGTTCATTGGGATTGTTTGTAGATGAATTAGGAACGATATTTTGAAGGTGTAGATTCCTTTGTCTAAGACCATCCCCTTCAGAGGGTTGAGGAACCTATCATAAGAAGGTTTAACCACATAGATTGAAGGACTCTGCATCAAGTGATATCAAAGATTAGGAGAAGTCTAAGGGAAAGTATTGTGTAATCATGTCTGCAAACGACTTAGAGGGAGAAGAGGCTACAAGGATTCCTACAAGGGTAACCAATTCTAAACTTGCCAAGATAGTACAAGGTTTGAGAGCAGAGATAAGTAGTCTGAAAGGCAGAGTTGATAGGAGGGAACAAAGGTACTCAGAGAGAGGGGAAAGGGGAGAAGAGGAGGAGACCCCTGAGCAAGAAGAAGAAGAGGAGGTTCCTGTAGAACAAAGATACCTTGTGAATGCCCTCAAATATGTGGCTAGGAGAACCACATACAATAAGGGCCCGTTTGGCAGCAGGAATTGGACTGGAATTGACATTATCTAATTCTGGATAATGCCAAATTCCATGTTTGGGTCCATGGAAAAAAATGGAATTGGAATTCCGAAATTCACATTTTGCCCAAAAAATGGGAATATAATCTTCCACCTAAATAGGTGGAATTGGAATTTCAAAATAAGTGGAATGGGAATTCCAATTTTTAGAAAACCAAATTTAATATTTTGTGGGATCCGTGACTATAAAGATGTATATTATATTGCTATAA